>OX421911.1:11200000-11513000 GCA_949128165.1 Lathronympha strigana
CAAAGTAGCAAAGCACCATAGTAGCATTATAGATATGACATAACGCGCTTATTGAAATTCTAATACAACTTTTAAAATTGATTGAGTCTATAAATCTAGATAAAAAAGGCCGACGTATAAATTTGAAATGTTGTACATTAAACCACCAAGTCGCAGTCACTTTAAGCGCGCGGTTGTTTTATGCGCATAACACTGCGCAAACGCATCCGTTGATCGGACGCGCTTAGCGCAATAAACAAGTCTAATCCTTTCATATACTACGAAGATAATAGTACATTTCGATGCTAGTGCGGAAAGTATGTCATTACTTCACGAGTCCCGAGGTATCTTGCCACGAGCCGTAGGCGAGTGGCAATACTCGGGACAAGTGAAAAATGACATATCTGCACGTGAATCGAACGACGTTTTTCAATACAGATGCGAAAAAAATTAAAATGTATTTTAATGAGAACGAATTTTAAAGTTTTTTTTTATTATTTCCGTGACACAATCGTAATACAGTTGATATATTAAGAACATCTTCCAAATGTTTATCTTATCTTCTTTACTTTCTCATTTTCAAGAAGATAAGATAAACATGAAGACTCGTGAAGTAATGACATACTTTCCGCACTAGCATCGAAATGTACTATTTTATGTGCGTTTGACGCACTGCATCTCATGATGCGCTTACCGCTGCATTCACCGCGTAACATAATGCGTGGAACAGTATACCAGATGGCCTAGTATAAAAGTTGTACGACACTTCTCGATCGCGTCAGCGTATCGAGAGTTCAAATTATGTTTGTCGTTTATTTAAATCATCCGGCAACTTTCATATTTTGACCCCTCGATACGCTAACGCGGTCGAGAAGTTAATGTCGTACAATTTTTTATACTAGGCCTTCTGTTGCAAAAATGATGTTTGTCAAACGCACTGCGTCTGACGCAGCTTTAAACGCATTCAACAACCGCGCGCTTAACAGTTTCGCGCTTTTTGTTTGGTGAACATATCGAGCTTTAAAACGGTGGGTAGAATATTTTTGTACATATTCTATTTACCAGCTGGCAAACACTAATGTTCCTTTGTTCCTTTTTTCAATACGAAGTTGTTTTAATTTGTATGAACTAGTAAAAAATATATTTTCAAATCGTTAGCGTTGCATAAAGAAATCGATTTCTTTTGCACCGATTAGAGGCTTAATTATCTAAGTTGAAAATGTAAACAACATTTGAAGTTGTCCATTCTCTGTGATTTGATAGTATCATTTTTAAAGTTTTTGTTCCCATATAAATATATAGAGAAAGTTGCGAGTGCCTAAATACTTATAAGCGGTAGTATAAACAAACACAGGTGGAATACTGCACACAGCATTGTCAGCACGGGACGGCCCGCGAGATGTGTCGCGGTCGAGAGAAGCACCTGTTACTGTCTAATCAGAACAATAAAAAAGTGACAAATGTCTCTCTATCTCGCCAGCGACACATCTCACGGGCCGTCCTGTGCTAACCGTGCTGGGAAGGGTTCAATAATGTTAGACGCATAAGGTAAGGCTAAGTGCTGCGTAAAATTAAGCTTAGTGCAAATAAATTATCATGTCGTAATGCAAACAAATAAATACTATACACGGTGTGTTTTGGTATAACGATATAGGAACTTAAGGAGGTGATACACTGAACCAATTAGAAAATTTTGCACCATATATATGCCTGTCCTAGTGTCCAATATGTGATAGTTCTTTTTAGAGTCGCGATTTTCAATTTTTTCATTTTGTACCGGATTGTATGAAAATGTTCATTTTCTACTTAAAAAATATATTTTTAAGTGGTTTAAAAAAAAGTAAGTAAGTACTTTATTTTGCATCATCATCTTCAAAGAAGTACTTAAAAAAACATGTTTGATTAGTAAGAATGTTTTTAAATTATGTAAATTTTATTGTGATATCTTTAGAAGTTTTTGTTACAGCTAATTAAAGTTTGTTTTTGGCAGAAAATACATCTTATTGTGTTGTGTAGTACAAAAGTATTTTTTTTTGTTGTATCTCAAGTGGCGGTTTGTTTTATTTGATAATAAAAAAATACAGACGTTAACTAATAATAAATATGAAAAAAAATTGTTGAAATTTTGGTACAAATAAAAAATATAGAAAATATCGATTCAAAAACTATCACAGATTGGTCAAAGACATATAGGGTCCAAAACGTTCCAAAGGGTCCGGTGTATCACCTCTTTAAGTTCCTACATTACATCGTTGACATCGTCCTACATGACATCATTTAGTCGTAAGATATTAACCATTAAAGACAAGAATATGAATATATAAACTCACGCCTGTATTCCTAAAAGGAGTATGCAGAGCACATGAAACCATAAGTTTCAGTGCCACTTTTAGCAATTGTTGGTTCGAAGATCACCAAAAGACAATAATATGACGTCCATATATTATTCTTTTTGCTGCCTGTGACTTACAATTAATTGAATCGAAATGCTTACATTATTAATTTATTACCCGTATCATTTTAATATCAAATTAATATTAGGTTCCAGATCCTCAACAGTACAGTACTTAACTAATTAGATTAGATTATGATTTTTTAGTGTACGTGTTTTGAACGAAAACTTTAATTTTTAGCCAGTCTTTATTTTGGAGAACATCAGGATGCAGACCGCGAATTTCATCACATTCGTAACGTTTTGGTGGACGCTTAGTTTTTATATGTTTGCTAAAAAAAGCCAGTACGATTTTCTTTTGTTCCGACGTCCAAGGTACTAGATTTCTTTTTTTCTTTGCTGTAACAACGGTTGGTGTACATGGGGTGTTGGCATTGGTAACATCGGAAAGGGGTAGATGGACATCTTTGTCTGTTATACCAATGTCAGTATTCGACCCACTAGGGAGCATGTCATGGAGCTCTTCGTCCGGTATTATATCATCATAATCACCATTTTCGTTGTCATTTACTGTTTCTTGTAATAAATCCTGTTCTAAATCCAGATCTATGTCATCCAAAGCTTTACCCTTGTAAGAATCAGCTTTACCATTTTCCATAAGTAATAGCAGCTTTGAAATTTTTGCCGTCTGATAGACATCATCAGGTAATCGATAGTTTTGTCTATGTACGGCTTGCGTATGTCCCATAAAATTTGCCAGTTGTTCGATGTCTGAATCTTTTAAGTTCAGCATCTGCGTAAGCGTGGCCAAATGTTTACGTAGCTTTGTCGTAGTAATAGCTTTAGGATTTTTTGCGCCACATGTTTTAGCATATTTCTCCAAAACTTTGTAACCACATAATGGACTTTCACATCCAGGTTTGGCGAACAAAAAGTTGTTTGTAACAGGTATATACATACGTCTAACAGACTGCAGCAAGTCTATATCCTTTTGAGTATCCTCAGTGAACAAAACTGGTACACCTCGACCTCTTTTGCCTCTTATCACAATGCGTTTGAAACTATTGATCAATAGTTTTTCCGAGGCAGAAATGGCGCGATCAAATTCTTCATACGCGTTATTTTCATTTCTGCACTCCTGGTACGTGCTGAGTAACAGTCTTTGTAGTTCGCCAGGTCTTCTTCTATTTAAAAGTATCACGCGACAATAGACTGTTTCCATCAAAGTAGTATACGCTTCTACATCAGTTGAGTCGGCAAGACTTAATTTAGATGCCGCAGTTTTAGCCCTTTCGCAAAGATGATCTTTTAAAAGTTTAAGGTCACTTGCTAAGGGAACCATTGTTATTTTATTCCATTTTTTTAGATTTAAGTCGCTGCATGCTTGACTGGAGACATCGAACTTCCAGTTTGCCTCAATAAGCTGAATTAACGTCTTAACATCTGCTTGCATTGTTGCAGTTTGTACGGTACTACCGGACTTTAAGATGTTCATAATAGCTATATTACAGCATGTTTTGAGACTGGTGCTGATATTCATGGCGTATGTAGGGGCACCATAGCGATCTAATTTATCATCATAACCTGCAACTATTTTTGTGGCTGCGATAATTATATCATAGTTTTGAGGTTTTAAAGAATCCATGAGGTCTTTGATTTCAGGCTTAATTTTCTTTAATTCAATTAATAACTTGGCTAGCTCACGCATCTTGCGCGAGGTAACATTTATAAAATGTTTTTCCCTGTGTATACGTAGATATTGCGCACCAAACCCACAAATTAACGAGTCTCTCTTAGCTTCTAAAGAAATGCGGTCTGGTCTCATTTTACAAAATACTTCCTCCTTGAGTTTTTTGTCTACATTCAAATTTCGTAACATAAAGTTTTGTGCTTCAACTTGTGAATGAGTTGTTTTAGACATTGGTTGACAAGATTTTTTATGTTTCCATAACTGCTTCCGCGAGTAAAAGCCTAAACAGTTTTCGCACGGTAAGTAATCATTGTGTAGGTCACTCTTTTTCATAGGTTTTACACATTTTGAGACATTTGCTATATAATTTCCCTTTTTACGTAAATTGGTGAAAAGATTTTTGCGAGTCAAACTTTTCTTAGGGTATGATAGAATTTGTTGTACCTCAGTTTCCAATGCATGGTTACGAATTACATGTCTTCCAAAGTTTAAAACTTCAGTGTCACAAAAGAAACAAAAGTCCTTGGCCCTGATGCGAGTTGACTTCTGTCGGTATTCATCAGTTGCTGTACCCGGTATACGTACCTAAAAATGTTTAATACGTTGAATAAATGTTGGCTGTGATTTCGCTAATCTCAATTTTACCGATCGTTAACTACGTCGGAAACACTCATTTTGTATTATATTTGATCAGTATGATCACTCTGTGAAGCTGGGAACAAATTATCGGATACGCCCGTAAGCCGCGGCTGATGGACGCGGCTTGCTTTTATTTGGATAGTACAAATAAAGTAAGCTGTGCAAACTATCGGTCGGACGTGACCTTGTGCCGTCTTTGAGCCTGCGGACGTCCGGATCGCTGGCCGGCTGGATATTTTTTGAGTAGAGATGACTGGCGTTGCCGCTGTGCACATTGTTAAGTCGCGTCCATCAGCCGCGGCTTACGGACGTGTCGGATAATTTGTTCCCCTTCCCAGCTAAGTTCGGGAGAAAACCGGTCAATTTATTTATTTTGAATAAACGGATTCGAAACAAAATAAAATATCAACAACAAAATAAAATAAAAATTTGGCCCCGCTAATGAAAAACAAGGAATACAATCCTTACTCGCGGATACATTTATTTGAAGAATGAAATATCGTCTCTTACTAAAATATAAAAATATGTATTATATTATTTCATTGAATTAATCACCCAATTGGAATTTAAGAAGATTAACCTAATATGAGTAAACTCACCTGACGCTCTTCAGAGATGTCGAGCTGCTTTTCGCTGCTATTACTATTTATTGCTTCTTCATCAGATGAGTTACGAGACGACTTCTTTACTTTGTATTTTGGTTTACAAGCTTTATTACTTGATGTTGAGGCCTAAAATGAGACTTAACAGATGTAAAAATAAAATAGCAGGCCGAACAGAAATCACTGAGAACTGAACTGATTTATAACTATCATAAGATAACATCTAGCAGTGTTAATGAAATAATATTTAGAAAATGGTCATATTATAAAATTTAACTTTAGATAACTATTGTCATTCGTCAATCACGAATATCACGATGTGACAGTGGAGTAGTAAGAAGGGTTGTAGAAAATTGTACCACCCCCTTTTTTCCCGTGGGTGTCGTGTGAGTCGACTATCGGATTAGGGTTCAAATGTATTGTGGGCTATGGGCTAGCAAGCTGCCACTGCAATATCACATTTTATGGATCTTTGAGCCCACAATTGCTAGAAGTGGCACTAAACTTGAGTTCTATGTCCTCTGCCTACCCCTTTTGGGACTACAGGCTTGAGATTATGTATGTATTATCAAACCGCGATCAGAAGTAGATCGCGTCGGTCGGTCGGTTCGAAAGTACCGTTAGCACAACAGTACTTATAATGAATAAATATAATCAGTCAATCTAGGACATATTCATAGGGCAATTTCATTACTCCGTCACCACAATTAGCGAAAAACGTTTACAAAATTTAGTTTGTCAGTTTTGTAACGACAATTAAGTATAAAATATTTATGCAAAATGAACTGAAGTGTGTATAAAAACTTAATTGTCGTTACAAAACTGGCAGCGAGTTATTTTTTTTCACTAATTGGGGAAACGGATAAATGAAATTGCCTAGATAATAGATTTACAATATATGTTTGATCATAATCAGTCACTCCTGGTAAATGCTATGTCATTTGTTTTATAATTTTTTTTAAGTCATTCAAGTATTTGAAAAATCTGTCATTGTGTTCATATTCGCACAGTCAGACAGTTCTGAAGACGATTGTGTTATGGAAGAATAATTTTGATGGTGTTCCTAAACATTATAATTACAGTAGGTACCTATATGTATTTCATTTAATTGGTTATATAATATATTTTTCACAAGTTTTAGAAGTTCTTAGTACAGAAATAAGCATTTTCATGTATCTGCACTAGGGTGTTTCATTTTCCAAATGTTTGATTTATCTTTGACTTTGCTCGGCTTCCGGGTCCAGCTTATCTAAAACGCATATATACCAAAAATCAGGGAAATCGGGCAATATTTAGAGGTTGCGCACTGAGGCAACTTTTGTATGAAAAAGTTGATATTAAAAAAAATTTCAAACAAAAGTTGCCTCAGTGCGCAACCTCTAAATTTGTCAGATTTCCCTGATTTCTGGTATATATGCGTTTAAGATAAGCTGGACCCGGAAGCCGAGCAAAGTCTGAAAAAATATCACAATTTTTTTTTTACCATACAAATGTGAAACACCCTAATCTGCACACTGTACCATTGACAATGTCATTTCATGTTTTAATTCAAAAATGACATAGGTAGGTATGTGCTCAATCGTACTCTGATCGCGGTTCGATAATATGTATGTGTATAAGGGTTAACAACGGACACATTTACATCTGATAATACCTATAATTAGTAAAGAGGTAATTTCACCTGGGGTTCTTTTAAATTATGAAGCTCAGCGTGCTCCATATTTTCGACCAAATCTTCTTCATCGCTTGAGCTGCTTGATGACTTTTCGAATTCAGGATTATAAGTTTTATCTCGATCACTATCATAACACTCAGAGACGGATCCAATAGAAGACTCTAAATCTGTGTTTTCAGTAGTGCAGTTTAAACCCGGGGACAGTTCTAGGCCTAAGGGAATCATATTTTCATTGCGAGTAGGCGAAGAATACGGTGTTATCGCTGGAGGAGTAAAAGTTGGAGACCGACATCTTATTTGATTTTTTTCTTCTATTGGAGCTGTTGTTAGTTCATGAAGTTTGTTTGATCCCTGGTTATCCATGATGAAATTAGATTTCTCACTGTCGCTAGTAGGAACACAGACGTCGGTTGTTGCAGGCACGCAGGATTGCAAGATCTGTGAATTTCCTGTACCCAAACTGTCAGTTGTATTAGGTAAACCGTTTAACGATCGATCGATCGATTCTCGATCTCTAATGGCGAGATTGGAATCGCTATCACTAGGAAGAATACACACACTGCTGGCATGACTCAATTCCATCTCCCTTGAATTCTCTATAAATGACGTGTCAGTATCACTGGCATGAATGTCAGGCAGTGAGTAAAATTCGTCAGGTGAATTAATTTGCTGTATCAAGTTGAATGGCAGAGATTCGTTAACATCATGTTCTTCTAATGTGACATTGATTGCCACATCCAATAGAGGAGGACTACAAGTAGCCAGTGAATCTGACAACAAGGTGTGTTCTGGTGTTTCTGTAACACTCGTGGGATTCGGCAAAGGCACATTACCACTAATTAGGTGAGCATTATCTCCAGTGCTACTTAATATATCATTAATATTAGTATTGCAATTCGAAAATACGCTTTCGTTTAAATCGCTTGACTTATTATTGTTAAAAGACAGTGATGAATTCCCATCTTCATCATCTGTACTAGGAATGAAGGTTTCATCTCTGTTCTTCTCATTAATGGTATCAATCGAGTTGTTTATACTGCTTTCGAGTGACGCATATTGTGGATGAATAGATCTGGGTCTCTGTCAAAAATAATTAAGTACATATTATTTTACAGGCATGATAAACGACTTATGTTCTTTTTAATTAACTCACCAATGACATTTGACGTCGTTCTTGGCCACGAGTTCGCTTTCGAGACCTCGTCTCTATACGGGATTCAACAGAATCCTCATTCACTGTAACAAAGTTTTCATTAATGATCGCAACTTTGTATAAGCTGATATCACTTCATAGGTTGAATTAATGGAAAAATTGTACGACATTAACTTCTCGACCGCGTTAGCGTATCGAGGGGTCAAAATATGAAAGTTGCCGGATGATTTAAATAAACGGCAAACATAATTTGAATTCTCGATACGCTAACGCGATCGTACAACTTTTATACTAGGCCTTCTGATAATAACATCACTGCGTCAGTCTATCTAGTCTGTGGTCTAGGTGCAAAATAAAAACCTTCCAGAAACAGATCAGGGGTTTGTAACCTCCACTATGAAGACCATGAAAAATCTGCAGATTAAAGGATGACTCACACTAGAACGGGACGGGACGGGAAAATCTGTCAATTTCTATAAAAGGAATCACGTGATAGCTCGGAGCCCTCGGATGTCACGTGACGCTTTCTTTAGAAATTTACAGATTTCCCCGTCCCGTTCCGTCCCGTCAAGTTCTAGTGTGAGTCATCCTGAAACAGAGTCTGGCAGACTTAATAAATCCATCTATTATAAATGTGTCTCGCAGCTTCGGAACTATATACGGAAGTCAGTTAACTGTATACTATTCATACCGCCCCATATTCGACGTCCGTGTATTTTTCTGAAGTAGCGCCATAGATTCATATATACGGACGTCAAATATAGTTCAATATGAATAGTGCGCTTCAAACCGACATCCGTATATGTAGTTTGCAGATACGAAACTATATACGGACGTCAGTTATCTGTATACCATTCATGCCGCCCCTAATTCGACGACCGGGTATTTCTCTGAAGTAGCGCCATAAATTCATATATACGGACGTCAAATATCGTTCAATATGAATAGTACGCTTCAAACCCACATCCGTATAAATGTAGTTTGCTGATACGAAACTATATACGGACGTCAGTTATCTGTATACTATTCATGCCGCCCCTAATTCGACGTCCCTATATTTTTCTGAAGAAGCGCCATAGATTCATATATATACGGACGTCAAATATCGATTAATATGAATAGTACGCTTCAAACGACATCCGTATATTTAGTTTGCAGATACGAAACTATATACGGACGTCAGTTATCTGTATACTATTCATGCCGCCTCTAATTCGACGACTGTGTATTTCTCTGAAGTAGCGCCATAAATTCATATATACGGACGTCAAATATCGTTCAATATGAATAGTACGCTTCAAACCGACATCCGTATATGTAGTTTGCTGATACGAAACTATATACGGACGTCAGTTATCTGTATACTATTCATGCCGCCCCTAATTCGACGTCCGTATATTTTTCTGAAGAAGCGCCATAGATTCATATATACGGACGTCAAATATCGTTCAATATGAATAGTACCCTTCAAACCGACATCCGTATATGTAGTTTGCTGATACGAAACTATATACGGACGTCAGTTATCTGTATACTATTCATGCCGCCCCTAATTCGACGTCCGTATATTTTTCTGAAGAAGCGCCATAGATGCATATATACGGACGTCAAATATCGATCAATATGAATAGTACGCTTCAAACGACATCCGTATATGTAGTTTGCAGATACGAAACTATATACGGACGTCAGTTATCTGTATACTATTCATGCCGCCCCTAATTCGACGTCCGTATATTTTTCTGAAGAAGCGCCATAGATGCATATATACGGACGTCAAATATCGATCAATATGAATAGTACACTTCAAACGACATCCGTATATGTAGTTTGCAGATACGAAACTATATACGGACGTCAGTTATCTGTATACTATTCATACCGCCCCTAATTCGACGACCGTGTATTTCTCTGAAGTAGCGCCATAAATTCATATATACGGACGTCAAATATCGTTCAATATTAATAGTACGCTTCAAACCGACATCCGTATATGTAGTTTGCTGATACGAAACTATATACGGAAGTCAGTTATCTGTATACTATTCATGCCGCCCCTAATTCGACGTCCGTATATTTTTCTGAAGAAGCGCCATAGATTCATATATACGGACGTCAAATATCGTTCAATATGACTAGTACGCTTCAAACCGACATCCGTATATGTAGTTTGCAGATACGAAACTAGATACGGACGTCAGTTATCTGTATACTATTCATGCCGCCCCTAATTCGACGTCCATATATTTTTCTGAAGAAGCCCCATAGATTCATATATACGGACGTCAAATATCGTTCAATATGAATAGTATGCTTCAAACCAACATCCGTATATGTAGTTTGCAGATACGAAACTATATACGGACGTCAGTTATCTGTATACTATTCATGCCGCCCCTAATTCGACGTCCGTATATTTTTCTGAAGAAGCGCCATAGATTCATATATACGGACGTCAAATATCGTTCAATATGAATAGTACGCTTCAAACCGACATCCGTATATGTAGTTTGCAGATACGAAACTAGATACGGACGTCAGTTATCTGTATACTATTCATGCCGCCCCTAATTCGACGTCCATATATTTTTCTGAAGAAGCACCATAGATTCATATATACGGACGTCAAATATCGTTCAATATGAATAGTACGCTTCAAACTAGATATGAGCGCCGCGCCGGCGCGCCGCCGCCGCCGGTAAAAAATCTCGCGCCGCCGCCGCCGACGCCACCACCGGCGTGGAATCGGCGTGACCTTGATGAGGCATGCCGAAATTATACTTATTTTGGAATCTTAAAAATTAAATGTTTTTAATAGCTAAAATCGTTGTAAATGCCACCTCCCGATATTTTTTGACGGATATTAATCACTGTTGATATATTAAGAACTTCTTCAAAATGTTTATCTTATCTTCTTTACTTAACACTATCTTGACAGATATTATGTTTATACTTTTTAATTAATTACATAATAAAACCAACTTTCTTCCCGACGATATTTTTTATACACAATGATTATAATCAGTGATCAGGTACAATTTTTTTTAATCAGTCAGTCGTCAGTATGATCGAAATCACGTTTAAGTCGAAATTACACATCACCATCATCATCATCATCATATCAGCCATAAGACGTCCACTGCTGAACATAGGCCTCCCCTTTGGACCTCCATATGTACCGGTTGGAAGCGACCTGCATCCAGCGTCTCCCGGCGATCTTCATAAGGTCCATCTTGTGGGTGGACGTCCTACGCTGCGTTTGCCAAGCCGTGGTCTCCACTCAAGCACTTTTCGACCCCATCGGCCATCTGCTCTGCGTGCAATGTGGCCTGCCCATTGCCACTTCAGCTTGCTAATCCGGAGGGCTATGTCGGTGACTTTAGTTCGTCTACGGATCTCCTCATTTCTGATTCGATCACGTAGATAAACCAAATTACCAAATTAACAGCCTCAAGCGTTTCCTATGTGAGAGAGGTGACTTTAGTTCGTCTACGGGTACGGATCTCCTCATTTCTGATTCGATCACGTAGAGAAACTCCGAGCATAGCCCTCTCCATAGCTCGTTGAGTGACTACTGATACGTGACTAGGGATAGGCCTAACATTGGCATTTGACATAATTTTCGTCTTGTTCATGTTCATTTTCAAGCCTACCCGTTGAGAAACTCGGTTGAGGTCATCGAGCATCGTGCTGAGTTGTTCCATCGACTTTGCCATGACAATGTCGTCGGCAAATCGAAGGTGAGTGATGTATTCGCCGTTTATGTTGATGCCAAGTCCTTGCCATTCCAGAAGCTTGAAGGCGTCTTCCATTGCTGCAGTAAACAGTTTCGGAGAGATAACGTCTCCCTGCCTTACGCCTCTTCGCAACGGAATCACCTTCGTGCTCTGCTCCTGTACTCGAACCGACATTGTGGCGTTACTATAGAAACACTTCAACACTTCGATGTACCGATAGTCAATATGGCATCGCTGAAGAGACTCAAGCACTGCCCATATTTCCACCGAATCGAAGGCTTTCTCATTGTCCACAAACGCTAAGCATAGTGGCAAGTTATACTCTTCGGTCTTCTGTATAATTTCCCGTAGCGTATGGATGTGGTCTATGGTACTATAGCCTCTTCGGAATCCGGCTTGTTCGGGAGGCTGAAAATCATCAAGTTTGTGTTCGAGACGATTCGTGATGACCCTTGAAACAGTTTATTAACATGGCTCAGAAGCGTGATGGGTCTGAAGTTCTTCAAAAGGCGTCACCTTTTTTGAAGAACAGCACCACCTCGCCTCTGTTCCATGCTTCAGGCGTTTTGCCCTCGGACAAGACGGAATTAAAGAGCTTCTGTAGGACTTCAAGTACCGGCGTTCCACCCGCTCTCAGAAGCTTTGTGGTGATTCCGTCATTGCCCGACGCCTTGTTGTTCTTAAGCTGCTTTAGGGTCTTCCTAATCTCGTACAAACTGATGTCCGGGATATATTCGGTGTAGTGTCGGGACAGCCTGGCTCTTGGGTCTCCTACCAAGCTGTCAACGGGCATGGCGACCGAAGTGTATAACTGTCCATAGAACCTCTCGATCTCACCTAAAACCTCTGCTTTTGTTGATGCTATGCTGCCGTCTTCCCGTTTCATTTTTGTCAGCTGGCTTTGCCCAACAGACTTGTCCTTTGCGAACACTTTGGAGCCTTGGTTTCGCTCAATAGTCTCTTTAACACGGTTAGTATAAAAGAGACACAAATCATGTCGCAAGGACTTAGATATACGTCTGTTGAGCTGCCTATATGACTTAGCGTCATCCGGAGACTGCAGCTGTAGTGAGCGTCTTGTAGACATTAGTTTTAAGATTTGCTCGGTCAATTTCTGAGGTCTATCTTTACGGCGGGACCTAAAAAACTTGGACCCTACCACGTGGACAGTTTCCACTAGCTTGTCGTTAATCTCGTCAACTGAAACCAAGTTCTCTAGGCAATAACAGCGGTTAGAGAGCTCGAGTTGAAAGCTTTCGAGGTTTTGAATGTGGGCTTGAGTGGGTCGGAGCGTAGACTTCATCAGGCTGGACCTTTCAAGTTTAATATTTATATTCAGTGAGCCCCTGATCATTCGGTGATCACTACTGGTTTTTATCCTAATGATCACAGAAACATGACTGAATATACGTTTCTTGTCGGTCATTATGAAGTCTATCTCGTTTCTCGTGGAACCATCGGGACTCATCCAGGTCCATTTCCTTTGGGGTGACTTTTGGAAGAAAGAGTTCATCATAAAGAGTTCCTCTCTCTCCAGAAAGTCGGCCAGCCTCTGTCCCCTAGGGTTCCGTTGCCCATAACCAAATTGCCCCACTCTCAACTCATCACCACCTTTCTTGTCCAACTTAGCGTTGAAGCGAAATTACACGGATTTTGTTAAATCATAATTTTAATTTTGAGACAAATTTTATCCTTAAATGGTCTCTTTTCATATTTATACATATGGTATGGTAGACGCTCTGATACGACGAAGCGCCCTTCACTACACAGTGGAACGACAACCAGCCCTTTTACCGTATGTAAAGGGAGTGTCAGATAAGGTTGTTTAAGGTTTTAAAGAAGTTCTCGGTGAAAACTATCTTCATCCCCTACAGAAAACTGTTACAACATTTACGGACGCCGAAGGACAGTTTCTCACTTGAACGCCCAGTAGTTTACAAAATTTTGCCGTGTAAAGAAGCACATATAAGCGTTTAAAAACAATGAACCCAGAAAATCGGCAGTTGCCGAACATCTTTTGGAGCCAGGAACAAATCACTGGATTGAGTTACATTATTTGACATTCGAATTTGTAAAATACTCAATTATTTTACGCATAATTAAAGAAATTTGTGATATTATAACGTATTTTATTTATAAAAAGTTGTGGTTTTATTACTTTTAATCCTATAGACAAGTGCTTTCAAGGCCACGCCGCCGATTCGCCGCCGCCGCCGATTGATTTTGACCGGCGCGCCGCCGCCGACTATTTGGCCATCGGCGCTCATATCTACTTCAAACCGACATCCGTATATGTAGTTTGCAGATACGAAACTAGATACGGACGTCAGTTATCTGTATACTATTCATGCCGCCCCTTATTCGACGACCGTGTATTTCTCTGAAGTAGCGCCATAAATTCAAATATACGGACTTTAAATATCGTTCAATATGAATAGTACGTGTCAAACCGACATCCGTATAAATATGTGCCTCGTAACTTTGAAATAAAAAAAATACGTGTAAATAAAATAACGCAAATCCCGAAAATAGTGTGTTCAGTCAGAATCGACAATAGATGGGATTCTACTCATTTTTAATGTAGGTATTAGTTTTAAAAAAATATTGTAATCAGCCGCCCGATCAGTAGGTACTTCAGTGGACAAACGGTAGGTACACAACTATGATCTCACGAATTAGGTACACCTCTCCTTACAGTTCTAGTTTGTTTCAATAGGTGTGGTCCGTACGTCAATTGTCTGACATGACATGTTTTACATTAAACATTACTAACTACCTACTTGATTTCTTTCTCTTACCTTAAAATACTGCAATTTTGCTCATGGCTGCTAGAAAATTTACGATATTTTATACCACACCCATTTTTGCTCCTTGTAACGGAAAGAATTGAACAATACTAAAACAACATAAGCCAAAATGTATTTCGGCAGAAAATGCTTATGTTCAATCAGGCAATTTTGCGGTAAGTATACCTACTTACTGACACTAAATACATCATCGCTCATCAACTCACTTTCTGGGCGGAACCTTATCTTCTTATCGATTCGCAGTCAGTACCTACCTATAGGTAGCAAGAGTACATAGCTGAGTATGTACCTATCCTATCATTTTAGGTACCTACTCTGCATCACATAGGTAGTAAAAACGCGTAAACTTCTTTTCATTTCAAAATAATAATCCATTTTGAACCTTACTACATAAGTTCCGTAATGTGTAACATATTTTTAGAAACTACTCTACATACCTGCGTGTGTACTTATCTAAGTACGGCCTTAAGTACGTACGTTCATACTGTAACTGTACACACTTACGTGTGTAGGTACTTATTTAAGTACAGCCGTTAGTAGGTACATACGTTCACTTTTATAATTAATTTATCTTACAGACACAAAAAAGTGTTATTACTTAATGTAACAGTATTCAAAAACTTACCCGTCGTTCCTTGAACCATCTTCATTATTATTGAGCAACGGTGGCTTCTTTTCTTCGAGGACGGCATTTCAATTGTAATTTGTAAAGTAAACACATCACAAACTGAATATAGTAAGATATACTCTTCGAAATTATAAAAATACCACAGCGCACGTAACGGCAACAACGCAATTTGAAGAATGCGCGAGAGTGATTAAACAAGTACGGACCGGACGCCAAATGCGGCGCGCTTTGAACTTGCGATTGAAGACAGCAGCGCCACCGAAATTGCCAACAAAAACGCGCGGAACTACAGCAATATTCAAATCAGTCAAAATGGAAGCAAAGTGACTTCCAAATTTTTTTTGTTTTTAAATTTTTTTAAGTATCTGTAGCGTGAGGGGAATCAAATGCGACCGGTCTCCTATTTGACTTCCGTATATCGGACGTCAGAAGCAGGTGGACGTCACATTAAATGTAAAAAAGCCCATAGTGGACGCAACATTGATCATGGAATATATATATATATATATATATATATATATATATATATATATTTATTTATGTAAGCTTATATCCACTTTGTATATATTATTTTTTATGTAATTTTTTATATGCAATTTTTATTTGTTTTGGCTACGTTCATTTTAGGCGTAGATGTGTGTTTGTATCTTGTTATGCTCTTACTTTTAGTTTTATTTCATTTTTTGCACTACCTGTTAACTGATACGCTTTCTTCATTTCCCGCTACCCTAAGGTTGTCTGGAAGAGATCCTTTTTTAGCGATAAGACCGCCTGTTGTTACCCTATGCTATTGATTTTTTGTTTTCTTCTGACACTGTTACTGTTATTGGTGCAATAAAGAATATTATTATTATTATAAAGGCCCGTATAATAATAAACTTTTTTCTTACAACACATTTCTTATCTGTGAAAATTTTATTATAGCTAAATAATATTAACGATTTCGATAATATTATTTTTGTTCAAATTTCGAAAACATCTGACACAAGAAATTTTTGATTTGACCTCTATTCTAATATCAGTCGAGATGACGTTAATCAATTGCATACAATGACGCACGCAAGTCGCACGTTATTTTGATATCGAACGATATGAAAATTGGCGCCAACCCTAGTTTGTCTCTGAATTTAAAAAATATAAATGTCAAAACTTGAATGTCAGAAAAGTTTTTATTAATATTGTCTTCTGTTACCGCGATTGTTATTCATTGAAATTAAACACTTTAGAACGCGATTAATCCGTTCTAAAGTGTTTAATTTCAAAGTTTTTATTCCTAAGAGTCGCAATGGCGGTCGATATATATGCGCTTTGAACGCATCATGGAGAGTCATGATATGTGTATATAAAGCAGTGTATGTAATTGTAAATAATTTGGCATTAAAACACTCGTGTAATGTTATTATGAAACTCGGCTGACGCATCCCACCCTCCAGTTTTAATGCCTTTAATTATATACAATCACATAAACTACTATTTTCTACTCCAGCACTTCTATCTGTCAATTACTTGTAGGTGACTGACAGAGATATTTAAAAAGTATTAATTATAACGTTGTCTATGGTATCTCATAAGACCACCGTAAAGCAATGCGTTTATGGATTTTCATAGAATATATGAACAGTTGCTTTAAAAAAAATATTGTTGGTATGCGTGTTCCACATTCTGCGCCCTTCGAAATTTTGCTTTTTTCGCTATTTTATGTGTCGTAGAAAAACTAGTGTATGCTCATTATTGGTTCTTATTATATCACTGTTGCATTAACTACTATTGTGCGTATGGGAGAAACGAAACGACCAAATCTAAGATAGGCAAGAATACTTATTATTATTTAAGTAGGTATCTGTTCAATGGCTAGGATTAGTAAATCAAACACGAATTCACGTTTTAGTGCTAATAGAGCTGATTGGATGGAACGAGTAAACAACGTTAATAATGTTCAATTACGATACCAGTCCCATGTGAGTTAATTAGGATCAATCAACTAACTTGGGAGATAGTAAGTAGGTGCGTACTAAAATTCTCAAGAAATTATGAATGAATGAATGAATGAAAAATTTATTTCAGGCAAAGCCCATAAAATTATTAGTATTCCTTAACTTTAAACAAATATTATAACTTACAAAACTATTGTTATTAACTTACACAGTAGGTACATGACAAACAGCTATTTAATAACAAGCACCCCAGATAGACCTTACCGGATGAGAACATTAAACACCTAAACATTGAATTTATATAATAGGTACAATGTCAATGTAAATTTTAAAATGATAAATTTGCTAAGATATAAAATGATGTAAAATTTGATTAAAATTGAAAAAAAACGAACATTGTGAAGATAAATAATATAAATTAATTAGGGTATATAAAAAAAATCATAAAAATTAAAAAAATTAACACATGTCAAAGGTCATAACTTACAAACGTAGAGTGAAGGGTTATCCATCTCTTCAACATGGGCGAATCCCACCTGCCGGCAAACACCCTTAGTAGACTGCTAGGGCTCCCTCGCATCCTCTCCATCAGTGAGGCGCAGCGTTTTCTGATAATCGCATGAAAACTGTCGACTGCCGCCTCTGTAAACATGCCAGAAGCGCTGCTTCTCCGAGGAAGCCCCATCAATGCCCTAAAAGCATTATTATACTGCACACGCAACAGATTCGCAGCAGGTTCTGCAGATTTTTTCTGCAGATTTTCGCATTATACAAGTGTTTTGTTAATTTTCCTAAATACTTTGGTAGTATGTAAGTATACCTAATTATGTAGTTTTTTTAATTCAACAATTTTTGTATGGTGGAAATTACAGTGGAGTGTAAGTAAGTAAGTCTAAAAAACAAAGTGCTGAAATATTCTTATACTCGTACATTTTTTGCAATGGTTTTCTTGTAGGTACAATAATAACCCCTCCAGTAAATATGAATATTTAACCTACCTTTATGATATATTATACAAATATGCCGAACAAAGGGAATATTTTTGTCTCAAGAGGCTTTATGTCAACGAAAGAAATATTATAATAATTAAGTTAAATATACTTAACACGTAGGTAATTAGTGAAAACAGCCATGTAGGTTAAATATTTTCTAATTAACATGAAGGAGAAGTATTACAACATATTCGTACTCATTAATTATCAACAAAGGGTATTAGAGGTTTAGACTTGCTACTATAAATAGTATATACGTATAAAATTAAATAACTTATTCAGAAACTGGTTTATAATCAAGAAAAGGTGAACTTATTCTAAAGGCTGATTTTTAAAATAATTTAACAAAAAATAAAAACGTAACTTACGAGTAAGAGAGAAATCTTGTGATATACGGCTCGTTTACAAATCTTGTCACTATCACTAGTACCAAAAAAAAAGTACCCATATACGTACATAAATATGTCAAAGTCCTCTTTAGAATAAAACGGCGAGCAAATAAGATTTTCGCATTAACCCTAGTTAAATCAATTTATAGACTATGACATGTGACAGTTTCTGACTCTTCAGTCATCTTTGATTAAATATTGAAATAGAAAAACGAGTGGAGCAGAGCTGGATTTATTTTTTAATGAGAAATAAAGTTTATTTTTGTTCTTGTTCATCTACATCTTTTTTATGTTAAGGAAGGTGTGACTGGTAGAGGATGCCATTTGGTATTAATTCCGCCATTTGTAACAATTTTCTGTGTATTGTGCATTAAATAAGGTTAAGGTAAATGTAAACAAATAAGGTAAGGGCTTATGTTGGCGAGCGGCTGGGTTGTGGCTTTTTTTATATGATTTTTAATATATTTGAATTTAACATTTGTGTTTGGAATATTACATTTTAGCTTTAGACGGATTATCAGTCTGCTTTTGTTTGCCTAACTGAAAGCATTGTTTATATTTCGATATTGTTTTAAAGTAATAGAATAAGTGCTATTGCATAAGTGTTTCTATTAAAATACCACCTCATTTCATACAGTTCACCACCACTCACCAGTAGGTAGCTATCAGCTCTAGAAGAGGCACATATAAAGTAAAACTAAACAGTTAGATCATTATACGTTAGCGCAATAGTAAAAACAAATGAAGGGAAATTATATGTGTAACAGCCAATTTTGTAAAATTTTCATGTCATAACTATTTCCAGAGAAAACGGTCCCCGTGAAATGAAATAATTATAGATCATCTAATTTATCTGTTTCTAATTTATCTGTTATTATAATAAATGACGGATTACACTCACGTGTTTCCAAGATAGAGTCATCCTCAACTGGTTTTGTCTTCGAGAGCGCTGCGCGCGCCGAGTCGAAACTCAGTCCGCCCGCCCGCGTCGGCGCGCACGATACTTGACGCTTGATAATGGCATTTTTTGATGTCCGAAACATGTCACGCGTAGTGATTTACCCGCAATTTATTTTATTATAACTGACGATAATTTAAATTTGAAAATACACTGTATTTAAATAATATCTCAATCATAACTTCGTAACAAAATAAAATATTAGCACATTACAAATTAAACATCCCTTATCTGTTTACCGTCGAAAGAGACTCGCATCAAAAGACTAATTTACTGTATTCAGAGCATGACCCACATTATTTATGTTATGAAGCAAGATTGTGGGGTCTTTTGTTCGGTGAAACAATATATTGCAGGATCTTAAACCGCTATGTCAAACTGAGACGTCATTATAAATGCGATGTTGCGATGAAATGAAATGTGCAAAGGAAATATGTTTTTTTTTTATGCTATAGGGGGCAAACGAGCAAACGAATCGCCTGATGGTAAGCGATTAACGTCGTCCATGGACACCCGCAACACCAGAGGTGTCGCAAGTGCGTTGCCGGCCTTTAAGGTGGGAGTACGCTCTTTTCTTGAAGGTTTGAAGGTCGTATCGGTCCGGAAACACCGCTGGCGACAGTTCGTTCCACAGTTTAGCTGTGCGAGGCAGGAATTCATTGAGAAATGACACCGCTCCAAATACGACGCCGTGGTGATTTCCAATCTCAACTATACAGGATGATTCATATACAAAAGTATTGAGAGATGTCATATACTATAGAAAAAGTGACCAAGGCCCCCAGTGCCCAGGGCTGGGATCGAACCAGCGACCTCCTGCTTTTGCGGCGGAGCCATCTCTCGCTTCTAGTTCAAAATAATCTGTAAATATTATCTAGAAGGACAGCACTAGACGTAAGTCTGAGCCGTAACAGTAAAACCGCTGTGACATACAGACGGACGGATTGAGGGACAGGACGAAACTATAAGGGTTCCGTTTTCGCCATTTTGGCTACGGAACCCTAAAAAATCAGACATGTATTATGCCTAACCTATTGGGGAGAAATTGTCCTTCTAAATACTGAAAAGTGAGCAAACTCTCTAATATTTCCTTGTAAGTATTAATCAAGAGCCACAACTGTACACCTTCAACTGTCTCTGGACTCTTTCTTTGGGCACAGACACATCAAGTTCGTATTCTAAGCTCAGTCATTTTAGGAGTATTCTCAAAATCAGAATATATGGAAAGGTTACCATCGAGATGATGCTTGAGACGAACAATTTTCAAGTGTAAGCAATTGACTAAATCAAAGACGCTTGCGGCGGCTGCCCGTTCACTAAGGCAAATAATGTGAGCTAAATCATACTACAGAAATACAGCGAGGGACGCGTTACCGTCTACTAGTGCTGAGCGTCTTTTTTTTTCAATATGCGTTTCGAAAAATAGTTTCTCCTACAGTCGTAAGCAACGATGTAACAGCCGCAACACAAAACTACACAGGGCCAATACCACTTAAATCGAAGGATTGCGTCACACTTGCATATTGGAGTGACAAAGAGGTTTTCCCGTCACTGCTAATTTTCGATATTCGTGGTAGGTGTGCTGTAGTTGTAGTTGTAGTGTAGGCCGTTCCACTCAATGGGCCATCATGGACCATTATACGGGACGTAGCTATACAGCAGAACGGGATGGCAGTATTGCGTAACCACTCTTAGTCATAACTGCGTCCCGCCATCGCCCACAGGAGAAAAAAGTAGTTATTTTTGTTACTGTTTTTCACACTTTTTGGTAAAAAAATTAGTTTCGTTTCGTTTCACCCGCCACGACCCAGCTCTACTATCTACTCTATCACAGGTTATGCTTCAATTACTGTAAACGATAACATGCGTCTTGTGATGTTCAGACATACGTTGCGACAGAAAAAGGTAGACATTTACGGAGAGCGCTACTGAGCTTTAGCAGACAACATTCTATATTGTGCATCTTATTCTGTCGCATAAGTGCGAGCAGTAGGTTTGCTATTTGACAGATGTTTGTTTACAAAAATAATGAAAAATATGATAAAAGAACTGGTGTTACCACTTTGATTTTCAAACCACTTTATTTAATTACTACCTTTAGTCAAAACATGTGTCTTAAGGATGACTCACGCTACACCGGGCCGGATCTTGTCCGATGTGTCAATTTCTATGGAAAATGTCACGTGTTGTCCAAAATTTCCGGCACTATCACGTGACGTTGTCTATAGAAATTGACACATCGGTCACGGCTCGGTCTAGCGTTAGTCGTCCTTTAAACCGTGAGACGATTTGACAGTTGTCAGACTAATATGAGAAATGGGTGCTCTGAAGGACGGGAAAACATCTTTGTCACTCCAATAAATTTGCAATCGCAATATTTATCGCAGTCGTATCAGTCTGCTACATTGACAATTCCTTGAGTAATTGACGGACGACACCGACATCATAAATAGGTGCTATCATACATTCCCCCCTACAGCTACAAGACCGCAATAGTAACGTTGCTATAGCCGGAAACCGGTTTTTAATTGTGTGAAAAACAGTTTAAGTAATAACTAAAAAAAATGGTTGCCTGTAAAGTCGGTATACGGGCGAAAGTTTTACGTGACAACGACTTTGAGTGGTAAAATACTGTGCTCGAGTGGAAGGGACGCGTGCCTTTCACTTTTTATGTCTGTCTCTCTCGCTCTTAGGCGGGCTAACCATGCCCGAGTGGAAGGGACGCGTGCCTCTCACTCGCTCTCATTGTGAGCGCATAACGTGAGCGGAGCGTAACGCAGTTTCTTGAAGTGTCACCCGGCAAACCAATTTATAAGACGTTGTCACGTCAAAATTTCATACAAATAAAAACCGGTTGTCGTTCAGTAATTGTTAATGAGTAGAGTTTTAAAGTATTTTCTTAATAATCGTAATCACATACCTACATATAAATATATAATATTATAATCACGCCTGTGTTCCCAAAAGGGGTAGGCAGAGCAAATGAAACTGCTTAGTTTCACTGCCACTCGTAATAAATATCCCATAAAAGCAATATCAACATCGTATCTTGATTGGCCTTTGTGTATGCATCGCCAGCGTACCTACATGTACAAATTCGAGAACAGAATGAACGGCAATTGATGCGGGCGACTGGTCTGTTTGATTGCTCTGTTACTATACGTTCACGCACAAAACTGATACATCAAATATAAATCTGTCAATAGGTATTGACTTTCTAGCGAGAAAATATTAGTCATTTTGGCGTCATCGAATATAATTGCTCATAAATTGCTTGCCATTTTTGGTTTTGGTACACGTTAAACTAAACTTAATATTTAAAAAAACTAATCGTTTTATAACAACTATTCCATAACAGGTGAATAAACACTAAACTATTCTTCATTATGGTGTATAACGGTAGATTTGCATAAATACAAACGGAGGAGCTAAGAACTTTCAGATCAGCCCTCGTGATTATTTATTAGTAAAATTTATTTGTTTCGGGAATATACCGAATATAATTAAAAGTCGATGGTTTTCAAAGATGATTATTAAAAAAATATGTTTATATTATAGAGATTAATGTATAAAGGTATCATATTATTAGTAGGATTTGCTCCTGGGGCTGGTACCGGTACTTTTGGGATTTTTAGTATGAAGCGCCAGAACCAAGAGCATACCCTTAAAATATAAAGTTATATATTCAGGCTCAAGAAGATTAGATCAATCAAAAGCAGTCCTAGGAATTAATTCCTAACAAGCTACACATTTTTTAATTACCTTCATTAGGTCCTAAAAACATGTGAACCAAGTTCGCACAAATCCAGAAGCTGAGCTTGAGAGCCAAGTGACAGCCAATTTTTTTTAAAGTTTTTTTTTGCGCTTTGATCTAAAATGGTACGTCGGATAGAAAAGCCATTTAGGTAAGTATTTAAGAAGGTAAACTTCTACGTCAAATGAGTACAATGTAAAAATACAATGTTGCTGGGAATGAATATCTGGATATTATCTAATTTCCTTGGCCTACTTTGGCATAAATATGTTATAGACGGGATAAAGGATTCATACGGTTCCATAAACATAATTTTATATACCACCGTTTTTCGCGGGAGGGATTTATTTATATACCTGAATGTATTTGCGTCGTTAAATGCAAATTAAACCATATCTAAAATGCCCGTTACCTACTATGTCCAATACAGCTAACTTAGTTTAAGACATTTGAAAACGATTGCCATTGTATCTGGATTTTACTCCTAAAGGTCTAAATTAATCACATTGGTTTTGTGTCGGAAACCATATCCTGCCTTTTTTAAATTAATGTAATGTATGTAACATTACATTAATTTTACAATCGACTTCGATACATAATTCCTATATAAGTGCCGTTTGACAGGTGAGGCATTCATTTTATAATTGTCATCTAAAATGTTTCAAACAAATCTCAGCTTCAAATTTCATTAAGTAGCGTAGCTGCATTCTAAAATTGGTCCGGAATTCAAAAATGTATAATGTTTTTTATGCGGTATTTTGACCGTGAATTTACATTGGAATTGTAATCCAACATGCCATTTCAGTTCGACGTACACCTTAATTTTGTATGGGAATTTTACGACTGCTATTGCATACCTGTCACAACAAAGCTAAAATCAGGATTCTTATGTGACGCGAAATTCTATACAAGTCGAATGCAATGCAAGTCCCGTCATTATGAAACCATTTCTTTTACACTATGTGACACCAAATGCTAAAGTATCAGTGAGGCGACAAGAACGTCAGCGCTAGGAACATACACCAAACGTGGACCACGTCATCTGAACGCATTTCAAACGCTCCATGAATATGCGAAACTATGTCCATTTTCATTCAGTCTGCAGTGCGCTATTTTTTACGATCGAGTAACGTTTTTTTTTTACATTATGGGAGCCACAAGTTGTAGTAATAAGAAGATGTAGGATGGCTTATCCATTCTAATGTAATAATCAGCGGTTTCTAATGGCTAGTATTTAAAAGCACAACAAATAATCACCATACTG
This sequence comes from Lathronympha strigana, assembly GCA_949128165.1. NCBI lineage: Eukaryota > Metazoa > Arthropoda > Insecta > Lepidoptera > Tortricidae > Lathronympha > Lathronympha strigana. The sequence goes on from OX421911.1 coordinate 11,224,594, forward strand.
TAACTGAAATCCTGACTTGCACAGAAAAAAAAACACATTTTCTTGCTGTGGATTTCAGTATACTTTTGTTCGAAGTAAACCAATGTGATTACACCTTTGTGCTGTATTAGTGTGTTTTTAGTTTTAAAACTTATATCCGGCTTCCGGTTGCTCCGTTACCTAAGAGATGTATTGGTGTTTATTTGGATATATCTACTCCGAATAAAACTCATATTTAATTTATTAAAACTGTCTTCTTTATTTAATTCCATCAGGTTATGGGCCCTTGCACATAATTCTGTAAAAATTATATAAAGAATTCAGGAAGTTCGTCGCCTAAACGAATGTATAGGCGAGCGGCGTAAATTGAGGTCGGTCGGTACGAGCGCCATTACCGAAAAAGCAAATTTTACTTGTTCTGGTTGTAAGAGCAAGGCAGGAAAGCGGAATGGAGTTAAATCTGAACACTAATCACAGCTTGATAAAGTTGGAAGGATCCAGTAACTGGAATATATGGATACCTGCGGCCCGATGGAAGCATTGTCACTCAATGGCTCAAAGTATTTTGTGGTACTGAAGGACGATTTCTCGAATTATAGAACGGTGTACTTCGTGAAGAACAAATTCGAGATCAAGACTTGTATCGAAGATTTTATAAACAAGGCAGAGAATGTGACAGGAAATAAAGTCCTTATATTTCGCAGCGACAATGGAACAGAGTTCATAAATAAAGAGGTAGAAAAGATGTTTTCTACACGTGGCATAACACATCAGACAAGTGTCCCTTACACTCAGCAGCAAAATGGAAAGGCAGAAAGGGAGATACGTATTCTTGAGGAAGCGGCAAGGACAATGATGAGCGCGAGGAACCTGCCGAAACAGCTATGGGCAGAAGCAGTTGCTACAACAGCTTTTGTTTTAAATAGAACTGGAAAATCCAGAAATACTGACAAAACTCCATACGAGGTCTGGTCAGGAAAATGCTTTGATATACCCATATCCCGAAAGAAAAGAGGAAGAAGTGGGATAAAAAGGGCGAGAAAGGAATAATGGTGGGGTACGGAGAGACCGTGAAAGGTTATAGAGTGTACTATCCAGAAACAAAGAGAGTAGAATTAAAACGGGACATTGTTTTCCTACAGAATGAAGCATTGGAGAATGAAAGTCAACATGAAATGACATTGAGGTGCATAGCAGAGAACAAAACAGAAGACAAAGAAACCCAGAGTGACAAGGATGATGAACCCTGTCAGGATTCAGAAGGGGAGCCATCAAGCGTCAATGATAGTACAATGACTTCTATTTTGGAGGAATCTGGCAGTGAGTACATCCCATCGAGTGGTGAAGGTGATACTTCAATGGAAGCTAATGATTCGGCTGAATTACCAAAAAGGGAGGGCAGTCAGCGTGTTAGAAAGCAAACTGAATTTTACAATTGCAACTGTCAAAGTGTTCTCTCTGCAGAAAGTGAGCCTACAACATACAAAGAAGCCACGACCCGACATGATGCTAACAAGTGGTTAGAAGCTATAAAGCGAGAGATGCAGACACTGGAAGACAACAACACTTGGGAAGTAGTTGTTGACCCAGGAAGTGACAAAGTCATCAGCAGTAAGTGGGTATTTAAGATCAAAGGCGCTAATAAGGATAATCCGCAGTACAAAGCCAGGTTAGTTGCTAGGGGTTTTGAGCAGGAGGACAATATAGATTTAAATGCTATGCCCCAGTTGCCAAATTGTCAACTCTTAGACTTTTTGTAGCAATTGCAACCAAACTTAGATTGCCAATGATCCAAATGGATGTCACAGGAGCCTTTTTGTATGGAAAAATACATGAAGATGTGTATGTTAGTCTACCAGAGGGTGCATATGCAGGTAAGAAAACCATTGTTAAACTGAAAAAGTCTCTGTATGGGCTTAAGAGCTCACCAAAATGCTGGAATGAAACATTTACTTCTGTAATGATTAAGCAAGGCTTTGTTCGATCAAGTTGCGATTCTTGTCTTTATACAAGATGTAATCAAAATGATAAAATATATATGTTGCTATATGTAGATGATCTGTTAATTATTGGGTCAAATAGTATTGAAGTAGAGCAACTTAAAAGTATATTAAATACAGAATTTAAAATGAAGGATCTTGGACCAGTGTCAGATTACTTAGGTATTAATATAAGACAAAACTTACATTACTGAAATGAGCCAAAAGAGCTATTTGGAAAATGTACTTAAAAGATTTCAGATCGAGAATTCTAAGCCTATGTTGACACCATTAGATTTGAACTTTAACACAAAAATATTTGAAAATGATAGTGGCCCCAAAAAATATTGAAAAGTCTTGTCGACAAATTATAGGTTATCTTATGTATGCTGTGTCTGGTACTAGGCCTGACTTGTGTTTTGCTGTCTCCTTGTTAAGTAGATACCAAAAATGTGCCAATGACATGTTATTGACAGCATTAAAAAGAGTACTCAGATATGTGAAACATACTCTGGATTATAAGTTAATATATAAATGTGATAATGACTGTGTCTTGGAGGGATATTGTGATGCAGACTGAGGTGGGGATCACAAAGATAGAAAGTCTACTACAGGCTATTTGTTTAAATTTTCAAATTGTCTAATATCATGGTGCTCCAAGAAACAAGTGTCAGTTAGTTTGTCATCTACAGAATCGGAATATGTTGCAATAAGTGTTGCAGCTAGTGAAGCCTGTTGGTTGATAAATCTATTACATGATTTCATGATTAAGAATGAATGTCCAGTAAATATCTATAGTGACAACCAGTCAGCTATATCTGTTGCTTGCACAGATACTGTCAAGCGTCTGAAACATATAGACATCCGTTATCACTTTATCAAAGAACTGGTTAAAAATAATAAAATAATTTTGAAGTATATTAGAACTAGTGATCAACCAGCAGACATGCTAACTAAAGCCCTAAGCCGGGAACTTCTTACCCGTTTTCTAATTAAATGTGGTATGGGTAACATTTAATTTTTTTTATTAAGTGGAGTCTTAATATGTTATCTTGTAGAATACTTATTAAGTTTTACAAGTGTAATTACATTGAGAAGGGGTGTTGGAAGTAAACCAATGTGATTACACCTTTGTGCTGTATTAGTGTGTTTTTAGTTTTAAAACTTATATCCGGCTTCCGGTTGCTCCGTTACCTAGGAGATGAGTTACTGTCTTTGGATATATCTACTCCGAATAAAACTCATATTTAATTTATTAAAACTGTCTTCTTTATTTAATTTCATCAACTTTGCTAAGCGATTAATAATTTCCCGTTCCTAATAACAATTTCTTTATTAAGTTGGTATACGTGTAAGATTGCTTTTTCTTAACCATTTATTTGTCTATGTCGTTTTTGGTTTTTAAGGCTTTTCATATAAATAGCTAACACAGTTCTCAATAGTAACAAATCCATTTGGAAGTATGAAATGTATCGATCGTCAGTGTAGGTACTAAATGATTAGATGCCGTCCATTTGGATGAATCCATTGTAACGGTATCCGTTTGGAAGGCTCGTCAGTGACCTGCTTTACCGAATCTCTATTTACTAAAGTACGATTCACCCGAGTACATTGTGTAAATTGGCATACAGGGACAATATGCTATGCTCGCTACGTAAATACTACGCAGCAGCAACCGTAGCTCACGGCGCTACTATAATTTTCTCATCCATACTCGTAGCACGAATTTATGCCGACATAATAATATCCATGATTTTAAAAATATTTTTACCTAAAGGGTTTTTTCTGTTCAAGCTAGGAGTGATCAAAGCGGTACATTTCTGTTCAAGGAATACACATTTTTACGTTTTCGGGCATTAACTAGTGGCATGGTGGTGTTGGTATGATGCCTTTTCCGGTTTTGTTTTTTTCCTCTTAACTAGTTTGTGTGAAAAGCAGTATGTGGCACAAGGTATCAAGGTATTTTCGTCTTGGGCGTTACTACGTTCTTCACTTCACTACGATCGGGATTCTATTGTAGAATCCATCGCTTCATTGGGAATTCAATCTTCGCCGAAAATACATCATTTTACCTTGTAACACAATCTACTATTTCTTTATTTGACATTGATATGAGTATGACATCACGCTCTTGATTGCTACAAGCAAGATGCTCACTATGAAAGATGCTAGTATCACTTGTACCAGCCGGGGTTAGCTAATTAGCTCGGAATTAGCAGTAAAATTCCATACTAAAAAACGCTCACCTCGAATATAAATTCAAATTATTCTAAATTAAATTAAAATAAATTATTCTAATATATTTAAAAAACCTCAGTTCATCTGTCTCGCACTAAAATTCTGAAGCAGCCGTGAAGACTGAGATTCAGTCTTCTCAGGTTTATATAGACATTATTTATTTCAATACGCCTACGACGATTAGGCGTATTGAAATATTTAATTACATTATAATGTAATATTTCAATACGCCTTCAGAGTGGCGCTAATTAAGATGGAGAGACTGGATTTATTATTAAAAATAATTTATTTAATCGAACAGAGTAACGTCCAAGAAGGAAATTGTGACTTGTTGGACTATACCGAAAAGGAGCCAGATATTCTGAAAGAAGAAGTAGAGGCAATGATTCGGAAGCTGAAGCCTAAAGCCTCTGGCAGTGACGGCATCACCGCCCAGATGCTTCAAACGATACCTTTGGGTTCAATTGTCGTAAAGGACATTTTGGCCAAAATGAGTTATATATACAGTTTTGTTCAGAATCTCAAGCGCTATCGATCTGTATAGTTAAAATTTCGATATCTCTTAAAAAGTTGCCTTTACGACCAAGATTTTCTACTATGGACATGCAAAAATAACTAAGTTGATGGGGCGTAAATATCAAGTCATGGATTATAAACAGTCATTGGTATCGTAAAGGACATATAATATAAATATATGGTCGTATGTGACCTTCACGTTCATTGTTGTCCTTTAAGCCCTTACTTTAATACGATAATTTTTATAGTACTATGGTCAAGTTGGGCGTAAAGAACAAGTTTCTCGTCCTTTACGACCTGCACTATAAATAATTCATCCGCAATAATATGGAACAACCAAGGTGGTAAAGGACCGTGTCACTTTTCTGAAAGGGAATGGAAAAGGAAAAGAAAGGGGTAAAAGCAAGGGTAAAGATAAGAAAGAATATAACTAACGGACATGAAACAAATGTTCTAGACTTGAGTGTTTGAAGGCCAAAGTCTTTATACACGGAACGACTGCCAATTAAGAAATCTCTTTTTTTTTTTTTCGAAACATCGTATCGTTTATTAGACTATATTATTATCCGACCAGTGCCTTTAGTATTATTTAATATTGGTTTGGCTCGGTTTGGAACCCCATACAGTATTTATAAGCGCAGGTTAGGACGCGTAGGTATATACGAACTGTGACCAATTTTATTGATACTCGTAAGTAATAGTAACGGTAAATCCGATAATTGTGCTGATTTATATTTTTAATATTTTGTAAAACAGAAGATGTTATTTCGTTTTTAAACAATCTTTGCTTTAAGTGCCGCGGACTTAAAAGGTATTCCTTGTACATCTTTCTAGTTAAGACTTAAAATTACTATAAGTAAAAACTAGGTACTTAAACATTAGTAATTAATTACACAGTTTATAAGCATTCCCCTGCTAGAATTAAAGGCTGAATGCGTTAACTATTGAGACAGCAGCGGCGAGCACTGAAACAATAACTTTTGGTGCCAAAATGTTAGATAGTTTTGAAGCAAATATTGTTTCTTTATTGCAAAACTGGATATAAAATAGTCTAGTTCTTTGTTGCTACTAAATATTTACAGAAATATACACTGTACATCTGATTCGGTTGTTTTTTACCATATTAACTACGTTTTAATACATTTTTCAAGTTTCTTAACAGTAAACAAAGCTGAATACAGTTGTCATTAGTACCATTTCGGTTATATTTACGCCCCGAGTCTGTAGCAAAATCATCTAACACCGTCATTTACGACCCTATCAACTCTAATTGTTCAAAAAAATCTTGGGTGTAAAGGACATTCATAGCATTTTGACGTGTCCTTTACAACATCTATCTTCTAAACCGTTTAGTTTATCACTACGGTTGCTACACCAGGTTAAAGATACTAGAAATCTACATATCTTTCTTATACATGTCACAAATATAGGTAAAAAAACAAGAAATATATAAACAGTTTTATTTAAAAAAAGTTGTTTTTTGCTTCTCCTGAAAACCTGCATTTTGTCCTTTACGACAATTGAACCCAAAGGTATCGACATGGGTCCGGAGGGAACAAGAATAATGCACACCATCTGCCAAAAAGTCTGGAGGACTGGCCAATGGCCAGAAGACTGGTTAGAGTCAACCGTGGTTCCCCTGCATAAAAAGGGCTCCACGCGCAAGTGTGAGAACTACCGTACCATCTCGATTATCTCCTATGCCAGCAAAATTTTTCTGGACATCTTGGACAAGAGACTCGAATCATTTATTGCCGGGCAAATTCCACAGGAGCAAGCAGGATTTGTGAGAGGAAGAGGCACAAGGGAGCAAATCCTCAACATCAGGCAGGTGATAGAGAAGTGCAGGGAGCACAACATCAGTGTAGCTATGTGTTTTATAGACTACGCAAAGGCTTTCGACTGCATCAACTGGAGGAAGATGTTCGATGTTATGGTTGAAATAGGTGTACCGAAACAGCTTACTTTCCTAGTCCAAAGCCTTTATATTAATGGTAGATCGAAGGTGAGGCTTGATGATCAAGTGTCGTATCCCTTCCAAACAGAGCGCGGAGTGCGTCAAGGATGCATTCTTTCACCGCAGCTGTTCAATCTCATCGGTGAACACATAATGAGAAGGGTCCTAGAGAACTGGCATGGTGGAATACGCATTGGGGGCTACCTGTTGAACAATCTGCGGTTTGCGGATGACTCTACCATCATAGGCAGCTCGGAGGCTGAGTGGGACGCATCAGTGCAGAGTATGGGTTGCAGATCAATCGAAAAATAACTGTGCTGATGTTTATCGAGCGAAGAGGCATACCAACGAGAACCAATGAACTGAGAGACCTCGAAGTCGTGCATAAGTTTGTCTACCTTGGTGCACAAATCAGTGATGACGGAGACTGTGAAAAGGAGGTGGTCAGAAGAGGCTAGATGGCAAAGGCGGCAGTGAAGAGACTGGAAAGAATCTGGAGGAACCGAGGTATCAATAGGAAAACAAAAATTAAACTGATGCGAACTCTAATCTTTTCTATCTTCCTGTATGCTTCTGAGACCTGGACACTTAAAGCACGGATTTTGAAAAAGATAGACGCGTTCGAGATGTGGTGCTGGCGTAGAATGCTTGGAATATCTTGGACTGAACGCCGCACAAAAAAGTCTATCTTAGAAGAACTCCGCATAACAGCAAGGCTATCTACAGTATGTGTTCAGAGGATCCTCAGCTTCTTTGGACACACAGTCAGACGTAGCGCTGACTCTTTTGAAAGGAGCATTATCACTGGAAGCGTAAATGGGAGGAGAAGCAGAGGACCTGCACCCATGAGATGGGCAGATACAGTGCAAAAGGCTACTGGGACAACTCTACAGGCGACTATACAAAAGGCGCAGGATCGGAAGGCCTGGAAGGCGCTGGTCAATAGAGTCCCAACCCATATTAGTCACGTCCCTCAGACATGAGGTATCGACCAGGAAGAGAACGTCCAAGACAATAATTAATATATTATGTCGAAGTGGGGCCATCTATTGGACTGTTAGTTATAACTATTGGCGCCATCTAGCGACGCACTAGCAGAACACTTACGTTGATTGATTGATTGCCAATTTAGTTTAGAGAAACGTCAGGTAGTAGTGCCTGGGTGAAATCAGAGACGACGTTAAGTGGCTGTCAACTTTGTTGTGACGGTAGGCGGAAACATGGAAGACATGCAAGCGCATTGCTGCCAGCTTGGTTGAGATGGTTGAGCAGAGCGGTTGTGTGCGTGACGTCATCTTTGGGATTACCACGTTTCTATGTTATTTCTCTGTATCCATTTAAATCAGAGCGATCACGTATTATTTTGAATTTGAATCATTGTAACTAATTAAAACCGATTACCAGCTTTACGATGCGTTGTCATTTAATCGCCCCCGTGCAAATTTCATCAAAATGAACCTCGATGTGAACATACCTTGGGAAGAAGACCGCCCCGTTAGTCGCGTGCTATCATCACACCGGAACAAGTCTGTTCCTGCTTTGTCAAATACAATATTGATTTATTCTAGTTCTTAGTACTCGTAGCTATTTATAATGAAGTATTGACAAGTAAGCAATTGACATCATGGCCTAGTTAGGGGTAGTGCTGATAAATGCTAATTGTAGTGGTTGCTCTACCTTAACTCGCTCTTATTTGTATGTATAAGTTTCAGTTTTATCGGAAACTAAATAGTCGATTTCCAATGTATACTGGGATCAAAGCATTGGCCAGGCTTTTGTAGATGTGAGCTCAACTTGTGAAACAACCAACTCATTGAAATTGTTTTGACCAATGGAGAATAGAACATGTGTTGTATTCGAACTAAAAATACCTTCCGTTGATTTTAAACCTTCTTTTGATTAATCTTGCCTAACAAAATAGCCTGCTAAGGTTTGGGGGTAACGAGGTAAACGCATATACGGTCTGTGCACACAAATGCAAAACTCTATCTCATTCGTACACATCCACACTGAAACAAAACAATAACACTAGTTTGAAATGCCACACTAGAGCAAATAATTTACATAAAAAATATGTGCGTACATGAATACGTACAATGAGTGTGGTTGTGATCGAATAGAAATATAGTCGGACATGTTGCTAGATAATGCGAGACATGTCATAATAACGTCAATAAAATTAATAGGTAGGTACTTAGTTACGAATATATTTTTCACAATCAGTTTTTTTTTAATATTTATTGTCCTATAGGCACACGTTCGGGCAATATCAGCCAGATCTGCCAATCAATGTATGGTAAATTTGTCTGGAGTGTGCCCGGCAGATATACCCATTATGTAGATCTGACAGAGTGCCCGGACGTAGGTATATGAGCCGCTTATGCAGTTATGTAAAGGATGCACTCTACATTTTTCCTGCAAGTCAAAAGTTCATATTGGCAAATGGCATGTACGAGTAGCTTCCAAGCATGTAGCAATTTTTGCCACGTGGATACTAAAAAAACTAAATTGTGAAGTTGATTCATTTGCATTTATTTCAAGTTGTGGTCATAAAATGTTAGGTACAATACATACAGTTTTACAATCCTGATTATTAGTAACAGTAGAAAAAATATTCTTTTTCCATCCTTCTTTTGGGTGTGGTTGCGAAAGAAAAAGACAGTATGATTATCTCTGACCATACACGAATGAGAACAAATACTGGGCAAAGTATAATACCTATAGCTGTTCACTTGCCATTTCTCCTATGTTCTTAATAAATCATATCAGAAAAAAACATTTTGTTTAAATAATTATACTAAGAATAACTGACTTTCATTTGGTAAAACTAGCTTAGAGTTGTGTGCCCAGCATGTGTACTGGGTTAACCATGCCTCCACAGCTCACGAAGCCGAGCGAGTGAAGCTACTATGCCGCTGCAGGAGCAGCAAGCACTAAAACTTGTTTTCAATTTATTTAATATTCACCTACTGAATATATAAAAAAATTGCGCTTATTTCCATACCACAATCTATTTATAAATAAATACAGATATTTATCATAATAATAGATCAATAGATTTTATTGCAAAACACATCTGTATCTTATTTAGAATGTTTCTGTGGTTAGTCTAGTTATGACACATGTAAACAATTTTATAATAGCAGCATCCATTAAGCAATGAAAAAAAAATGTAGAAACATGTAATATATTCTGAAATCTTAGAAAAAAAAGCGAAATTTGATACCACTTTATTGCATAGGTACCTACTTGTGAACTTTTATGTTAAACAAGCATCAGTAGGTAAATACTTTGTTTTGATTTGCGATAGCTCGGCGGAGTAAACTGACGAGCGCACAATATGGTAACTCCGGAAATGGTCACCGCCGAGTGCAAAGACTGCAGTGCAGTTCTTTGGCTGCGATGGGAACTACATACAGCCTTTAGGCTATTGAGTTGAATATTGGATGGTCTGGATAATGGATTATGGGGGGATTGTAGCGGACACTTCGCCGTGACAATCAGTCTCAAAATTGTAGTTGTAGTGACTTGTCATCTCATTTAGTGGCCACAACCATACTTACCATTTTAGTTCCATTGCATTAACTCAAAGCTGTTTTTCAAACTCTCAATACAGGATATCGTCAATTTCAGCACTAAATCGTATATCCACTTTCTACGCATTCAAATTTCAAGCTTACCTACCCACAATAAAGCTCATATTTAAATACACAGTTTGGAGACGTGCGAATGTGAAGGTAAACAACTATGTTGTGGATTGTTATTCGAAAGGATCCGGGACCCAAAAAGTTATTATGATACGGTCTATTGTTGAACTTGTTTATGTAGTGTTAGTTCCAGTGTTTGTTCCGTCACATATAGCATTATTGCCTCAAATAAAATCGGGCCACTGGGTTAAACTACGTTACGTATAAACAAGTGCCCCTAGGGAAATTTGGGTTTTTAGAATAATGTTGTAAAATGGAATGTTGTTTTGAACTTGTGTTGAAACGTTTTTGCAAAATTGCGATACAACGAGGAAATGCCGCAAGCGTCCTAGGCACACACGAGTTCAAAAGTGCATGGGCAATTTATGAATGGATTCATTCATAAACTACCCATGCAGTTATTAACGCGATATTACAATATCTCGAGGGCCTATTTTACATAGAAAACTTTCATAAGTCACAAGTAGTTTTGTTAGTTTTTGGTTCAATGGAAAATATATGTTAGGTTTGATAGTAAATCGAGTAAAAAAAAACTAACAAATCGTTACAATATATGCATACGCAGAAACAAAGTATAGCCATGCGTAATTAAGCAAATTAAGATACAGTTAATAAAGGTACAGTGAACCTCGGATCATTTATTTATATGCACCGTTTAGCAATTACCAATTGTCTGTATTAAAATATTATGTCCATTTAAGCACACCCCGCCCCGAACCTGGGTACCCTGCTCGACAACGACTCGTTGCGGGTGGCCGTTGCTTTTCGCCTGGGCTGTGATGTGTGCCAACCACATATTTGCATTTGTGGGTCCATGGTGGAGAGCAATGGGTATCATGCCCTGAGTTGTTGTCGCTGCGCGGGGAGGTTCCCAAGGCACCATGCCTTGAATGACATCATTCGGAGGGCACTGGTTTCAGCAAATGTACCGTGTGTGCTGGAGCCACCGGGCCTTAGTCGGTCGGACGGCAAGAGGCCGGACGGCTTGACGCTGGTGCCTTGGGAGAGAGGTAGGTGCCTCTTGTGGGATGCCACCTGCGTGAGTACATTTGCCGCCACACATCTTGGGCGCACCGTGCGTTCGGCGGGAGCGGCCGCTGAACAGGCGGCTTTGCTCAAGAGGGCTAAATACTCAGGCCTGTCGAATTATTTGTTCGTTCCTCTCGCGGTGGAGACGTCGGGCTGCTGGTGCGCGGAGGCAAAGTCCTTTCTCGGGGAGCTGGGTCGTCGCCTGCAAGAGAGGGGCCATGACCCCCGTTCCGGTTCATTCCTGGCGCAGAGGCTGTCTATTGCTGTTCAACGCGGGAACGCTGCGAGTGTGATGGGCACTTTTGCGCCGGGGATGTGGCGGGGGGGTCTGTTTGATTAGTTGGTTTGTGGGAAGGTATTTTTTTTTTGTAAGTATAGTTTAAGTGTGTTTTTTATGTATCAAGGTAGTCAATAGTTTGTAGTTAGTTATTTATGGACTTATTGTAATGTAATTATTTAATAATAATAATGAAATGTTTTAATTTTAAAATTTAAATAAAGTAAGTTGATTTTAAGCACATATTAAAATATAGAACCTGTGGTTTTATATCACAGTCCAAAACAAGCGTTTTAGATTTTCACCTTGTACGTTCAATGGTACATTATTGGCGAGAGATGAAAAATAAGGGATTGATTGACGAGGTAGTTGACGAGCTCAGGCAAGCCCTGTTTCCGCATAGGCAGATATAGTGCCTTTCTAATCTGTTATCGCGTTAAGACGTCATGGTAAGGCCTCAGATGTTGCCAAGCAGTTTTGTGCCCCCCCCCCCAATATCATGAGTAAATTAGAGATATGATATTTTATAACCAGAGATGTATTTTGTATACCTTACTTTTGTAAGCATAGTATTGTAAACACATGTCAAAAAGAAAATGTTGTTGCAATTATGTATACTTGTGGTACATTATCTGATAGGTCTTTAAAAATTAGTTATAGCTTTCTTGAACAAGAATTTGATTAGTCGAGTATTTTCCGAAATGATCGCTCTTTAAGTTATAAAAATTATGTGTGTGTGTGTGTGTCTATAGTTTTTGAATGGGTGGTCAAAAAAATGTGGGAAAACTCAGGAAGATAGGATATACCTAGTACGAACTTATCACGTCTAAGTCACAAACGTAACGCAAGCAGCAGCGCTTTAGCAGCGGTGACAGTCGGTGGTATCAGGTAGACGAATTTGAATGCGAACAAAATGCAAATGAAAATTTCTAAGCATGTTTGAAAAAAATAATTACGTCCCTGCGCCGTTGCGCGATCCGTCAAAAAAGGAAAATTAACGGAACACAAGCAATGTTCTGGGACTTAAGAGACAATACAAAGACAATGCCATTGTTAAATACAATTGCTTTGTTTCACCTAATTCCTTAAAGCTTAGGTTAATTATACATAATAATATACACAGACACACTTTTGTCTTTCTCTTATGTGAAATATCTTTTCCATCCGTATATTTATTTAACCGTTAGAGTGTATTTTAATTAGAAAACTCCCGTGAGAACTGTGCGCACCAGCGCGCTCTGAACTCGACTGAGTGTGCGTAGAGCAGCCGCCGCGGCTAGACGCATGACTCATTAATAAGGGACACGGACTGTTCCGAAACATGTTACCGAGCTATTCGTCGACTTTATTAAGTATTTTTCTTTATTTTTATAATAGGCCGTGAAGGATGGCGTTTCAGGTGCGGCTAGGGCAAGAGATTCTTAATGGAATTTAATACAAATGTTAAAGTTCTAGGCCGGAAAAGTCCTCTTTTTTAATTTCTATTCCACATTTTGTGGCACAGGCATCATGCCATTCTGCCAATACCAATGCGTATAAAAAATGTATTTTCTATTAAAACTGAGTTAAAATATAGCTTAATATTAATACATACACGTTAGTTTTAGTTTTTGTCTTGTGTTTACTTATAATTTCTCTAAAAATAAATCTTTGATTTTTTTGTTGTTTATTTCATTGTATGTTTGAAAAAAGCACTATACAAGCTTCGGCGTGAATAAGGACTTGTAGGCCTCATATTTCTATCCGCCCTCGCTGGCTTCGCTCGCTCTGCCGTATATCTCTGCCTGCATGCAAGTCCTTACTTCCCGGCCTCAGCAGTAATGTACTATTTCTCAAACATGCAATGAAATGTTGTTATAACGTTCGTTATAATAGGCTTCAAAGTACCACATTTCAGGCGGGGCAACTGGAGAGACACGTAATGAAATTTCATACAAAATTGAAGGCCTAGGCCGGGAAGTAAATTTTTTTTAATTTTATTCCACATAAATGTGTGACGCAGCAACATGGTTTTTAGCCATTATAACATTTTCATTACGACAGTTTCATGTTGACATTCTGCCAGTTATGCCAGTACGCCTATTAAAAAAAACAATAAATTATATATTCGAATATATTAAGTCGATACTTAATCAATATGGACATGAACATAACAAATAACACATTATAAATTTAAACATTAGCGGTAAAAAGTGTCTACTCAAACCGTGCCGTTTTGTTTCATGATAACATTCTGCCACAGTGCCTATTAAAAATAAAAATAAGTAATGATATTTTGAAGTTTTATTTATATAAAATGGACATCGACATGAACATAAGTAACAACACGTTATTGCAAATTTACTCACACAAATATAGGTACATTCCAAATATTAAAATAAATTTAAACGTTAAAGCGTCTACTCAAACCGCGTGTGAAAAAACGCCTATGTAGTTTTTTTAATAATTTTGGAGGTTAAGTTAAATAACTTTGATTCTTTTATTATATTTCGATGGTTTTATTGTTCATTGTTATTTATTATAATAATGTTGTCGTCGAGTTTTGAAGCAGAAATGACTATTCATTGAGCCCCACCAGAATTAAGTGCGAAATGCAAAAGGAAAATTGAATGGGCTCTAAATTAATTGATGGCGCAAATGACAAACGAGATGTCGGAATATGGCTACCCAAAATGCATGCGTGTTTAGTTAATATTACGATAACAGTTTAGACTAAATGCGTTTGTTGTTTAAGTGAGAACTGTCTGTCTATCTAAGGATAAGTAGGAATTACAAAATTTTGTAAAGAGGTTATAATTTTCATTGTCACAGAATAACAAGTGCTGTTCGTGTTTGGTATATTTTACATTGCGACATATTTATACATCATGAAATATTTATGGATCATCTGTTTTATCGTTATAGACTAAATTCATGTATATTAATTCGTCAAGTCAACTTTTAGTTTTTCTAGAAATAAAACTATCATATTTTTGGAGATTTTTTTATTTATTTCATTGCATGTTTGAGAAAAGCACTATACATGCCTTGCCGTGAAAAGGGCTTTAACGGCTTCGTATGGTTACCCGGCCTCGCTAACGCTCGGCTCGTGTATATACATACTCACCCGTTAAGCCCTTCTTTCCCGGCGTCTGCAGTAATGTACTATTACTACTTTATAAGATTTTTTTGCCCTGCAGCCGGCGAGTAGCCAATTGCAGGCCGCTACGCTAAACAAATTGTGAACAAACATTGGCCAGTTAACAAGAAAGCCTCAGGTCACATTACACATTAGACATTTCTTACTTTATGGGCCTCGGTATGTAATCTATTATTTTCTACTCCAGCACTTCTATTTGTCAATTAGATGACTGACAGCGATATTAAAAAAGCATACAATATAAGAATATAACGTTGTCTATGGTATTCCATTAGAATACTGCTCCTATGGATTTTCATACAATATATGAGCACTGTTGTTGTTTTTTTATTTATTTCTATAGTGGACACAACACCTTCCCTATTCTGCCACTTTTCTAGATTTTGATTTTTACGCTATTTTAGCTGTCGTAGAAAAACTAGCGTAGCGTATGCAACAGCTCATAATTGGTTCTTAAAACTCTCAGGTCTATTATTATCCGACCTTTAAGTTTTAGATAGATAGATAGATAAAATCTTTATTCACACCCACAACATACATGGCATAAAGCACAAAAAAATTACGAAAAAGGACATGCATGCAATTTAAACACTAAAAAACAGAAGTACTTATTAATAACAAAAATAGCCATGTGTCGTGGCAGAGAATAGGCGCTGGCTCAGCATTATGATGCGGCTAGCCACATCGCTGGTATTCTGCCAGGACCTTTACAAACTAAAACTACAACTACCACGTGCAACGCTTAAAATTAAACAATAAAATAAAGACAATGAGAAAAGTATTTGTGCTAAAAGTATGGAAGTGAAAAGTGTACTGTGAGTGTTTGAGTTTGAGTTTGATTTATATGGTTTGTGTGTGTCTGTGCGTACCGCGTTTATATATAGTATGTGTTTGAATATTGGTCATTAATTATTATTTTAAATATGTTTATTAAGAGGGAAGGTTTAAAGGTTTAAAGTTTCCTTAGTACCTTATTATATAGTAGAGTTTGCAACATTTTAAAATTTTAGTTTTTGTTGATCAAGAAGATATAAGCGATATTTTATTTTGAAGCTCGTCTTGCTTTTTAATTGACGAAGTGGTGGTGGTATGTTGTTCCAACATTTAGTTGCAAGGTACCGAAAACTCCCCTTAAAAGCGGCAGAACGATGCTGGGGAACTTGTAACACTATCGGACGCGAAGCTCTCATTTGGTGGTGAGTGCTACTTTTTGTAAACCAAATCAGTTTTTTGTATAGATAAGACGGCTGTTTCGTTTGTATGGTGTCAAACAGAAGGCAAGTAAACAAAACCTCCTGGCGAGCGGCCATTTTAAGTATCCCTGCGCTGTTCAAGTAGGGGGTGACGTGCGAACGAGGAGGTATTTTGAAACAAAATCTGGCGCAAGCATTTTGTACTCTCTGTAAGAGGCGCTGAGATCGCGCGAGAAGACAAGATCCATACGCAGCAAGACAGTAGTTAATTTTGGATAAAACAAGAGCTTCACAGAGCCTTACTCGCAAATCCACCGAGAGATAATTTTGTATGTTATATAATATTTTTAAACGATAGAAACAGTCTCGTACTGTGTTCAACACATGTTTTTCGAAACGAAGATTCGTATCCAGCATAAGACCCAGATTCCTTGCCTCATCAACGCGTTCTACCTTAACATCGTCAATCATAATATTTGGCTGTTTTTCAATGATAGCTTGTGCTTTGCTTAAAGAACCAAGGACCATGAATTTTGATTTAGTTGGATTGAGGACCAAGCAATTTGCCGACGACCACTCTGACAATCGTTTCAGATCTTCATTTAGTTTATTTATAGCTACAGTAATATCACGAGGGTGAAACGACAGGTAAACCTGTAAATCATCAGCGTAAAGATGATACTTACAAAATTTAATGCACTTAATAATATCGCTGCTGTATAAAATAAACAAAAGGGGTCCCAGTATGGATCCCTGTGGCACCCCTCTATTGACGGTGATTGGGTCAGACATTACGCTAGTACCATCCCTTTTTGACAACTTTACTATTTGTTTTCGGTCATTAAAGTAGCTATGAAACCACTCGATGGCTTTTTCATCAAAACCGTAATATCTTAACTTGGATTTCAAAAGTGGTATATTTATACAATCGAATGCTCTGGAAAAATCCAACATTACCATAATTGTGCCATGACCGACGTCAGCCAGGGATTCATCAATAACGTCTATAAGTGCTGAGGTAGTGCCCCGTCGCTTCCTGAATCCAGATTGTTTCTCAGGTAATATATTATTATAATCTAAATATTTTGATACTTGATCGTAAACAACTTTTTCCAATATCTTAGACAGGTAAGGCAAAATACTGATTGGACGTAAATCTTTCAGATCCTTCGGGTCTTTGATTTTTGGAATAGGGCGTACAACAGCTGTTTTCCAAACCGAAGGAACTTTAGATGACATGATAGAACTATTTGATCAAGTCTGTAATTACTGTCAAAGTTTGCGGGAGAGTCATTAAAATCATATCGTATGTTAAGCTATCGTAACCCAAGGCATTCGATTTTGTAGAAAGTAAAAGCTTTGCTACTATTGTCTCATCCACGGTACTTAAACTAAAAGTGGAGGAGTTGTACCGGTTGTTATCAAAATAAGTTATATAGTCATTATCTACACAATTATTGCCTGGGACATTTAAAAAAATTATGTTCATTTTAGTTGGGTCATTAAATAATTGTGGTAATTCAGGATTATTCTTAAAATTGGGAATAACGTGATTTTTTAAATTTTTCCATAGTATTTTAGGACTATTTATATTATTATTAATATGTTGTGCAAAATAAGCTCTTTGCTCATAGTGTAAACTAGTGTTGACCAAATGTTTCAGAGTTTTGTAGGTATTTTTGTCTGACTCGCATTTACTTAGCTTATATTTTTTATGAGCCTGATTACGAAGACCTATTATATAACGTACGTTATCAGTGAGCCAAGGTTTAGGTGCCTCTTCTTTAATAATTTTTTTCACTGGTGCAAAAAAATCAAAAATTTCCAAAATATACCTATTAAATAATTATAATTTATCGTCAATAGCCTTTAACGAAAATATATCATTCCACGGTATGAGATTTAAATGTCTGTTAAAAATGGTTGGGTCAATATTCTTTATAGATCTATTAAAATATATAATTGGCGGATCCTTGCTAATTTTTATGTTCAAAGTTACAAAAACCATTGCGTGGCCACCCAACTGCTCATTATGGTCAACCTCAGAACTAACTATTTTTGCGTCGGAACAGATAAGATCAATGAGTGTCGAACTGTGGTCAGTAAAATGAGTAGGCTCACTAATAGTAAAAGTTTTAAGAACCCTTATTATATCACTGTTTCATAAACTACTATAGTACAATAATAGGCATTACAAATAAAACAACAGTCAAACGTCAAACACAATCCCAACAAGCCATAATTCAAAATTCAAATTATTTTGCTTTCCAGATCTAACAACACTTCTGTGCCACGTTGTGGCCTGTTTAAATATCACGGAAAATGTTCATATCATTCGCTGCAGTGGACCTCTAATTTTAAATCATATCATAGCATAATCATTCTTTATGTAACTTGAGACTCCACTTGTCGATTAAGAAGTAATTTCTTACGGTAGACATTGTTAAGGCGCCTTACGAGGGATATGGTGGAGATGCGATGGGCGTTTATTCCAGAGTCGCGGGTTGGAGTCTCGCCCAAGTTTATGCATTTTTATAACTCATGTCTTAAGATTGCACGCAAGTAGGTATTTCTCGTACTGCTATTTCGGAACAGTCTCTCAAGTGGTCATTTGCTTGCTGTCATCCCGACCGCACTAAGACGGCAGATTAATTACACCAACATATGACCTTTCTGTGCTGCGCCATTGTGTGCGGTGCCATGCACACGACCAATATGTGGACTGCTAGATTTCCTCCCGTAGATCGTGATCATAGTCATTATTAAATTGTGACGCCTCGAGCTATAATAGTATATGGGGGCCTAGGCAGGAGATTAGTTAAACACCGATGTCAGTAGAATAATGAACATTTATTTTAATAATCTGTCGCTATATATACAATTTGCATATTAAAGAAAAACAACAAAATAGGTAGTCATAAGTTGATTTATCTAAGCTTACCCTAAGTATTAATATCTTGCAAAAGCTACCGCGATGGCATGTCATCTATCTCGCTCTTAGATAGCGAATATACAGAACGGGTAGCTGACAAAACTACGTTGTCGGATTACCCCTTACCCGTCGCAATCGCAAGAGTGGCACGTCCGATCTTCCGTCTCACTCCAACGGCAACGTAAATATGCGCGCGGCGCCTGCGCTTCGCGCGCTTCAGTTGTCTCCGGCCGCCGATGCGAACGCATGTCCCATAAGTACATTACCTAACTAGTGCGATAAAACAAAGAAAGGCCGAGATCGCAGACGTTTGCGACCCGAGCTGCAAGCGAGGGACATCAATATGCGATCAAGAGCTTTATTTATTACCTCACGTGTTAGGTACATCATTTTATGCCTACACTTGGACAGAAATCGGCTTTTTCCGTACGCGTAGCGTGCGGAAAAGGGCACTTTATGGCCAGGTGTCATAAAATACCTTTTCCCCTCACTAGCTCGGAAAGCGCTGTATTAACCTTTAAAACTAGCGGGGAAAAACGCATATTATCCACATGTGGGGCAAAGTAATTTGACCTTGAAGCATGTTTAAGTAACAAAACGTCAAAATGTTCATAATTATGGTTCTCTCGATATTAATTATCATTGAAAAAAAGCTTTGAAAAACTAATTAACAAATACCAATTTAACTTTGTTTAATGATTTTACTATTAAAACTTTAAAATCCATAAGATACATTTGTTTTTTGCAATGATGTTGAATATATATTCTGAATGCAAAAGTTAAGTCAATGCAATTTCAAAACGCATCATTTAAATGTCAAAAAAAAGTTCCAGTCTGTTCCACCTTTAAAAACTTTTCACACCGACGACGCCGACCCGACTTCGACTCCTATAAAAATAAGCAAGTTACAGGTTTTTCTATTATAATTTAGCATAAAAATGAGTGACTCCAGTGAAGAAGATGATCAAACGCCTGTAGAGCTACAGGAAGCTGTCAAAAACGCGGAGTTAAATTTGTTGCCGCAAAAATCCTGCAATAAGTACATGAAGGCATTCGAGCAATTCAATGAATGGAGACACAAAAAAGGAGCAAAAACCTTCACCGAGACAGTTTTGCTGTCTTACTTTATAGAATTATCCAGCACTAAGAAGCCAAGCACTCTGTGGAGCACATATTCGATGCTCAAATCAACACTAAATTTAAAAAAGGATGTTCACATTGATAAATACCCAAAACTATTGGCGTTTCTGAAAAATACCTCTACCGGACACAAACCAAAGAAATCGAAGATATTCACAGCCGCAAACATAGAAACATTTTTAAATGAAGCCCCAGACTCAGAGTACCTAGCAGCAAAAGTAAGCAAATTTCTACTTTCCTTAAAAAAACTAAGTGTATACAATAAAGGAAAAAGCCTTAAAATCTGTTGTGGTAAATACCTTGTTTGAATCTAATCATTTGTTTGTGTTTCAGGTAGTCCTCATTATAGGCATAAGCGGAGCTTGCCGGACAAATGAACTGACATATCTTAAGACAGAAGATGTTGAGAAACATTCTGACACTTTATTGTTGTTTAAACTACCGGATACTAAAACCAATATACAAAGAAATTTTGTGGTGCGTGATGAATATGTCCCAGTGATTGAAAAATATAAGAAACTACGGCCGCCTAATACAACAGTGGAACGATTTTTTCTTAGCTACCGAAAGCCACGCGAAATAGCAACTTTCCTGGGGCTAGCATCACCCGAACAGTACACCGGTCATTGTTTCAGACGAACATCTGCCACTCTATTGGTAGACTCTGGTGCAGACTTAACTACTCTGAAACGCCACGGTGGCTGGAGATCCAGCACAGTAGCAGAAGGCTACCTGGAAGACTCCATTGCAAATAAATCCAAAATATGCAAGGGGATTGTTAGTGGTATTAAACTCAACAATCCATCCACTGATCCATTAAACCAACCATCCACATCAAGAGATGCACTGTTCATAGCAAATTATCCATCAGATACCGAAGAACTCCCCATTGAATTTGCTACCGCCAGTATTTCCCCCAATCACTCTCCTACATTTACTTTAGAAACCACAACGGATAAAGAGAATGAATTACCATTTAACTCTCAAGTAAACAACACTAACATCAATGTTCCCAAAAAAAACCTAACTATTAACGTATCAAATTGTAGCAATATAACTTTAAATTTCTAGTACTGCTTGACATTTCTCAGGGTTTAAGTCTGCTTGTGTATTTAGTTAGGAAATGAAATTTTTGTGGATGTTACTTATAAATTGAAAGAGATGTCATATACTACAGAAAAAGTGACCAAGGCCCCCGGTGAGCAGGACTGGGATCGAACCAGCGACCACCTGCTTTCGCGGCAGACACCCTAACCTCTGGGCTACCCGATCCCAGTGTAGCCCTTGCCAGTTGCTGGTTCGATCCCAGTCCTGCTCACCGGAGGCCTTGGTCACTTTTTCTTTAGTATATGACATCTCTTTCAATTTATAATTTATATATAGTAGTGTGACTACTTAAAAAACTAAAAAAACATGAATCAAAACATTTAATACACGTAATAAATGATTTGATTCGTGCTTTACAATTGAAGTTACTTATTTTAAGAACTTAAATAATTACTATTTATAACTATGATTGTTAAATAATAATTACCTCCATTAATTAAGTTAGTTAGTAACATGTACCTAGAAATGAAGACTGATTTGTTATGTTAATTAGTAATGGACAATTTTACTAGATAAAATATTGTGACAATTTTACCAAATTTTCTGAAATGTTAATTAATTGATGATGTTAGTTCATATGAATGCAAATAAAGACTGATTGGTTATGTTTGTTTGTTAAGTAACAATTTTACAAATTTTCAGAATTGTTAAATAATTACAATTTTAAAGAATGTTAGTACTATATTGATGATGATTATCATTGATTGTAATGAGTACAAATAAATACCTATTTATTTTGTATGAGCTGTTTTTTTTGCTTGTTGCACTTTCCTCGCTATAGTGAGGTGAAAAGTTTTGTGTTACACACGGGTGCAATTGTATTTTACTTCTCGTGTGTTGAAACACTCGCTACGCTTAGGATTCTATTATTGAACCACTCGCTACGCTCGTGGTTCAATTATATAGAATCCTTTCGCTAGCTCATGTTTCAATTCCACACTCGCTGGTAAAATACAACTTTGCACCCTTGTATAACAAATAACTATTCCAGTTGCTTGACTTAAGAAATCAGCTCGCGGCTATTTGCAAGTATTAGATATTTTTAAACTTCGATGTCAAGTTTCAATTCAAAGAGTGTTTGTACAACTTGAGTTTCATTTACCAAACAATATTTAATTAGGTTTCATACCTTTACTACATAATTTTTGGCTATCTCTATGTTTATATGTTTTTAACGAACCGCAAATAATGAAGCCGATTCATTACTCCGACATTTATTATTCAATTTTTATTATTTTGATGTCCGAAACGAACTTTTATTTATGTTTGAAGTGGTCTAATTGGATGAGCATCACAAAACTTCTCAACTATTAAAGCACACATAGCATTTGATGTTAGCTATTTAACAATTTAAGGATTTCTCTACTACTACCTGGGCGGTTTGATAAGTAACTTGTTTCGGCCACTAATAGATGGCGTTTGCGGTAACTATCTATTTATTCTTAAAGTTTGATAACTAAATATAATTAATCTGTGGCATCAAGTTATCTCCGGCGGGAATTTTAGATTTGACAGCTGTTGGAAAAAAAGTAATCGAAGTAGATCGGCCAAATGGAGAAAATTAGAATTCGTGGTGTGATTCAATTCTTTTTTTTGGAAGGTAAAACAGCAAAAGAAATTCATGAAAGAATTTCTCCTATGTTGGGCGATTCTTGTCCTTCATACGAAACAGTTCGGCTTTGGGTAAATGAGTTTAAGCGTGGCAGGACAAGCATTGAAGATGCACCTCGACCTGGTGCTCCAAAATCAGCGGTTTTACCAGAAGTCATTGATAAAATCCATGATTTAGTTTTAGCTGACAGACGATTAAAAATACGGGAGTTAGCTGAAGTTTCAAACATCTCGACTGAGCGGGTGCATTTTATTTTGCACAATGAATTGCACATGAAAAAGCTTTGTGCAAGATGGGTGCCGCGGTTGCTCACTCCAGAACAAAAGCGTATTCGCATGCAAACATCTGCTGGAAACTTGGAGGTGTTTAATAAAAATCCAGCAGAGTTTCTTCGACGTTTTGTAACCATGGATGAAACCTGGATGTATCACTATATCCCGGAAACAAAACAGCAGTCGAGACAATGGATAAGTCATGGTGAGCCAGCTCCAAAGAAAGCGAAGTGCGTCCCATCAGCTGGAAAAGTCATGGCGTCCGTGTTTTGGGATGTGAAAGGTATAATTTTAATTGACTACCTTGAAAAGGGAAAAACTATCACTGGGGCATATTATGCCTCGCTTTTAGACCAGTTAAAGGTAGCGATAGCTGAAAAACGTCCAGGGTTGGCCAAGAAAAAGGTGATGTTTCACCATGACAATGCTCCGGTGCACACATGTCGGCTTGCTAAACAAAAATTGGCGGATTTACGGTCTGAAATACTTCCACATCCTGCTTATTCGCCAGATTTAGCTCCTTCAGATTATCACCTATTCCCAAAGCTCAAAAATTTTCTGTCGGGGCGAAAATTTCAGTCTAATGAAGAGGTGATACTGGAAGTAAACGCATATTTTGAAGACCTGGAAGAAACCCATTTCCGTGAAGGCATCGAGAAGTTGCAGAAGTGTTGAGATAAGTGCGTTGAACTTCGGGGGGATTACGTAGAAAAATAAAATATATACAACACCTATACAAGTTTTTTATCATATCAAACCAAATTACTTTTCAAACCACCCTCGTAGAACGGGATGGGCCGGAGCGGGACGGGACGATCTGTCAGTTTCTACAGAAAACGTCACGTGACATCCGAGGGCTCTGAAATTTACAGATCTTCCCGTCCCGCCCCGTTCCGTCCCGTCTCGTCCCGTCCTAATGTGAGTCATCCTTTACTCGTTAAATTCAAATTAATTAATTCTAATGAATAAAAGCAATATCATTTACTAAATTGATAATTGTTTAAAATGCAGCATAAGCTAGGTATTCCTAACTTAGCGTGTCATGGTGAGCGTGAACCATCTCTTGCATGATCCATCTACCGAGACATATCTTGAGTTTCCGCCCAGATAGTGCTTATGTAAATGATATGTACCCTCATGGAGTCTGGTACTGTCCCTAATTAACGGCGAAATGTTGCTCGTGAAGAGCCATTTGGAATTCGGCCTTCATCTCTAAGTCGAAGTTATGTTTGTTAAGATGTGTTGATATGCGCTATTAAAGATCTCGACATCTTGAGTGATGGCTGGAATATGTTTGGTCATTCTCAGAGCCTATCAATAAAATATGAGAATATGGTTTGAATATTATTATTTGGTAAATGAAAACCAAGCTAAACAAACACTCATGAGATCTAAGTTGTCTGAAATATATCATATTTACAGCATGATATTATATAAATTTAAAGAACAACATAATAATTTTAAGCTGGTTAGTTTTAAAATTTAACACGGAAAAGTAATTTTTATAATAAAAAAATATGTAAATAGCAACAAAGTTATAATTTTCCAGTAATATTTATGTGAATATTGACGTTGTGTAATTTTTTTAATTTTTTTTCCTTCGGTAACTTCGGATATAAATGCGGGTGATAATTTTCTTTCGTCTTTATAAATACATAGTTTCTTACTGTTAAATAATATGTTAATTGTTTTAGAATGTACATGCTTTAGTTCCAAACCTTTCGTTTACAATTACTTATACTTTCTATTTATGAATTCTGTTTCAAATTTCACATCGATAATTAAGTAGTTACCGAGATATTTAACAATATGACAGATTTTGTATATTGTCGGTGGAGTAACTTCAAATTACATCTGTCCTCTCCTCTGCTTTCAATTTGAGAGCCTGATACGACACGACATTCGCTTTTTCCGTTATCTGATTCATATACATTCTCTTGGACTTTCTGCCTTCCGTTTATTTTTCAACTCTTCCTTCTATTATGATAACCTCTTTCTTCGTTTTTGATAGATTCGTCGTGTTGCATTAAGTGTCTGAGCACCTTTTATTTGTATGGTTCTAAACAAGTTTCTCTTTTCTTTTACGACACCTTGTATATACATGTGTAAAATATCATATTCTTTATTTCCCATATTAAAATATAGCTTTATTGCTAGCGATTTGGAGAGCCCAAATTTTATTAAATGTGTACACCTACTTTCACTGTATCTCGTTTTATCTAATACTAGCAACTAGACAAGAAAATGTTGTCGAAAACAATTATAAAATGGGGTAAGATTCTTTTGAGCTTCTTGAGCATAAGACATAAGTGGTGTTCAAAAGTGCATCTACGATTTATGAATAAATTCATTTATAAATAGCCCATGCACGAACGCGATAGTAACTTTATCTTATACAATGTAAAAAAATTAAAGTCGTACCAAAAAGGAATCCCAGAAACATGCACATGTGTGTGCCAAAATTGTCTCATTTAAAGAAGGCGTGTCTAAATAAACATCGTTTATCATTGTTAAGGTAATTGATATATTGGTGGCAAAATATAAACAATATGAATAGTTTTTAATATTTTTTATTAATTCGTTGTAATTTGTTGTTTCAGGTACGTCAAGCTAGGTACCCCGCCGATTGTCAGGTTATTTACTCGTATATATTTTCAGCATCATTCAACGGGTAGTATTTAGTTTTCTTTATATAAAAGATACAATCAAATACGAGTTGCCAAAAGTGGCCGGGTCAGATGACGTCAATATGAGCATTAATCATACCCAGAAAACTTCTCTTGTCATATAATAACAGCAAATTTTTTTTTATTATCGAAAACTGATAACCTATGAGGCTGATCTACTCTTAATAGCAGTCGTATTGTTTGAATATTAACATATTATCTTCTAAACAACTAGTTTAAAATATCTGACATATTAGGTATTTTATCAAAATCTCACAATAAACAACTTATTGCATATGCATCGTTATTTTTTTATAAAAAGTTACCTATGTTCCAATAATAAATGTAATAATTACTTACGATACAATGTAAAATAAAAACGCCAATATTTGGAAGTGCAAATTAATTAAGTAATTTATTATTTAGCAGATTTTACAGTCTGGACAAAGAGGTTTTTACGCTTTTATGTTATTTTTGGGATATCTCGGAATACCCTATAGGTAGTTTGTAATCTTATATTCTAACTTTAACCAGAGCTTCGGAGAATATATCATTTTGTAAGAAATATTGCTGCTGGTAACGGGATACTTCGTCTTTTGTTATAACAAACTTATGGATGCGGTTTCTGCGAACATTGTGGACAAATTTGACCTTTTTTGGTGTTTGACGTACAGACATAAAGTCAGAAAAAATGCTTGGTAAGAAAAATATATATAAATACTTATCAATTTTCTTCAAATGATTCCGAGGCAATAAACATGTAATTGGAAGATTTAACGACTACTATGATACAGATAAAGTCGCGAATGGTGGCTAGTTAAACAAAAGTAAAATTCCTCGCATCAAAGGAGACAAAACACATACATATTCTTAGGGCTACGGCCCCACGTTGGGCGCCAGTGATACGGGTAGACGGTGTGATTTACTCCAAAAAAATATTTTCTCTTTCTTACAAAATAATTGGGTCAAACACAGTACGATATAATGAGTCTTTCCGGTGAACGATTAAAAAATTAAGGGTTATAAAGCTTGATTTTTTTATCTAAGCCTTCTACGTTGAGAGGTTCAACTGAACTGTAGACTGGCTCACTCACACACCCTTTTAATTTCTTGTGGTCAATAGTTATCAGCTTGTGGAAATGTAGTCATGATTTTTATCAAATAATTCAATAGAAAAGGAGTAAGTACCTTTTAATGTGGATAAGAAAATCAACCTTCATAGCCATCAACTTTTGAAAAGCCCATCGGAATGACTCGGAACATCGTTTTGTGTTTGATCCAATTGATTAAGTGTCTCCTAAGACTAAACGAGCATTATAAAAATATATGATCTTGCAGTTTCAATCATTGATATTGTTAATGGAACTGCCCCGCTTTGCTTTATTCCGGTATCTGAAGTAAATAAACTATTTAATACTCAATTTATTCAAAAGTCGTTTGTTCATTTTTAAAATTTGGTGTGAAAATGTATGTCACCATGTAGTTTTACTGTGTTACACAAAAATGGTCACAACTTTTCGGTCAAGTTCGTTTCACTTGCGGTATTTCGCATGCATAAATACCGTTGATTCATCGGTTTGTATGCAAATATCTCGTTCTGAAACGAGTTCAATCAACACTCCTCTCAGTTTCAGCCGTGTATTAAATTATTATTCTTAATAAGTTTATTTATGCATTCATTCGTGAAAATTATACGCAAAAACCGTAAAATAAAGTTTTTTAACATCTCATCTGCTTACAGCATTTAGTTGAGCTATTTCTGAATCTCATACAGTGTGGTGGATTGCAAATATTGCAATTAAGTTCTAAGGAAACCGTAACTCTAATTCTACGGTATGGATTTTTAAAGGAGAATATTTTATGCTGAGATATGTAATTTTAAATGCAAATATGTAATAATAAAATTGTATTTTTTTTACAAAAATTTCTTTATTGGTTGTTCTTTTGCTTCTTAGAGTTTTAATTTCGTGTTCATATTATAAAGATATTTCATTTAACAATATCAGTCATATATGTATAAATCCTAGTGTCATATTCAGTTAAAATGACTATTGCATGCATTCAACATTTTGTTTATCAAGCCCTTCCATTCAATATTTACTGGAAATTTAAAATTTTGATTGTTTATTGTCAACAGAGAGAATAAGTATATAACAATGAAGAACTACACGTGATATCAATCAAAGTTAGAGCAGTGTGTAGTATGAAGGTAAAGCCCTTCATAGTACAGTTATGTGCAAAATATGTATCGTATAATTTAAAATGCCCGAGCCGCGAAGGTGACAACACCACTCTGTCTGTCCGACGATGACTGCCCGATGCAGTCGAAACATGTCACGCCTATTGTGATAAAAATACGTGAGTGTTAACCGTTGCAATTTAATAAAATATATATTGCCAAAATCGTCTCATAACTCTTATTACACCGGAATAAGTTGCTATGAGACATATTTTTGAGTACCTAAGTTGAATAGACGCATGTTTTTATACTCGACTGTACATAATAATCAACTTAGTAGACCTACGAGCATCGCGATAATTTTAACGCCGACCGAGATGAGTGTTAAGCACCTACTTCCTGGACAGGGTAATTAATCAAATTTCTCCTTAAAAGCATAATTTGCGCATCGTGCCGGACCATTTTGTAATTATCCGTAACACCTATATTTGTAACATGGTATTTTTACGTTAAATGTTTGTTAAATTGTTTTCTTTTTTTTATATTATAGCTGAACATTTTTTTTATAATTGTTCATTTTCTTTATAAAATGGAACAAACACATTCATATCACTACATAGTATGAAACAAAGTTGCTTTCTCTGTCCCTATATCCCTATGTATGCTTAAATCTTTAAAAATACGCAACGGATTTTGATGCGGTTTTTTGAAGTAGATAGAGTAATTCAAGAGCAAGGTTTATATGTATAATAATAACCCGCGCGAAGCCGGGGCGGGTCGCTAGTTATTTAATAATCGACATCATGAAACTCATCTACGTCACGTGAAGCAAGATCTACAATCACCCTCGTTTGAAATACGAGTAATAATGTCTTAAATAAAGGCATGATTCAGAATTTTCTTATAATATAGTAGTAGGTATCTCTCATAATTAGGGAAATGGACCAAGGTAAAGCGACAAGGAGATCAACTCAAACTGCCCGCCTGCTTCTGGCCCCTTCATATCAGATTACAGTCACTAGAAAATATTTTCAATTTGGCATTTTATTGTTTAAAGCCAGTACAATAATGTGAAAATGAACGACAATGAATTGGGTCGGTACTGATTAATTAGCGCCAGATTCTTCAATCCTGAATTTTCGTATCCTGAAATTGGGTTTTTCTCTATAAATTTGGTCATACTGGACCACCATGTTAAAGGTGGACCTCCTCTGCATCTTCGCTTTTTAGAAATTCTAAGTATTTTATGGCTAACGTCCTCCACTCCGCTCCGCATCACATGGCCGTGCCATCGCAATTGTTTTGCTTTTGCCAACTTTTTTTTTTACACAAATAATAGAAAAATAGAAATGTAAGGGATGAAAATGACCCGGCTGCGGCACAGTATCGCTCTATCTACTTAGATAGACACTACTACTACTTGAGGGTATCCTTAAATTTGACTCGAAAACTAAGTTGGGAGTCGAACTTATTTTTTTGCTTAATTTAAACATTTATTTATTATTGAACAATTATACATTTATTAGCATTACAGTTTTAACCATTTCGCTAACAAATTAAGTATATATGAGGAATATAAAACATTGTGTTCCCGTTAGCAGATCTGATCATCTTTAGCATAATTCCAGGCGAAACACACTCACTACTGGACAAAGACCAAATGTGTGCCACCCGCATCCAACGGTTCTGCGTGTTTTAGCAAACGCTTTTGTTTAATACAAATAGCAACTAAAACACTGCACTGAAAAGAAAAAAATAATATTTAACCTATATTCGTGGAAATAAAATACTTTTTAACTATCATTTGAAGCGGGCCATCTTTCTTGAAAATATGATTATGATAAATATGATTAAATGAAGGACCTAAAATAAATGTTGTAGTACTAAAAATATTTGTTACTTATATTCAATTTTATGGCACTTATAAGCCGTTTATTTTGAATTTTTATTTTCGGTTGTCGCGAATTAAGTATTTACGGTAAGTTTGAGCGCTTTTTTAATGTTGAATTCAGTGAGACGTCAATTACGTAGGGTCTTAAAAAGCAGGCCCTTTAAAGGTGAAAAGCCTCCAAGTAACAGGGACTTCCAATACATTAGAAGGGAGACGGCAAGCGTCATCTTTCCGTACAAATTATTCAGTCAACTTTTGCGGGAAGAAACGTGCACACAGACGCACTTCTCACATTACATAAAAAAAAACAGTAATAAAGACAGTAACACATAAAAAATTATACAACTATACTTAAAAAATTGGCACACTTCGATCTATTTTTGTGTAGGAACTTGTCACAACACAGACCCACGTATGCCCATTTAGGCTTGTACCTCGATAAAAGGGAAAACAGTACGTATGACTTTGCACACTGACTCCCAATGTTGCTTGAAGGCAAAGAGCATATAAATAGATACGTTGTACGAGTACAATCTTAAGGATGATCCGATCCGATCCCATACGATCCGGGACGATCTGTCAGTTTCTATAGAAAGAATCACGTGACAGCTCAGAGCCCTCGGAGGTCACGTGACGTTTTCTATAGAAACTGACAGATCGTCCCGGATCATATTGGATTGATGTGAGTCATCCTTTACTCCGAAATACATGGTATGATAAGTACCCAGGTGAAATTGATGTAATAAATATCCATGCTGAGCATGCTCGTATTTCATGATATTAAAATTTTTAGAACAGACTAAAGAAAGCCTCTTACCCCCCACGCCCGACGCCCGTTTACTCACGCAAAATTCGTTTTACTAAAAGGGGAACGGCACCCAAAGAGCACTAATTCTCTTCAAATTGCCGCCTTGTTATACGTCCGGATTTCGCCTTTCAGTTTGTGAAGCTCGCTTGACATGGCTTAATTAATAGTTATGCAGAAATCTGCAATAAGTTTTACTCACTGAAGGCAACAGTAATAGTACATTACTACAGAGGCCGTGAAGGGATTGCTGGACAGGTTCTGAACAGAACCTCTTCCAGCCGAGGCTTGTATAGTGCTTTTCTCAAACAATGTTAGGAAAAATAAAAAAATAAACAAATACTAGGTAAATAGTTAATAAGGAAAATATTGTTTACTTTTCAACCTTTTTATTTTTTAAAGATGCCATTTGAATGAGCTTTTCAGGCACCATCTTTAACCGCAAATAAATATACTTTTTCTCCAATATGCTCGGAAATGTTCACATTAATGTAGCAAAATTGGTACGAAAAGAACCTCCTTATGTACCGACTCAAATTAAAAAAAATCGAATTCATTATTTTACCGTTTTAGCGGCCAGGAATTTGTACTAAAATCCATTACTGTATTGTTTTTTACTTTTTAAATAAATATTTGGACTATCAATATTGCAAACAGCCAAATATACTTTAGCCGCGACCAAACGGTCTGCACAGACGGGACAATCTGATTGACATCAAATTGTCAATCTGATCATATCGTGCTTAAAAATGCCCCGTCTGGGCTGGCTTTGTAGTATAGTAGTTCTAGAGAGGAGATCAAATGCTTGGTTGTCTCGTTCTATCGCGAGTTGCATACTGTGCAAGGTCGTGTAGATACGGCTTAATAAAACTAAAGACATTTCAACGTTTTTTATGAACACAACTGTGCATTAAAAGAAGTTTAGGCGGGAACCTTATTTTTCCTTTCAAATCTTATGCAAAAATACATTTTATTTCCTTTCATATTTGGAGAAAAGCACTATATATGCCTCGGACGGAAATAGAATTTCGTGGATTCGTATGTAATTGTCGGACTCAGCTTCGCTTCGTCCGACAAAAAAATACTCATCCACGAAATTCGGTTTCCCGGCCTCTGCAATAATGTACTATTCTCAAACATTCTTTCGAACACTAATAATTTTATGCGCAATTCATGATATAAATAAAACATAACAGTCGGTCGGTAAATGGCAACTCCTGAATCTATTTGTTAGGCTAACCTTAAATCCCCGTCATATATTTCCGCTGGCATTGCGTAAGTACCTACCCTTTTTTATCCCTCCAATACATCGTGGGCGACGCCATTTTAAAGTTGACTGGCAAATAACGGTTCATCAAGCTTTATTCCATGTAAATAAATTTAAACCCACCTTTTTGTGTAATGAATCTGTTTACAGGTTTATTGAGATACTTGTATTGGGTTACTCTCGTCTATATAAAGTCGAAAATTACTCGACATGTTTCGGATCGGGATCACAACCCTTATTTATGAGATGCTCTTGCGACGATTGTTCTTCGCACACTGCGGGCCGCGGCCCTGGCATAGTACCACGAAAATCGAACGATCGAGAATTTGTATCTCTCTCTCCGTCACACTTGCCTATTGGAGTGATAAAGAGGTTTCCGGTCAATGCCAATTATCGATGTTTGTGGTAGCTATGCTGCTTGCGTCAGGACACGACAGAAAATCAAGACTTTTATGCTTCTTTGAAACTACAACCTAAACCTAAAATTGAATGTAAAATACAGATATGAAGCAACAAACACAATCAGCAAAAACACACTAGAAACAAACAGATAAACCTTACAGTTTTTAAATATTGGTTTTGTATTTTTTTTAAACAAATACCTAAACCTCGTATTCTAATAAATTTTTATACATCTAGGGTAATATACTAATCATTCCTAGGGATGGAGCAAAAAACTTTGGAAACTTAGCAGGAGACAGCTTCGAACTATTACAGGGGTGTTTACCGGTCACTATGGGGTCAGAAGTGTGCTGGCCAAATTGGGACTCACAGACAACATTGTGTGTAGGATTTGTGGCGAAGAAGATGAGACTATGAAACACGTAGTGTGTGAATGTCACGTTCTCGCAAGACAAAGAATGAAGAACTTTGGTGCAGGATACCTGGAGCCAAACGAATCCAGAGCACTACCCCTGAGCTCCATCATCCGCCACATGGAGATGGTCGAGCAAGCTCTTGAGTAGTGCAATTGTGAATTATAATTTTTTCAGGGGGCAATTACACAAAAGATCCCCATGGGTCGAAGTGTATCCGCTAGGGCCCCCTGCCACCAGATACGATAAGATAAGATAGGGTTCCATAGTCAACTAGAAACCCTTATAGTTACGCTATATCTGTCCGTCCGCGGATAATCTCAGGAACCAAATGGGCACTGCGACAGCATCAGTTACTCCGACAAAGTGGAAACATAAATAAATAATAATAATAAGGACAGGGGTCTTCTATAAAGGTTTTTTGATGCAGTGAATATTTTCGGAAATTATCGTACTGGAAATTTAAAAATGTGGTCCTGCTCTAACTTTTGAATCGTAAAACCAAAAATTATGAATCGGCTGCAAGATACTGTCACGACGCTCTTGTAATACAAGCCTAGTACTACGAAAATCGAACGATCGAAAATTTGTTTCTCCCTCTCTATCATACTTGCTTATTGGAGTGATAATGAGGTATTTCCGACAATGCCAATTTTTGATGTCCGTGGTGGCTTACCACGAACGTGCAGGCCTAGTGGAATCAAACGATTGATAATAATCTTTATTATAATAAATAAATAACAATTATGGTACCTAAAAATGAAAAACCTACCTTAAGAATAAAATAAAAAACTACCTTAAAAAATACCTTTAAAAAAATACAGAAATAAAAATAAAACTACCTTAAAAATCTAATCCAGGATTGCTGGGCATGGTGCCCAACACGCAGGCGGCATTCCCGCGCTGAATTGCTATTGCAATCCTTTGCGCAAGAAAGCCGCCTGCGCGAGGATCACCCGTTGATAATATGTATCTCCCTGTTTATCACACTAAATCTTGCTTACTGGAGTTTCGTGTGTAGGCCCACAGTAGTCCAATTTCGAACATTTTATTCTTGTTTATTCTTGGTCGAAATTCAAAATTTGCCCGGCACCGGTCCACTCTTTAGAAAACATGCTAAAACCTGTTTAAATCTTAAAACTGTCGTCTCTAATTTTACTCGCGATCCGCTCATATTTTTTGTTCTAAGTTGGATAGTGTAGGACTGGTCTCAAAGAAACCCTCAAATTCCGGTATAGGTGGAATATAGGTGAACAAAGCTGGATAAATATAGGACCGGAACGGGAAGCGGATACGAGCTCGCTCTCGTCTCGTGTTTATAATACGAGAACAAAACAAACACACGTGTTCTTTGTTTTTAAGAGCCTTTAATAAAACGACCGAGGTTGCAATGCTATCGCTGTCCAGGTAGATAGATGTTGTTCTAGTAAATAGTAGTGTCCATTAACCTGTTTATTTTGTTACTGTGATATATCACATGGGTATTGCGCCGGTTTTTAGACGATTAAATGAAAAAGATGGTTGATGGCTACGATTGTTTCTTGAGTCTCTATATCTAAACGAGATTGTTTGGTATTCTGGTAAAAGTTCGTTTCGGTTATTTACGGCCAAACAGTAGGTATCGAGCTCAGACCATCCCTGTTGTATTTTGAATGAAGGGTAATTATGAACAGTTGCATACACTACTTTACCTGCACGCGTATTATTAGTATTTATTAGGTAGGGGAGAAAGTAACGTCTTTTCGTATTTTGTATATAAGAAGTTTTAACATTTTTATACTTTTGCTGTTTATATCCGATTGGTTTTAATAATAGATATCATAAGATTATCTATTCAAAAGAGTGATAAATAAAAAATAAATTGTTTCCTATAATTTTTCATTTGTTTTCTGCTCTTCAAAACGAGTGAATCTGATGGAGAAATAACCATTTTAAAATTTTAATACTAAACAAAGGAAAGTTGCGAATTAAACAGTGAACAAAATTTGTAAAATTTATGGACCCATATTAGTGTCAGTGGCACAAAGTTATTTTGGGATATTTTATTCAGAGAATTTCGATGTCCAAGATGCAGCACTTTATAGATGTTTACAGTTTTCATAGAAAATACTTTCTCCCCGACCTAACATTAGTGCTCTAAAATGGGTTAAGACACCGACGGTACTAGGTATAGACAATGAATGGATGGATTACATACACGGAATGAATGAACGAACGAAACGAATTAAGCCCTAATTTTTATATCACTCGAGTTAAATGTCACACGTTTTATAATAAAAAATGTACCAACGTAACCCTTGTATTGTCAAGAGTTTATGATGTCTGAGGAGTTTTTTAGAATAGAGACCCACTTACATTGTGTTGGTTTTGACAGCTGTTCGAAATTTAAAACAGACAACAGTTCTGCATGCTTACCACGAACATCGAAAATTGGCATTGACGGGAAAACCTCTTTGTCCCTCCAATATGCAAGTGGGACAGAGATGGATATATAAATCCGCAATCGTTCGATTTTCGCACGGAAGAATAACTAACGTGGAAGTAGTACGATAACTGTCAAATGAGAACAGTTTGGAGCGATCTATATTTTGGCAGTGGATTTCTCAAATGTCGTAAGTCTAACTTAATTACGTGCCTCTTACGACATTTGTAAAATCCGCTATCAAAATATGCGACCAAGTTAAGTTGTAATGCATTGATACCGACTACCAAATTACAACGATGTGTTTAATTTGGCTGCTTGGACCAATTGCATCAAAAGAGATCAGCAAAACTGTTTTCAACCTACGGAATCGGAGAAATAACAAACATATATACATCTCTTTTTGTCACTTCCTTTACTTGGTAAGGAAGTGAAGGACGAGTTTATGACTTTGATGTTTTCAGTTTTGACGGGAGGCTTGGATTTTCGTAGTATATGCGCTGGTTCATACTAGAGGTGGGCGCCGCGCTGGCGCTTTGTAGCCCGCAGGGGGTCTTCTGCTGACATAGTAGTGTTGGTAGTAGTAATTCTGGCCATTTCCTATGGTTTCTGAACGCGTTTCATAGACTTAACAATATGTGTGTAGACAAGAATGTTCGTAAACTTAAATGTACTGCCAGAAAAGCATTTAGATAACATATCACAACCGATTTAAGTTTTTAGTTGAGGCGAATACTTACATGCTTGGCTGATTTTAATGGTTTTGGGAATGTTATTACACTTAGAGCTGAGTACCGCGGGAAAACTTTACTGAAGTGATGAATGTGTCAGTCCCAATAGTTTGTTTTATTTCGGCCATTAATCAGTAAACCCAGAATATATGTAACGACAAATTAACGTAAACAAATAAAACCCAGTTAGCATTCTAAAACGTTAAACTTCACTTAGATTGCACCGCAAACTAAATTAGTCGTTTCGCTTAGTTCAAATTGTTTATTGTCCTGTTTTCATTATAAACCGTATCTCTATACTAATGATGGGAATATTTAAGGATGACTAGACCGGGCCGGGACGGGCCGGGCCGTGACCGATATGTAAATTTCTATAGAAAGCATTACGTGATCTCCGAGCTTTCAAAGCCGATCACGTGATGCTTTGCTATAGAAATTGACAGATCGGTCCCGTCCCGGCTCGGTCTACCGTGAGTCATACTTTAAACGAAGTTGCATTTTGTGTTTGAATTGCTATTTTTATTAGCTATAGGTGACAATAATCAATTTGTATTCGAAAATAGAAAAGATTATACTAGTCTTACAAATATTATTCGCAGTATTAAATTGATACATAAGTAAAATGAAAAAACTCTATATTGAATCAGAAACACACATTTCTACAAAACATATTTGAATTATGTTTCAGCTTCGCTTTGATATTTGATCACATTAGAAAAGTTTTATATTCACGCATTAAGCTATGTCATTTCTGTCGAAATACGTGGAAATACTGGCTATATTAAAAGCCCGCAGGCGTTATCATTCAACTTTTAAAGAATTGAAACACATAGGAATTTCAATGTCCTACATTTTAATTTATGTTGGTTAAATAAGCTGGCGACGACTTGCTTTTGGTCATTTACTTAATCTGTAAGTGACACAAGTTGGTAAGTATATATATTTTTACGTGTAGATTTTAACGAAATTTTATAAATAGGTAATTTTACAAGTAGGTAGGTATTAGTTTATTATTAAGTTATTAAGTTAGTATTAATTCATACATTAGCCATGCACTTTTGAACGCTTGTGTACGTATACTATACAGGTTGTAATCTTTTACGTGATACAAAATTATATATTCTGATTCTACTCATGATTGCTAACAACTAACGTTTGACACAATTTGTTTAGAGATGTCGATTAGGAGATGTCGTTTTCGAAGTTGGTCTCATAGAAAAAGTTGTTAGCAATCATGAGTAGAATCAGAATATATAACTTTGTATCATATAAAAGTTTACATTCTGTATATTACAGACGACAATAAGATAATAACATAATTCGAGGGCCATAAGGTGACCAATTCCTGAATATTTTAGATTTAAGGTAGGTAGACAGGTAGAGGTAGGTAGTTGGTAAGTCAAACTTATATACTGTATATATTCTGAAAATAAATGTTTTCTTTTTTAGTAATAAAATGGCTTAATTTTTTTTTTGGCAGAATTCATCATTGCATCATAAATATTAAATAATAACTAGTGTAAAAATAGGTATATTTCAATAATATAGAAATTTTAAATAGAAAATTCCCGTGAGTATTAGACATATTAATATACTTAGACCGGGTTACTCACGTCTATAAAGTCGAAAATAGCTCGACATGTTTCGGGACGGTCCGCACCCCATAATCATGAGTGAGAAGCGCTTGTGTAATATAGAAATATATAGGGTCGAAACTGTAGGTCCATGGGGTCCCAGCGCACGCAAATTTTTTGTAGACATCGCGAAACGTTTGGTTGATGTAACTGGTGACCGAAGAGCTGGTGGCTTCTTCGCATAACGAAGAAATGCCTACAATACAGTACAATGTCTCTAGGGCCTATTTTAGTTTTAAGGTAGGTAGCTTGTAACTTACTGTACCTATATATTTTGTTAGTTATATTTGTGAATAAAGTGCTCTATTGTGTGTTTTAAATAATACTAATAAACGAACATAATTATACTAAAACTCCTTGCCGCTGTTATTGAGTTCGGAGGGAAGCACTCGGCCGTCAATGCAAAACAGTCGTCACTAAATAACTCAATTTAATTGGTTAGCCAATATTTCATTTCGGTCGAAATCGTTGTCAATTACGGCTTTGACAATTTCATTCCCTTAAATGTCTGGCAGAAGCCGGGCCCCTCGTTTCAGATTTAACCCAGGAAAGATACGGTTCTGACAGACATTAAATTATAATAGGCTGATTTTCTCAAATTACGTTCGAATGGGATATTTAAAGATATTGTATGCAAAAATCCTACAAACTTTTCTTCTGTAAATAGGTAAAAAGTAAAAAAAATAAAACTTATGTAAGTCCATTTTTGAAATTTACGGTACAAAATATTTTTGTTGTTTGTGAACATGACGACATATTTTTCTTCAATGTGTTAAGAGCGAAACAAATAAAAACTTATTCACGTAAAACGGTATTACAAAATGTACGGCGCGGTTGATAGATGTGTTTTTTCGCTAGAAACAAATGGTAATAGGTAAAATATGGTCCTGACCCATTTTAAACAACTAAAGAACATATATACACAAAAATCTTACAAGAAAAACGATTGAAACGTGACTACATATTTGTGGCAACTTGCATGTAACGATATTTTGTTGGATTTTAATGCCTACATGATACTAGACTCACGATATGTCCGTTTCGCTAGTAAAATCAGCTATAATTAATTAGGTATTTCCCAAATTATCAAAATTTCCATACAAGCTGTCAGTTCCATGACTGGATTAATAGTATTAAATAGTGAATTATATTTCTTTGTCTCTCGTTTGACAGTTCAAAACACCCTTCCGTTATCCTAATTGTTTCTTTGTATGCATTTAGGGTAAGTGATTGTCTGTTTATTTTTGTTTATTTCAAATTAGACCCTTTTCCACTTTTACTTTAGTTTTCCCTAACATTTGGTTTCAACTTACGTAGTGAAATATTTTTGTCGGAAACTTTAGGGTCTGTTTCACAATATAACACTTTAAACTTTTGCGTTTTATATACATTATTATGAACATAAAACGGATATATCGCGAATGTAGTTACTTTACCTTAATACACCGACGTTTCAACACAATTTCATGTGTCATGTTCTCGGCTTGACTGATGAAACAGCGAAGTGTCAACGGCGATCCTGCTAGAAATGTTCACGTAGCCGGCGGAAAGTCACTTTTTCAGTCCTCCGGCCGGTAAGCGGCACTTTACACAAAACTAAATTGCCGCCTGCCGGCTCCGTCGGGCAGAAAAATAGTATACAAACCTCGGCCGTTAAATGGGAAAAGCCTCGGATCACATGTTCGTCGACCTCGGCTTCGCCTCGGCCGACAATTACATGGGATCCGAGACATTTCCCACTAAAACGGCCTTGGTATGTAATCTACTATTAAGTACTTTTAACGAGTGGGTAGGTAGGATAGGGTAAGGTAGGTAGAAAAAATTAGGTCTAAACTAAATGTTATGGGCACGACAGACAACACATTCGTGCACCGATCCGCTGTTTGACAATGTTTGTATAAAGTATTGGATAGGTAATTAACACGCACACTGTCAGGTAAAACTTCCTGTTAATAGTTTGCGTTAAACAAACGTCTAACCATTAAATTTATGTTTCAGTCAGTTACTTGCAAGTTAAAGCTGGCAACGTAGCATTTTGACGTTTTGATTTACAGAACATGCGAGAGCATAAATGGATTAAATATTAATAAAAAAAATTATAATATTATTTTAATTTAATCCATCCCAAAAGTATTATCATTTATGCATTATTTAGTGTCACATATTAATATACGTTAAGTGGCAGTGGGCGGGGCACATTGCACGTAGAACCGATGGCCGTTGGGGCGGAAAGGTTCTCGAGTGGCGACCGCGTACCGGAAGGCGCAGCGTGGGTAGGCCCCCCGCAAGGTGGACTGATGACCTGGTGAAGGTCGCAGGAGTCCGCTGGATGCGGGTGGCGCAGGACCGGTCATTGTGGAAATCTTTGGGGGAGGCCTATGTCCAGCAGTGGACGTCTTTCGGCTGAAATGATGATGATGATGATGATGATTAATATACGTTAAATGCATACTCCGAAATAATTTTAATACCAACATCATTTTTTATTTTTTCATTATTTATTGTTATGTGGAACGAAATACACGGCACATGTCAAAGTAAGAACTACCTATTACCTATTATCAAGCCCACCGTCTAAACTCATCATCAAAGTCAACATCAAAGTTCCGTCCTTTACTTTCTTACCAAGTTAAGAAAGTGTCCAAAAGAGATGTATAATATATGTTTGTTATTTCTTCGATTCCGTAGGTTGTCACAGTTTTGCTGACCTCACTCTGACTTAATTATTCATCCAAACAGCCAAATTAAATATAATATCGTTGTGGTAGTTAATAGGTATCAAATACAACAATAGGTATCAATATATTACAACTTATTTTAGTCGCATATTATGACAGTGAATTATTCAAATGTCGTAAGGGGCATGTTAAAAAGTTAGACTTACGACATTTGAAAAATCAACTGCCAATTTCAAGGCCGCTCCAACGGCAACGTTTGACAGTTGTGGTACTACTTCCATGCTTAAGTTATTCTTACGTGACTTTTGTCGTCTGTTATATTGTATAAGTGCTTTATTAGGCCCACTTGCACCACCCGGGGTTAGCCACATAAGCCGGAGTTAAGCGTTTTTTTGTATGGAATTTGACAGCTCAACTCCGGGTAAGCGGCTAACTCTGGGTGGTGCAAGTGGGCCTTAAACACGTAATTAGAAAAACATAAAATACCAATAATACCACAAAACGTACTGGGAGAACTGCTTTGGTTCATGATCTGCCGTCAAAATGAATGTATTTTTTTTTAAAGTGTGGTTTGGAGGGCATTATCAATGGATGACAGAATGACGGGGAATTTCCATATTCGGCAACAACGAAGTACATTTGTGGATTTTGGAGTGAAAAGGCAAAAGCGGATAATGCAACGGACCATGCGGTGATTATTTATAACAGAATAAATTTTATTCTGTTATATTTTTGTGTTTACTATATTTTCATCAGTCCACCTTGCGGGGGGCCTACCCACGCTGCGCCTTCCGGTACGCGGTCGCCACTCGAGAACCTTTCCGCCCCAACGGCCATCGGTTCTACGTGCAATGTGCCCCGCCCACTGCCACTTAAGTTTAGCGATTCGGAGAGCTATATCGGTTACTTTGGTTCTGCTGCGGATGGTCTCATTTCTGATACGATCTCGCAGAGAGACTCCTAGCATAGCTCTCTCCATCGCCCTTTGGGTGACTTTGAGCCTTCTTATGAGCCTAGTGAAGGTCGCAGGAGTCCGCTGGATGCGGGTGGCGCAGGACCGGTCATTGTGGAAATCTTTGGGGGAGGCCTATGTCCAGCAGTGGACGTCTTTCGGCTGAAATGATGATGATGATGATGACTATATTTTCAGTTTTCGTTCAAAAAATGTCCGAAAACCATATAATATGTATCAATTTAATCCATAATATATTATATGTTTTGTCGATTTCATTGCATGCCAAAACAATATTTCGCATTCTATATCAGCTATGTATGAGGTACCTTTTACCGCCAAATAACTTTCTTATCTAAAAGATGATCTAACCTATAAATTTTTTAGCACTTTATCTATCAGTTAAGCCTATTTGAAGATTGTGAAACGCAATCGAAACTTTATTCCTTATATAAGTAGCAAATAGTTTATTCGAGACTTTACTTGGTTATTGTGAAACCGGCCTGTTCTCTGAATAAATAACGAGTTATTATTTTGAAGCAGAAACGTCTGCGAACGATACCAAATTACTCAGAAATAAAGACAAAATGTAGACGTTAAACCTCAAATCAAATAGACACATAAAAACTCTATGTAGAGCCAAAAGGTGAAAGTGTCGCTGCAGAAATATAGAAATTGAAGGCTATTTAATTATTCGATGTCTTGAAAGCGACGGGATGGCAAAGTGTGCAAAAGCCATACGCCGAGAACTTCTCCTAATCAATGCTACATTAGAAGCATTTCATGTCCTATTATTTTAATAACATACATAGAATATGTTGCAAAATGGTTTGTTTGCATATTGATTTTTGATCACAAACAAACAGCAGTAGTAGTTTAAAGCTAGGGTAAGATACGTATAAGTTATTTTTTAGTTCAAGTGCGATGAGAGGGCAGCGCCGTCATCAAATCAAAGCCGGTTAGGTGTTTGAACCGGTATCCTGTGCCGGTGAAAATGGTAGGCAAGAAATGTTAACAGTCTTACAAATCGACAAACCTTTACACATATAGGTACTTTTACGATTTTCATACGAACGTAATAAGTAGGTAATATCGCACTCCAAACGCCACATGTAAATATTCGAAGTATTGCGCGGCGCACGGTAAGCCCCGATTTATTTATATAATAATGTGACGTCATGTTAATTAACATTCAACTGTAAGAAGTAGGTATTACAGTTCCAAGCTCTCAATAGTGTGTTTATACACATATGTCGGAGCCGTTAACCACGTATAGTCCGATGATTTTTATCGACAAATCACCCCCCATAATCTTTTTTTTTTTGTCAACCATTATTAAATGGCACCCTTTCAAAGTTGTATGCCGCCAAATACAACTGCACTTAGTCAATTGACCATTATATCTATCTAAAAATCCATTGGACATTCAAAAAATAATATTTCTTTAAAGCATAATTGCTGCTGAGAATTTTTCGCAATTACTCGAAAATTAGTAACAAAAATAAATATTGCTACAATTTTTTTTACCTTTTATCAATCAATTCATCGTACCTACCTTACGTGGTTAACTACTTTTACACACATTGTATATTTCTGTTTTGTGCTAAATTTGTACCGAATTGAAAATTTTATTAAATCTCTTTTCGAGTTTATTCACTCAACGAACGTGAAAAGCTCAATACATTTTAAATTGTGTTAGGTTTTATGGACAAAGATCGGAACACTACCGAGTGGTATATTAAGTAGCTTTTATACTTTCAGAACAGCTCATTCATCAAATACTGTTGATCCGTTTAAGGGTGTTGTATATATCGGGTTCTGATCAGGAAAAAGTTTAAATATTGTTTTTGCGCGAGCTTGTTTTGTTTTTACGATCTTTAGCCGTTATTATTGAGGTAGGTATAAACTAACTAACAGAGAGGTAAAATTGTCCTCTGATAACTTAATACAACTTCTTTTAAACCATTTGAACTGGAGGAAAGAAAAGTGTATTTACTTTTTTAATAAAAATATTTGAATTGGAATTTGTTTGTTCGGTATCTAAGTGGTAAGGTATAGGTACCTACTTAATCATAATACAGGTTGGCCCAAAAAGATGTTGACATAACACAGTCAAAATGTCGAAATTAATCGGAGTAATGTAGCTATCGGAAAGATACTAGACTTTGGATATGTATTTATTTCTGAATCCCCCGTTGATATTTCGGCTGGACTCGACTTCTTTTCGCAAGACACGCAATGTCGATCAATATATGTAGGTTCGCTCGATGTCGTATTAAGTCTACTGAACTAAATCCACTCTACTTTATATCTTTGAATAATAGTTATTAATCAATCTAAAAAAAATGCCGTTTCTACTATTCACAAATTCGAGACATTTTGAAACCTATACTTACTGTAATGAGACAAACATAAATCTAAGAGGAGCTGCGGCAAATTGTTATTTTTAAAAGGACGAAGTGAATCTCTAATTACTGTACGGGCAACACTATGTATTTAAATTAACTTCAAAGGCCTAAACGGAGAGACAGTTTAAGTATTTGCCTACTTCAAATCGTAAGTAGCTAGTTGTTGGTACGTATTAAGTAATCGCTTACATACAAATAATATGTTACAAAATCCCTAAAGTCGGAGCCCAACGGAGGAGCTAAGTCGTCCACCTTGTTGAAATG
This sequence comes from Lathronympha strigana, assembly GCA_949128165.1. Classification (NCBI taxonomy): domain Eukaryota; kingdom Metazoa; phylum Arthropoda; class Insecta; order Lepidoptera; family Tortricidae; genus Lathronympha; species Lathronympha strigana. The sequence goes on from OX421911.1 coordinate 11,268,383, forward strand.
AATAAGGTAGTCAGCGCGCACAAGTAGCACAGGCGACGCTCAGGTACAAAGTATGAACCCCTAGAGCTGTTCGCACTGCTGTCAGACTACAGTAAAGTTGCTACAAACCACTAGCTTCACGTCAATTAACACCGCCATCTAGCGGCGCCACTTCAACAACACCAACACAACTTGCTAGTTAACTAACTTCGCGCACACCATCTAATGGTAGGCAGGTCTTAACTCTGTGTTAGGTATTCGTTAAGTTCTAAAATCTAGCCAATTACACAATATTCTCCGACAAATATAAACAATATACCCAAGATATTAAATTTTACCCGCTATGCAATTTAACTAAACCCAATTTCTCATAAATCAAAACCCTTAATAGAACTTCAACTATCAATCGATTTTTCCCCGTACAAGTTAAAATTATAGTCACAAGCCACAAATTAACTAACTTTTTACACTATTTTCCACAATTCCAATTCCACAGAACACGTCTCAATTTAATAATAGCAATGAACGACAGTTAGACAACGAAACGAGAGACCAACCTATCAATCCGATGATACTTTCGATCACACCCGTCCTGACCCCATCAACCCAGGAAAAATCTTAACAGCGCGAAGTACACCACGGGACAGCGCCATCTCTCGGGAAAATGGGTTACTAATTTATACAAACTAGATGGGCTATGTATGTTGGATATTCGGGGGTAACTTTTGATCGCGTGAATCGATTTGAATCACTCTTTTTTATTAGAAGGAAGATACATGCAGGATGATAAATTAAGTACTCAAGATAAATAGAAAAGTTTGCATTGCATATACGGTTAAATTACAAACTTAATTCAGAAATTATTTTGTACAATTTTTCATAAACCGTTGAACCAATCAAGTTCAAAATAATTTTTCAATAAAGTTCTTATTAAGTTTCCCCGATCCTTACTTGAGGACATAAGATTTGTTTAAATATCATGTGGAATGTCAAATCAGCTTAAAAAGTTTGCACACATAAATCGTATCCGAACAAAACTGTTAACTTAATAAACTAAACATCGAATTTCAGATGGCCAATCAGCGATCAGTCCGGCTTTGATAGAAGTCAAAATCGATTTTAAAAAAATATTAGCTTTGCCAGAATCGATAGCTCAGGATCCAGGAGGTTATGCCATGACTCAGGAAGGCTGGGGTCCGCTTTGGCAACTAATCCCAAGATTTGGCGTAGGCGCTAGTTTTACAAAAGCGACTGCCATCTGATCTTCCAACCCAGAGGGTAAACTGGGATTAGTCCGATTTCTTCACGAGGTTTTCCTTTACCGAAATGCGATTGGTAAATATCAATATTCCGAAAAACTCATTGGTACGAGCCGGCAGGATTAAAACCCGCAACCTTCGGATAGAAAGTCGCACGCCTTACCGCTTCGAACGTAATTGTATTAAAATATTTTACAAAAACTCAATGAAATGTTTGTGAATATTTCAGATTGCACAGTGGTTAACAAAACATTCGCACGGCCGACCGAATCAGGTAATTCTTATACTAAAAAATGCCGATATTTATTCAAAGTTCGTGTTTCATGTCGCTGACGTCATATTTTATGCGATGTACTTATATTCAACATATTTAAAAATCAAAACTTCGTTAAAATTTATACCATTTAATATTCTGTCTCTGTTTGGATCAGAATTCATTTTACTTTATTGATTTAGCTTTTAGAAATTCATATTATTGCCTGACTACCGTTATATTTTTTGATTGTATGTATCACAGGGTTGGTAAACTAATTAAGTTTTTTAGCTAATTAAGTCCACCTTTCTTTGAATTCTTTGAATTTCTTTGAAATTCATAAATAAAAGTCTTAAAACATACTTTGACCACTTTGTTACAGATTTGAATTACCAATACAATGGCAAATTTTTTAATCACGATTAAGAGCCAATGGGTGTTCAAGCATCCGGATTGGAAACTTCGCATACACCTTTGAAATTTTTCGCGGATGTACGAGTATTATACAAATTTCCTCACGATGTTTTACTTCACCGAAAAGAAACTGGTAAGTAAATATCGAATGATAATAAAAACTCTGATCTCGCATGAGTCCCTGATGCCTTGACATACGGCCAGCTTGAAGGTTATTGATATATGAACAATAGGCCTTGTAATGGGATACTTTAAATAGCTGGAAATCCTCATACGTCATGTAGGTAATGGAAATGAGTGTTTATGTTAATAGCATCACTAACTAGGAGGCTTTTGTTGCTTGTTTATTCCATCGGGATCTGAACAAGCATTCCAGACATTCTGCGAAATGCACGCGTGCGTTAAACTAACATTTTCACGACTGCGGCTTCGTAATTAGTCTGAACCAGTTTCTAAGCTGAGGTGCAAATTGTAGTTGCAGTAAAACTTGAGTTAACAGGTATTATTTAATTTATCAATACAGGTTTTCCCAGACATTCGTTGACAAAAGTTTATATCATCATTTTTCTAGCGTTACACAAACTATGTTTACTGTATATTATTATAATTTAAATCTGCAATAACATCTGACAAAATAAACCGAATTATCTTTAAAACATCCGGATTTGGCTTTAAAACACAAACGCAAATTTATAAAAAAAAATACAATTTGCCGCAGCTCCTCTAAGATTTATATTTGTCTAATTCACATCAAGTATAGTTTTTGTGAATAATAGACACATTTTTTTGAGATTGATCACAAACTATAATTCATAGATATAAGTAGAGAAGATTTAGGTAAATAGGCTGAATATATCAAGCTTATGAATCTAGGAAAAATGTGTTTACAATATTGAGCGACATTGTGTTTCTTGCGAAATAGGAGACGAGTCAAGCCGAAATATTCACGGTGGGTGCAGAAATCTCCTTCTTCTTCCTAGCGTATTCCCGGTATATGCCACGACTCAGGTAGTCTGGGGTTCACTTTGGCAACAAGTTCCAAGATTTAGCGGTGACGCTAATTTTACGAAAGTGACTGCCATCTGATTTTTCAACCCAGAGGGTAAACTGGGATTAGTCTAAATTAGTAGAAAACCGGACTAATCCTAATAAGGTCTTTATTAGGCTTAGTCAGGCTTTCTCGCGATGTTTTCTATCACTGAAAAGCAATTGGTATAAATCAACTGAAATTTCGTACATTAGTTGCGAAAAACTCATTCGTACAAGTTGGGGTTTGAACTCGCGACATTCGAATTGAAATTCGCACGCTCTTACTGCTGGGCCTTACTAAAAATACTGGATGCACAAATATCCTAGCTTTACAGCCTCAATAATATATTTTCGGTAAGTACATTATTTTTATTGATTTCGACATTTTTACTATGTTATGCTTACGTATTTTTGGGCCAACCTGTAGTGTATACTTACATATGTTTATTACAAGTTAGCTCTAGGTAAGTAGGGTATCTGTTTAAAAACCTTTTTTCCACTCGCCGATACTCTGGAAGACTTCGTAAATTAAAGTAACATGAAGTTTCCCTTGTATCATGAATTATTAAATACCGGCGGTAACAAAAATTTCGAATAATACATCAACTCAACAGCTGATAAGGTCAATGACCCTGAGTACGATGCAAGTGGAAAAGATTCAGAATACGAAGTATCGTTCGGGACTTGCGTTACATCCTGTATCATTGTGTGTCATCTTACAAATTTACCAAATCTATGAATTACAGAAGTTACTTACATTTGGATTCGAAAAAAATACTATGCGATACTCACATATGTATAATATAATAGGACAATCTTACACAAATTTACCTAGTCCCACAGTAAGCTCCAAAAGGCTTGTGTTATGGGTGCTAGACGACGACATATATAATAGATAGATGCATATAAATTCTTAAAAACATGGAAAATATCCACAACTCAGAAACAAATATTCGTGATAAACACACAAATAAATGCCTTGACCAGGATTCGAACCCAGGTCCTCCTCCTTCGTAGGCGGGGTCACTACCATGTCTACCAACTAGGCTAAAAGGTCGTTATCTATATGTATATTTCACGGTAGGAAGAGACTAATGAGGTAATATACTAATAGGGTTTATTTTCTTATCCATTTCTATATTTGAATGAAAATGAATGAAAAACATTTATATGTGACATGACAGAAAACAACATAAGAAACAAAAGAAAACGACAAACAAGGAAAAGAATGTGTGTGCATCACAAAATGAACCCAATTCAGCATATTGCCCGCCAATAAACCGGCGCTGGTCTTCCGTAGGGCCCAATCAGTGATGCCACGACAGATAACACATAATGCTACAGACTAACAGAAATTACAATCAAAAACAATGACACAAACATGTTAAATAATTACAAAATAGAAACAAAAGAAAAGTAGAAAACTACAAATGGATATATTAACACAAAAAATAAACGAATCACATAAAAAACAAACACAGAAAAAGACTTCCTCCTATAATTGTATTTTAAATGGGAAAATATGAAATATAGGAATGCAAATGACGTCTAACGTCTCATGTTGATATGGTTGCGTGAAATAAAGCAAAACCAAATCAAATTGCTTAGTTTTGATTAACTATAGTTTGTGATTACGACTGAATTGGAAAAGTCTTGACTGGTGTAATATTCTAAAGATAACACGAAAACAAAATAACTCCATAGCGTGTTAGACCGCAATAAGCTCCTATTCAATAAACACGCTGAAATTTTCTTTCAATTTTGTTACCGAAATTGGTTAGACAGGAAAGGTATAGTCGTTATAGAGGTCGATTAAAACGACTGTAAACAGTTGTTTTTACAGAAAAAACAAAGAGAATGTATATAATTAACTCCGCCTCTTGATCTAAATCATCACCGATCTTACTAGCGGCTTTACATACTTACAATTAATCACTATGCGTATAAATATGAACCAAGTAAAACATTCGCCTAAATTAAATACCTAACCAGTATAAAGGATAACTCACACTTGGACGGGACGGGACGATCTGTCAATGTATATAGAAATAATCACGTGATAGCTCGGAGCCCTCGGAGGTCACGTGACGTTTTCTATAGAATCTGACAGATCGTCCTGTCCCGCCTTGTCCCGTCTCGTTCCAGAGTTAGGACTCACACTAGGAGTCATCCCTAACTCTGCTAGGGCTACTGTGGTAATTTTTAACTAATAGCGAGCTATAGATTTCCTATGTTTTTTGATTGTCAATATTGTAGTCGATTCTAGCATCTGTTACTCAATAAAGCTGATTGAGACCAACCAACCTAGCAGAGGTTACTACTACAACGTCCCCGGCAAATAAGTTCTTTGAGAAACAATAGCTTTCATATTCCTCAGTGTTATTTGTATTTTTATCCGAAGAAACAGAATTTGTTGCCCGCGATCTTGTAAAATGGACTTTATTGTGAGTACGTGGAGCTCAGATTTCAGCAAATGATTCTGTATGTACGACATATTTTTACTGGTATTCAATATCCTTTCGTCAGCTATGCTACTGAACCAGCAGCGTAGATCAAAATATTGTACGCCCGTGAGATAATACTTACGTAGTCTTGCTTTCAAGTTTGAAGTGTAGACTGAAATTTAAAGACATAATTTGTTGGTCATAATTATCTTCCGAAGACAGACAACCGTTATTTCTCTCGTATATAAGTTTTTCCGTTCTAGTTCGTCTCTTGAATAATACGCGTAATGAGGTAATGACCATTAGTGCTACTTTTAATCAATCAAAGGTTTTTTTGCTAATTATGCCAATTTTTTTTGTGGGGCTCTTATTTCCGCGCAATTTGCCCGTTGGGGCTTCGGGCATTTGAGGATACTAAACGAACCTAACCAATTTTTTTTTCGACGAATATGCGTTTGGACTTTACGCAACATTTGTAGGTCACTTTGTAACTGGTTGCTCGAGTTCACATTATGCGTATAATGCAATTTACTCTTTATGCGTAGAGAGCTTCTAGTTCACTAGTAAACATAAATCAAAAGGTAATGAATGGGGTAATCAATATTAAATAAAATGCACCGGTACTTACCCTTTTTTTATGAACAACGAGTTGACAGTGTTCTCAATGTTGCATTTATCGAGGAACTATCTCTGTTTCTCATTATGCAAGAACCAATGATCACCCCCGAAAATCATAATCGTATATTAATAGTCGACAATATATTATATTAGGTATATATAATGTTAATCTTTTTGATATGTATATGACACAGTTTCCTTGTATTTGTTCTTTGTGTGAATTTTCCATTTGATTATCGTCGGCACATATGATATTTTTCCAACCAGCAAACAAGAAAATCGCAGCTTTAAATTCAAATGACTTTGTTTTACAAAGCAGTGGTCGCTCAACTTAATCATTTTAATAAAATGCTTATAGCCGTAGCCCGTAGCTAACGTTTTAACCCTCTAATTAGTGGTACTGCTGCCCTGAAGTTAAGGGCATTAATTTATGAGGAAAAGTCCTACTCTTTGCTTTTGACTCGTTCACTTTTTCACGCGACCCGTGAAAATATAATAATTTTAGAATTAAGAAAATCTAATTAGACCCACGTCACCTTTTTTATTAACTGATGGGCATTTTAATATCATAACAAAATTCAAGCTACGGCCTTTTAAAAAATGGCCTGTGTTGTTGCCGTTGTTGGTTAAACAAAAAATATCTCATTTTTCGTGATAAATTGCTTGAAATAACACACATTAACCACTCAGGTATATTTTAGGTAATATTTTAAAAAATCTTAGAAGGGAAAAATAGAGATTTATATAAAATATACTTTAATTTTTTATTTTATACCTCTGTTTTAATGGCATCATAATTATAATAATTAATAGGCTTGTAACATAATCATGCTATAATTAAACCATTCCTTATGCTTCTCTTATTAATTAATGAACGAGTTTGTGACTTTATTTGATGTGAACTGAAAAACAAAGCACGGCGAAAAACACCAAGCACAATTGACAAATAAAATTGGAGGGCAGTGATTATATGTAATTGAAAGAGTGGCAACCCTGGTGTTGCAGGCGTCCATAGGCTACGGTTACCGCTTACCATCAGCCGGGCCGTATGCTTGTTTGTCACCGTCGTAGTATTAAAAAAAATTTACAAAATAAAAGGATTTTCATTGCTGCTTACTTTTACCGATAGTGAGTTTTTACCTAGGCGATTTAAGTTTTTTTTGTTCAAGATTTTTTTTTGTAAATGGGAAATTTTCATATGCTTTTTATGCAGAATCGCGAGCTCTTTCAACTCTAGTAGAAGTAAAAAAATATACCAATATTCTTTCGATTTTGCTACCATTTTTTCACAGATTTGATGGCGGTAGTGCGATGAAAAGTTTAAAAAATGTGTGGAAATTTTATGACACTTTTTTTCTCCTACTAAGATTGAAAGAGCTCGCGATTCTGAGTACAAAAAAGTTTTACAGTACACATGGTGCTACTTTACTGCCCTAGGGCGATAATGAGCACTTTACGTGCCTGCGTCGAATATACAAAGGGCCATATGTACTGTAAAACGTCGTACAATACACGTGCGAAGAGGTAATTCGCAACTCGTGTCGATTTATAACACTCCTTACGGTCGTGTTTTAATTTATCGCCACTCGTTGCGAATTTTCTTTTTTTCGCCCTTGTATCGTGATGTACTAAAAAAAATCAATTATAAAAAAAATATTTGAGCAACAAAAATAACAAGGCTTAAGTATATTTTTAAATATTGCGTTCGTTGCCTGTCCCGAATTTATATACCCTGCACTTATGCCTACTCTCTAGCAACATTTTATTTCACATATATGAATATGACACATGACGAGATGTCTCAGGAACGGCGTACTTCAAAGGGCCTTTTGAACATTATGAAATCGTCGAGTGTCGAGTTATATAAATGAATTCTCTTAACACTGAAGTAGCTTAACATATGGTGGTATAGGAAATAGGCAAACAATAAAATGACGAAGGTAGGTATATCACATACATTTGGTTTTATGTAATTTATTTTCCCTTTGTTCCACATTATGTTATGTCACATGTTTCTCGGAAACCGGTGAAGTGTGACGCGCCATTATGAAGAAGGTTCCTTAACTTTGTTAATAAAGGGACTCTGCTTTGTGAAGAGAGGATGTGTTCACAAAGAAGAAAGAGAGCAGAGAGGATAGAAAGAGAGAAAGCAATTTTAATTTTTATCATGGCAACTGGCAATTGACGAATATTGTTATTTCATCCTCTTTCTTTTCGTTGTATTGTAATTAAAACGAATGGGTGTGGCACTATATCTTCAAACATTTGATTTTAAATTCATATGGTCATAATCATAGTTCACACACATTCTGTTTACGTGGATCATATTTCCGACATACAAATAACATAAAGCCTTATCTGCATCCGTTGTAATCAGATCGAGTGTGATACCTAGGATATTATAAATGAACATATATATTATTATTAAAATAAACACTAAGCAAGAAAACGGCTTGGCTCCACGGAGTAGAGTAGTTTTCAAAATTCATACGCAGTATTGTAGTAGCAGAACAGTCATTGACAATTTCCTTATCGAGTTTCGAGCTGTCATTGCCGCATTGCTATCACGATTGACAATATTCAACATCGTGCGTCTCCCAAAATGTGTGTGTGTATCTCAACAGGAATTGTGCCTTACTTGGTACACGTAAGGTACTATAGCGTTCAGAATTGCATGGGCAATTTTGAACGCGATAGTACAATGATTTTTTAACGTTCTGCATATCGAAACAAATATTTATGGCACTTGTTTTACGCCTTATCGGCAACCGACAAAAAGGTACCTTTTACTAAAAATAATCAAATAATTGTTTGAAGAAAACTAGGTATAATAATAAACAAGCAATATTATCCATTTAAAGGCGGTACCCAAAAAGGGGCTTGCAGATAGGGTAAGCATTCACATAAACAAGCTTCGCGTCGACATTTACAGTCTGCTATGTTGCGTTTATATAACACAGTATGCGAGATATGTCAACACATAAACAAAATATAATATGTATATATCATTGCGTAAGAATATGTGAATGCTAGTGGTATGAGAGTGCCCAGTTTTTACGCGTGTTCTGTATGCTCAAACCTGCAGGTGTTATTTTGTAAAGAAAATAAGGCCAACTTGCACCATCCAGCTTTGGCTGCGAACCCGGAGTTAAGCTGTCAAATTCCATACACAAAAACGCTTAACTTCAGGTTATATGGCCGGGTGGTGCAAGTTACCCTAATCTGTTATTCTTTTCAACCGACTTCAATATTTCAAAAGGAGGGGGTTCTCAATTCGACTGATTTTTTTTTTTTTTTTAATGGATGTTCACTCATAACTCCGTCATTACTGAACCGATTTGAATTTTTTTTTGTTTTCTAAAAGTAGACGGTTCCTGGTTGGTCCCGTTTTTTTCAAAATCCATTTCTGATGATGGGATCCATGAGGAACTGAGAGAACTCCTCAAATTTGAAAGGCACATGCATGCTGATTTAGGTGATTTCTTAAGAAACTCGAGCATTTCTTTACGAAAATCATCAATTTGGTGGAGTGGATCTGATAATGAAGACCAGGGATGGCAAAGTGGAACTGCTTCATAATTCTCAGGACTATGATCCGATTTAAAAAAATATTTTTTTGTCTGTATATAGATGGTTTCAGGATTGTCCCGTTTTTTTCAAAATCAATTTCTGATGATGGGATCCATGAGGAACTGAGGGAACTCCTCAAATTTGAAAGGCACATGCATGATGATTTGGGTAGTTTCTTAAGACACTCGAGCATTTCTTTACGAACATCATCAATTTGGTGGAGTGGACCTGATGATGAAGACCAGGGATGTCAAAGTGGAACTGCTTTTTAATTCCCAGAACTGTCATCAGATTTAAAAAAAATATTTTTTCTCTGAAAATAGATGGTTCCAGGTTTGTCCCGTTTTTTTTTAAATCAATTTCTGATGATGGGATCCATGAGGAACTGAGGGAACTCCTCAAATTTGAAAGGCACATGCATGATGATTTGGGTAGTTTCTTAAGACACTCGAGCATTTCTTTACGAACATCATCAATTTGGTGGAGTGGACCTGATGATGAAGACCAGGGATGGCAAAGTGGAACTGCTTGGTAATTCCCAGCTCTATCATCCGATTTGAGACATTCATCTTTTCTTTGTAAAGAAATACCTTCAAGATAGTCCTATTTGATTATAGTTCTATTTTGATGATGGACTTCATGAGGGATTGAGAGAACTCCTCAAATTTTAACGGCACATGCATTCTGATTTAAGGGTTTCCTTAAGTAACTAAAACATTGTTTTGGGGGAGCCAACATTTTGATGAAGTGGACCTGATGATGAAGACCAGGGATGGCAAAGTGGAACTGGTCAATAAACCTAGCTCTACTTATTATCCTAGTTGTGACATTCATCTTTTTGATTTGATTTATTTTCTGATGATGGAGTTCTAGAAGACTTCAGAGAACTCCTCAAATTGGAACGGCACGTTCATTGTGATTAGAGGGTGTTCATAATTGGCTTAGGCATTTTCTTACTGTGGCCATCATTTTGCTGGAGTGGACCTGATGTTGATGTTGTTGATCGTTAATTAGGGATGGCATAATGAAACTGCTCGATAATTTACAGTCTGTCATCCAATTTAACACATTGTTATTTTGTTTGTTTAAAGGTCAACAAGGGAGTTCCGTTTGATTATACTTCAAATGTAATGATGGAAGCCCTAGGACATTAAGAAAGCTCCTCAATTTTCAATCGTACACGTGCGGTGTATTGGATATTTGTGAAGTAAACTGGCTAACTCAAACAAATTATTAATTTCACTTTTACCGGGAACCAAATGAAGTCGGTTTTTTTTTCTTAAAAATTATGTTAGTTCCAATGATTTGCCTTTAGTTTTAACAAACGTCTGATTTAGAATTTATGACGTTACATTGGCAGTAAAAACAAGAACGACCTTTGTTTCTTTAATGTAATAAAGCATAATTATGAATAATATTAAAAAAAAACTGGATCTGGAAGTAGTTTTAGTTTTTATTAGGGTGTATTTAATATTATGGTATTGAATTTACTCAATCAATCACACATTTATGACGTAGATGCAATAAAGCATCGTATTTAAGCATTCTAAAGGTTGACTCACTAACACGCGGTCGGGCCGAGACGGGCCGATGTGTCAATTTCTATACTTCGTTTTTTTAAGATTAGAATTATCTGTCAAACGTGTGAACAAAGAAGCAGTAGTCGCAAACCTTCCTTCTTCGATTTCGGCCGATATCAGTGAATTCCTAGGAACTTATGTACATACATATCATTTGATATTACCGATAGCTGAATGCATAGTTTTCACATTTATTACCAATTTGTTGGGTATAAAAAATGTTTTAAGTTTTTATAAGCAAGATGGCGGCAATTTAGAAATATCTAAATAGATCAACAACTAACAACGAAATTCAACAAAAATGATAACAACAATGAACTGACTCAACCGACAACAATATGAACTCGAATAAATCAATTCAATTCTTTAAAATAAATGACTTCTGTCCAACCAATGGGACAATTTCGCCAGTGTCAAAGTTTGGCTTAGCAGTTGTACGGTTATAATAGATAAATAAATAAATTCGCTCTTTGGGCGAGACTTTGTACGGTGAGGAGCCTTGCTATTTAAAATGGTAGCTGATTTCAAATAGCACGTGGCGCGGACAACCGGGTGGTGGTCCCAGGAGTGGTAAGACAGGTGTCAGGACTATTTCTTCATTATCTGCATGCTTGCTTGTAAGTTCACTGTATAATAAGCCACCAATATTACGCACTAAACAGCTTTTAACAAACAAAAAACAAAGAACTACTCCCGACGCGTCCTCGTCATCTTGGACATCAACCGGAAGTCCAACTCGAATGAAAGAAAATCCCACATGAGTTACAGTTGACAGATCGTTACAGTGACGTTTAAAAACAGACCATTGTGTGAGAACTCTGCCTCTTTAGGTTTTTTAATGTACAACCTTTCCATGAAAAATTGCAAACGCAATTTATTAAAATTCTTATCTTTTAATCTTAGAATATAAATTAACTAATATTATGTTTCTTCTCTGTTCACAACACTGAGCAATGTATGTATTAATGAAACATGATAATAAGTACGTAATATTTACTAACTCGTTTCCACTGCTCGATCCGCAGAATGTGCCCGATAAAAATCCTTATATATCGTTCTGCAAAGGTCTATCTCATGCTAAAAAAAACGAAGTATACAGCAAGCGTCAAATGACGTCACGCGTCATGTGATCATACTTGGCCGATTTTTGACCCAATGGTGATCTTTTTGGTCCTTTTTTTGTTGTTCCCAACCAATAATGTATCACGTGATTTTTGAACGGGCCCATTACAATGTGTATTTTTTTACATATCGTCTAGCGTGAGTCATTCTTTAATTGTTAAAAACTTGTTCATAAATAAATTGCTTTGAAAAGATTTCAAATCTGTGTTTTCAGTGGGTTTTCAAAACAATTTCATGACTCTTCGTAACTTTCCTGAAAACCAATTAGCAAGTCACGTTCACTGACACGATCGCAAATAACGATTGATTGGATTGTTATTATTCATCGTGCTATAATTAAAAATGAAAATAAAACTTGACTTAAAGTTTTGCAATTACTTGAGTTGATTTGATTTATCTACTCTGTGTAGGTACAATACAGTTTCTTGTTCAGACGAATTACTTCGAATCTGTTAAGTACCGTAAAATGAGGTGAGCAGGGATTGCGAGAGTAGTTGGGTTTTGAATGTGGAGAAGAGGGATGGTAGAAGGGTGAGTTTGTATTTTTTGACCAGAGTTTTCATAATACAATACAATACAATACTCTTTATTGCACACCTCACACAGATGAAATACATTTACAAGAGAAAATAATAATACAGAACAGTAACAGTAAGGGGTAACAACAGGCGGTCTTATCGCTAAAGAGCGATCTCTTCCAGACAACCTTTAACCAACCATAATATGTAATTACAAAAATATTTACTTTAATATCTTGGCAAATCAACTTATTGTAATATTGTGTCAATTCTAGCTATTGTCCCATCTTACTCAGTTCCTAACCACAACTATGCGGTGACCTAGGATTTCGTTTTATTTTATGTTTATCCTAAAATCTATGAAATGAACAGACAGATAATCATTGATCAACTAATATTCATACAACAGGTACACTAAGTTTATAAATGAACGTGCCACATATAAGTATCAAATTTTATCGAGGTTTGAACTTCGAATACGTCCCAACTCTGCCCATTTTAAGGTAGGTCCACATTGATTATGTTGTGTAAAACTATACGTTCAAACGTTTGATGACACATCGCTATTTGTCGGCCATATACGTTCGGGTAATCCGTCATAACGTACGTATATATATGTAGCGCGCTATCGACAGTTTTTTTCATTCAATACGGCTTCATACTAGTACCTATTGTATTCGTTGATACTACTAACGTTCTGACAGAATATTATGAAAAACGAATCCACCTACTACACCTTAACTCGTACGACTTAGGTACTATTTATCGAGGTAAGGCCAATATGGCTAATTTCCTCATAGGGTATATTCCGTCTTATCCTCGCATGCGTTAACCTCGTCCTACCCAAGCATTTTTAACAAATATTTTGATCCTGCCCTATGTTCTCTATTAAGCACACTTTAATTTTATTACTTTCTGCCCTGTCTACATCTTTTGTGCAAATAAATATGTTAAAGACAAGTAGGATTTTTAATATTATTTTTAGGATATAAGGACTATGTCCTTATACACAATTTTTATGTATAATGTTCATACAATTTCTTTTTTATATAATAAAATATATAACAATTTATGTGATGGTCAAGCGCTAGGCGTCATATTTTAATATGTGATTAATTGATCACATTTGGCACAATCTCCAACCTTTTTTTAAAACAACCGGGCGGAACTACCTACTAAATCAAAGTTGTTCTTATTAGCGAACATTATTGGGCAGGACGGAGTTATATGTATACTCGTATAAGCAAAGTACGCACTGCTGCTGGCTGAGTTCATGGACCGAGTTGGCAGCCGAGTACTTTGCTTATCTTCAACGCAGGCGAGCATTAAACAGAATATACCCTTAGACGAAATTATCCACATTGACCTTACGTTAGAAAAACAGAAATAAAAAAAAATCTCTGATATCAGTAATGTTACACTGACACTTCTGTTACTTATTCGCGCTAAGTGCCCTCTCGAGCGGGTTACATTATTTATGACCCGAAAAGGTTTTGCTTTTTGTAGCACTTGTCCCAAAAGAAGTTGAGAAATATTTGTTACAGATGTATTTCAATGTTAATTATTTCTAAGATGCCGTATATACCAAATATATTTTCGTGAATAAAAATACTTATATTATTGTCACAAAATAAAATAAAATAACTTTTTTGGCTGTGCATTATCTGTCAGGCGGTATATATAAGTGTGTAATATGACTGTGTAGGTAATAATTATATTATACTGAAGATAAAATCTCTTTGACACAACTTGTTGGATACAACTAGGTCTACGGTCCTTTTCAAATAGCTTGAGTAGGGTGACAGGTGTCATCTCCATACAATTTATGCTATTCTACATATTGTGGTTAAGTATGTACTATCACGTTCAAAATGGGCAGTTTATAAACACATTCATAAACTTTTCATGCAATATTAAACGCATGTGTACCTACCTATTAATTGTGTGGAAACGGCAGCTGTCACCGTACCTATGTTTTTTGAAAAGGACTACAAATATCTGTAAATCAAAAGTATTTTTTTTTTAATTGTGTTATGATTAGTATTTAAAACGAGATATTTACCATATAATATTTGGTTTTTGTGAACTGCTGATATTTCGGCACTGTTACGAGCACCATATGTTCACGATATTCGCGAGTTTGAGAAGGCCTAGTATAAAAATTTTACGACACTAACTCCTCGACTGCGTTAGCGTATCGGGAGTTCAAATTATGTTTGCCGTTTATTTAAATCATCCGGCAACTTTCATATTTTGACCCCTCGATACGCTAACGCGGTCGAGGGGTTAATGTCGTACAACTTTTATACTAGGCCTTCCGTAAGAGGGTAGATCGCTACGCCATTTGGGTCGAACAACTAAACACTCGCGAATATCAGTTACATCATAATCATATGGCGCTTGTAACAGTGCCGAAATATTAGGAGCTCACAGAAACAAATATACATTGTAAATATCTCGTTTTAAAAAGTAATTTAATTTACCTAAATGACCGTTTTAGCTTAAAATCGTATACATAAATTATGTTTCCAAAGATTGGTAGTTAAAATTCAAGCGCCAAGTGTTGCTACTTACTCACGTTAAAACCGTGGTAAGTTTTGGTAAACACTGTGCATAAATTTCAGAAGCACCTTACAATGCTTTGGGTAGCGGCACGTTAAGCGGTGACTTATGTCGGATGCAGGTAACATACTTAGTGGTTTCGTAATGGTCACGGGTAAGCTTTTGTGGATGCGGTTCTTAGTGGGTTTTCGTAATTAAAACTAATTAGACTACGCTAGTCGAGCAGCTGATATATAAAAACTTTTTTAAGTTCTTCAGTCAGTAATGTTTTAAATACAATAGGATTGGGAGGCAAATTATAAGATATATAGCCAATTCGCCAGCCACCCATGGACAGTTTCAACACATGTGGAAATACATGTGTGCCAGTCATTGAGAACGGAGTACGCTCTTTTCTTGACGATTTGAACATCATATTGGTCTGGAAATACCGTTGGCGATAGTTCATAGGCAGGAAATGGATAACAAAGATTTTATTAAAGGATCAGTAACTATAGACTGAAAGGAAGCATGGAAATTATGTCTTCAACTACAAACGGGCTCATGGTTCGGTTCGGTTCGGTTAGGGAACGCTAAAGGATCAATCGGCATGTTGATTTCAACTTTGAATACTCATTTATGATTGGCTGTCTGAAACTTAATTTGGTTTAACGTTTCATCACAGTAGCCTGAAGACGAACTTTCAAAGTTCTGCCCTTACTCTTAACTGAGTAATGAAAATAAGTTTCTAACTTTTGAATTCGTCTACTTAGGTTCCCTTGAATATATAAATCTTTCGGGATAATTTTTATCGTTGCCAAGGTCGTTTTTTAAAAACATAACGTTTTGAGTTAAGGTCATATTTTCTAGCATAATTGCAAAAGTATTGCTGGGCAGCATTGCAGGATTTACATGTACAGTCAAGTGTAAAAATATGGTGGTGCACATCTTACTCAAAAATATGTCCCATGGCACCTTATGCCGATGCCGGTGTAATAAGAGCGTAGTACCATATTTATGAGTCGATTTTGTCGAACCATATTTTTACACTTGACTGTACTTATTTTATTTAACGTTCACTGCGTTACGGGGACTATTGAACTCCGTACGATGCAATCATTCTGTACGGGGAATAAAAATTGTGTTCACTCGCTGGTGCGGAAGCTGTATTTAATTAAAACGAACAAATTAGTACAGTACAAGTAAATACAGTATGGCAATTAAAAAAATACCACACGTGTTCGTTTATCTATTAATTGAGTTAGTATTTAGAGTGCTTAATTAATTTTAGTGAGATAATACATTTTTCACGTATAAGTATTTTTAAAAGAATAACTCTTAAGTTCTTTTATAATAGGACTTTTAAAATATAATAGGCAAGACGACAAAAATAAATAAATTAGACCGTCTGTTAGATTATTAAAGTATAAATGTTCGACACGTATTTTTTCTTTTGATCGTCAAATGAAAAACGACGGAAATACAGTACATTTGTGACTGTAATACACGCCCATCGCTCTTTGAACTGAGCTACCGAGACACACTCGGTGGCCCTACTTTCTCCACCATATCCATCGTATGCAGCTAAGCCCCCCTTAGGCTTAGCAACATCTACCGTAAGGAGATAGCACGGTCGCGATCTTTAATTTGGTACTCATTTCGCAAACAATTCCTTTGAATTTCAATACATTTTGACGTTGTCCACCTTAATTGTCATGACAGTGCTTCTTAATTGGCAAGTGGAATATCAAGTTATGTAACCCGGTCTAAGTATATTAATATATCAAGTTATAAGTTAAATTTGGTATCGTTCGCAGATTCTGCTTAAAAAAAATTAGGCATTGAGCGTTACGGTGTAAAATTTTTGATCTGTAACCATATCGTTAGAGTAAACGTTTATTTCTTGAACGAATATAAGCGATAACATCCCTGTTTCCCTTCTACGGGTTGATATTTCTAATGGATAAAAGATGACACCGAGAACGGATTTGTAAACCTATTTATCGCCAAGTATTTTGTCATTCAAGTAATACGTTTTGATGGTTCTATGTTTAATATTGTACATGCTTCGTAGATAGGTAGATAGATCCTTTATTTGTATTATTTGTACATGGTCACATTTCAATAAATTATTCAACAAACAAACATACACACAGAGGACACATAAAAATTAATAAGTATCGTGGAAGTAAAGTAGGTAGTTACAATATTGATAATAGTATGTCTTGGTCGTGACATATTATTATAAAACAATTCATATAATAAGTTACATGTTTTCGACATATTCAACTATCCATCAAGGAACTCATTTACCGCATTTTAGGCATTTTTTGTGCAAAACTTTTTGAGTTCATATGTGAAGCGTCGCTCTGTACTCATGTTTCTTATTACTTCAGGTATTTTATTATTTATCTTGGCACCTATTACCCTAGAAACTTTCCTGTCTTTTGTGCTCTAAGCGTCGGCACCAAAAGACATAAGTGGTTCCATGCGATCGCCTTATTAAGACATTCAGTGGCAATGACAATGACCCGAAATCGAATTCTCTGTTTTTAGGCGCTTTTCGCTATATACTATATACGTACATTTTCCCGTGACACCGACTACGCTTGTAGTGCGTAGTACGCACTGGCATTGAACTGTGTGCATACTTAGATGCACGTAACCGTATTCGACAGCTACTGCGGCATTCGAATACGATTATGTACAACTCATGGTAAGCACACTGAATGTGTGCCGTTGACAATTAATTTTTAACCAACACAGCATTCACATTATGACGTTTCCTATGTATATATTTATCTATATAAGTATGTATATCGTCACTTTTTACCCATGGTACAAGCTTTGCTTAATTTGGGGCTAGGTTTCTCTACGTAAGATTGTCCGCAAAATATGTATTCCTTATTATTTTTAATTTGTTTATTATTTTATTAAGAAAACGTCAGTGCATTTATTTTTGTGTTTATCACTTTTTTTTAAAGTATTCATATGTATCTATCTACTAAATATATTGTCGCCTAGTACCCACAACACGCGAGCTTACTGCGGGACTAGATCGATTTGTGTAAGATTGTCCTTTAATATTTTGTTTGTTTATTTATACTTTTAAAGGATTTTGCTCAACTTTGCCTACGCGTTATTCCATGCGATTCTGTCTTTCTGTGGACAGGCACGTAGAGCAGTAGGCACCGAAAAGTTCGTAATTTTTTTTATAATCCGATTATACCAATGAGCCTGGGATCTGAGAAATTGGATACGTCATTGCTTTTCCCTTTGACATTGCTGATTAAAACTAGTTTAAATTTCTATGGTATTCCTGACTAACAGGTACAACCTGAATTATTATGCAACTAAAAACCATACGAGGACAACTTTTCCTCAATTTACAAGAAACTATTATAATGCCGAATCACTTGGTGGCTAGTGTGGCAATTTATGAATGAATTCATTCATGAACTGTCAATGCAATTTTGAACGCATGTGTACATCTGGATAAGGCACCTCTTTCCTTAATAATTATGTCAATCGAAAGTGACACGTTCATATTTACTAAATTTGCAAACTCAATAACTATATGAGATGAACTTTGGCCATCACCGACGACGTTAAAAACAAATAAATACATTGCACCTTCCTTATCATTTGGATAGGAAATCTTATTACATGTGACAAAGCACATTTCCCTTAATAGTTTCTTAAAGACTATTTCTAACCCAACTTTGCCTTACTTATTGATATTATATGGTCTCTCTCACGTTAACAAGTTATTTTTTATCGTGATTGATCAATTTTGACCCATTTACTATTAATGCTTACGGAACTAGACCGCCAATTTACGTCGCGTGAGAACGAGTAATACAATCCTATTTGCTTTTTTCCTGAAATTCTCGGCGTGGGTTGATAAGTGGAAATAAGCCTTAATCGGTTATAATGTGCCACCGGGCCTGAAAGTAATGGAGACAAACTGCAATTTTATGCACATTTGCTAACTTGTAATTATGTGATTACTATGTTGTTAATTCATTTTATAAGTAAGCTAAATTTAAAATAATTTTAAACCCACCTACTAATACTAAAAAGGAATTTTTCGGTTGAAGATATTAGAATTATGTTTTGTTTTTCAAAATGAAGTTTTCAGGAAGATCAAAACTAGTTTTCGCCAAGTGTTTTTATTACAAGCTAGTTTTGACAAATAATTTAAGAATAAGAATAGTTTATTGTCACATACCATAACAAAACATGATTAAAAAAGGTTAGAACAACTATAGGTAAAATAGAATAAAGCCATGCAAATTCACAAAACAATCAAAGACACTATAATACCAGCTACAACTAAATTTTGAATAGTATAAGGCAATAGGTCCCAGTCTCAGCATGTGCTGGGCTGGCGAGCCCAGCGCTGGTTTTCAGACCGGTCCTAGACTAGGAGTGGTCGGCCAGTAAATGGTACAAAAAGAAAAATACGACTTAGCGCTTACGTGGTCAAAATGTAACGCTATTGGTTTTTATACAAAAAGTGCGTGTGTGTGAGTGTATTCGTGTGAGTGTGCATCCGTGTGCGAGTGCATGTGTATAAGCGAGGAACTGTTCATGAGTGTGCGTCTGTGTTTTTATTATTATTCCCTTTATTTCTTTTCATTCCTAAGTTAGGTTTTTACAATATGTCTATAAAAGTAAAATATAAAACAACATACAAAAAAAAAACATAAAACATAAACACATTATAAAAAACCTAACCTAGAGTGCCGCCGGCAACGGAGCAGGGCCCAGGCTGCCGGTGGTTAGGGCCGCAGAGAGAGGAACCGCCGGACTATACGTGCCGTGTCCAGGATTACCGCCTTCTGCATCTGACCCTTGATCCATCCACCTAGCGAGAGTCTCTCAAGATGTTGCTCGAGACTCTTCGCTATGAGACCGTTCGCTGAAACGACTATCGGGACAATGATCGTCGAGTCAACATCCCACATGGCGGTTATTTCATGAGCCAAGTCTAGGTACTTACTGGACTTGTCCTTCTCGGCCTTCACGAGATTCTCGTCATGGGGGATGGTGACGTCGACGAGCACGGCCCGACGCTGCGATCGATCAACCAGCACGATGTCAGGCTTATTGGCTACAATAGTCCTGTCCGTGATGATAGATCGATCCCAATAGAGCGTGGCACGACCATTTTCAAGAACTGGCGCAGGTGCGTACTTGTAGTACGGCACTTCATGGTCCACAAGACCGTATTTAAGAGCAAGTTGCTGGTGAATAATCCTGGCTACGAGATTATGTCTGTGCAAGTACTCACCGTTAGCAAGATGAGAACAACCGGAAATAATATGCCTGAGTGACTCTCCGGGACGGCGGCATGCCCGACAAATGTCGACCGTACCGTCCTTCAGGATATATTTCCGGTAGTTATTCGTCATGATAACTTCGTCGGCAATTGCACAGACAAAACCTTCGGTTTCTCCGAAAAGGTCCCCGAATCGTAACCAGTTCACCGATGCGGGCAGATCTACATCAGGGCCCGTGAGGACCTTGTAGAACCGCCCGTGTAGCTCTTTGCTCTTCCATACCGTCTTGCGGTCCTCGGTGCTTAGTACCACAGGTTTGCGCCAATTCTCTTTTGCCAAGGAGAGCGGTGTGAGATTCTTGTCTACTGCCACCACATCACGATGCATCCCACACTCATTGTTAAGGAAATAATTCCTAAGATTGTACACCTCACGGTTGTGAAGGTTTTTGGCGTTTAAAAAGCCGCGACCTCCACATTTCCGTGGGATGTACAATCTCATAACAGATGAGCGTGGGTGTAGCATACGATGTGTGGTGAGCAGTAGGCGGACTCTCCGATCCAGGGCATCCAGCTCGGTCTGAGTCCACCTTAGTATGCCAAAGGAGTATGTGAGCAGGGGCATTACCCAAGCGTTAAAGGCGCGCACCTTGTTGCCACCTGACAAAAGACTATTAAGTACTTTTGTCAGCCGACCAAAGAAGCGCTCCTTCGTCGCCTGTCTAATACTCACGTCCTCAATACCCAACGACTGTGACATACCAAGGTATTTATAGGTTTCTGCTTCAGAGATAGATCTGAACGACATTGTCTCAGAAAGTTGTAAATTTGTTGAATTTACTACTTTCCCCCGCTGTACATGCATAATCGCGCACTTATCGACACCAAATTCCATTTTGATGGCTCTACTGAAAACTTCAGTGGTTTGCAATAGCTCCAACAAACCTCGGTCATTTGGTGCAAATAGTTTGAGATCATCCATGTATAGAAGGTGAGAAATGACTTCACCCTCTCTCCGAAGCCGGCAACCTAGCCCCGAATCCTTCAGCAGGGTGCTGAGAGGATTCAAAGCTAGGCAGAACCACAGGGGACTCAGACTGTCACCCTGGAATATTCCTCGCTCTATCCTTATAAAGTCCTGCGGCCCAAGGGGACCATCTCTGCCTCCTGGTTGACAAAGGACTGTGGTCCACTGCCCCATACACGCGCTTAAGAAAGATATTAAAGCTGCATCAAGTTTATACAGCTCCAATATCCTTTTCAGCCATGAATGAGGCACCGAATCATAGGCCTTTTTATAGTCAATCCAAGCGGCCGAGAGGGCTCCCTTGTTCCGCCGAGCTTGTTGGCAAATGGCCATGTCAATGAGGAGGAGCTCTTTAGTACCACGGGACCCAACCCTACAACCATTTTGAGAAGAGGCCAAAACATTGTTTGCGACAATTATTATTATTATTATTAAGTATGTAAGGCGGTGGTTTTATGAGGGAGGGTTAAGCCTTGCTCTGACTGGCCAGTAAATGATTCCGTATTAGCTGTTGGAACTTAAACTGAGATATAGGTTCCCGAAGAGGTGGTGGTAGATCATTCCACACCTTGGCTGCAGCAAATTTAAAACTCCCTCTAAAGAATGCTGTTTTGTGTTTGGGAATTACAAGTTTTGTGCTACTTCTCTGTGCTCTATGGCGTGTGTCTTTGACCCATTTTAGTTTATCGTACAGATAGTACGGTCTCTGGAGATCCAAAATCTTTTTAACTGCATATGCTAGATGTTGTTGCCTACGGTTTTCCATGTTTAATAGTTGCTTATCGTTAAGAAACGGAGATATATGTGCACGTTTGGGAATTTCGTAGCAAAAGCGAACACATGCGTTTTATACACGTTGAATGGCCTTTTTTGTTACCGCTAGGAGTCTTGGTCCGTACACTATGTCCCCGTAATTGAGTTGAGAGAGTATTAGTGATTCAACCAGTATTTCCCTGACTTTAATTGATAGGTATTTTTGGACGTTATATAATACCTTAAGTCTGAAAAACGCGTTTCGAATTTTCATATTAACATGATCCACATATCGTAGTTCACCATCCATAATAATGCCCAAGTTTTTTGCGCTTTCTGCTTGGCAAATAGGCTCGTTGCTGATCAGTATTTTTGGGTTACGTGCCTTGATCTGAGCGCGTTGCCATTTATTGCCTAGCACAATAAATTGAGACTTTGCTGGATTTAAAATAAGATTGTTGTTGAGTGACCAGTTTGCTAATATTTGTAAGTCTTCATTTACTATATTAACAGCTATATCCAGGTTCCTGGGTTCAAATGAGTAATAAAGCTGAGTGTCATCAGCATATAAGTGCGCACTACAGTGTCTCAAGTTCTTCGTCATATCAGCTGTGTACAAAATGAATAGCAACGGACTTAAGATTGAACCCTGAGGTGTGCCGCGATTGATATTCTGTATCTTTGACCTTGCTACCCCGTCCAGATCCGTTTGTATTTCTACGTACTGCTTTCGACCGGTGAGAAATGATTGAAACCAAGTACAATTTTATTATTAATCGTATATTTATTTATTTCGGGATATTCCATTAAGACGTTTAAACTATACATAGCTAAATGCGGTTTTAATTTTCAGCCAGCATTTTTTTAGTCAGCTTTTTTATTGGTCCAAAGCGCATTTAGATAATAAAAGTTCATAGTAATCTATTTTAACTGTCCGTATCTTTTGTACCTACTCATACAATCTTCATGTCAGTAATGTTTTCCCTTTTACACACTTCACGCCGCTATAAGCGTTAGCGATTAATCCCATACTAATAACCAACAAGGCTGTATTTAATTACAGCTGACAGCCATTCACTACGCACGCCTGAGATCAAAAACAGACATTTAACAATAGACGGAGCCACAGAAATACGTGTACAATTCATAATATATACTGGCCATACATTATTAGCAGCGTGCGTAGCCAAGATGCCAATCGCTCACGCTTAATAACGTATCGTAGCTACCTCTCTCTATCACTCTTCCTTATTAGCGTGACAATGACAGTTGCGTTTCGTTAGCGACTGAGCGTGAGCGATTGGCATCTTGGCTACACAACCTGATCCGCCAATAAATGTGTGGGAAATTTGTCTGACGGATGCTCGCCGGAGATACCCACTATGGAGATCTGACGGATTGCCCGAACGTATATGGCCGGCAATACAGCCACAAGACCCATCTAGAGTGGGTCATATTATCGTTGCGCATTTATTAATCCGGGCGCCTAGCAGTTGTTCAGCAGTGAGTGTGATGGTTGCTGTTTGTCGTCGCCTGGGGCGGGGTTATCGACTGAATATATTTGCGTCTATATTTTTGCATACACGATTTTGAAGGTCTATACTTATGAAAAGGTATGGGTTTTCATTAGAGTATATAAATGATATATGTATATATATATCTCTTTAAATGAGACGACTTTGGCACTTTATACTGCACCTTCGACGCCACCTGGCACTATTTTTCCACATTTGAAATGCCTGACAATTTTGTATTCGGATTAAAATACTTACATAATTAGCTTTTATATCACACCTAATTCAGAGCTCTATAATTCCACACCTTCAATTTATTATGCAACCTCTTTGTTGTACAACCATTGCCACACCCACCACTAAACAGCTGCAAGGCGCCTGGCTTAATTAATAATGATGGTATGGCACACGAAGTCGAAGAGTTTCGTGGCTCTATAAATTACGTGGCTAGCTCTTAGACCACAAAACTTCTTCGTCATTTGTGTCGAAATAATACTCCACAAAGTGTACAATTGTTCAATATAACAATAATTTGAGGTTTCTTTGACCGCAATCAGCGTTTGCGAAACTTGGCATACTTTGCTCAACTCTCGTGCCTGCTTTTTGACTACTTGACTCAATTAAATTTCCCTTTGAAACAAGAGACATTGTTTAAAGTTGCTGATTAGTATTAAGTATTTAAACTCAATTAGAAAGTTCAAAGGTCCTTTAAATCTCTCTATACAGACCAGCGATATCTTCTGCATAGAAGTCGTTTAAATTTTTATTTTCATTTTATTTTTATTTTACGCCATTAGGATATGCCATTAAATGAAATAAAATTCGTTCGCAGAATCTATGTACCGTATTTCATGGTTCAACGGTTTAAGTTTAGTGTCGTCTATGAGTAGGTATCTATTAAATGCCGAGTGTTGTATGTATATAGTGAAAATAAATAGAAGATATATTTTTGTTTAAAATTGAGTTTGAAAGCGGAAATAATTAAGCCACGTAAACAATTTCCAAGCAAATGAACTGTCAAACTTTTAAATATTATTGTAAATGTCAATCTTCTATGAAATTATGACGTTTACTTAACAATTTCACAGTCTGTGCGATCAAAATCTAGGAAACTTAGCATAGTCCGACTCTATTGTTGAGGCAGTGAGACTTGGTTTAAAAAAACAGTTCTAAAATTATTTATTTCACTTACTTTGTATAATGTGTATTACACAGTTTAGCATTAAGAAAGGTACTTTTACTTAAACAAGCTGCTTTTACTTTTCAGAAGGCATTTTGTTAATTCAATTCCATGTTTAATATTTTATCGAGTGAACGTAGGTATTGAATAATGAAACCGTTGGATTTCTCGTTACTTGTGCTGTGCGTGCCGGATCAGGTAAGGGATCACGTTATTAAGAACTTTATGGACGTGACTACGATTTATAAGGTCACGCTATAAACGCGAGTAATTCGAGAGAGTAATGGTTTATTAGTATATTAAAAAATGTTTTTCAATTATTATTTGTCATCCTAGCTAAAATATTCTTTATAATGAAATTGGCTTTTGCTAACCCTGTCACATTAAATATTCGTCCCTTTTTTACTCATCGTTCATAAAACGAACGTATGTGTCACTTCTTAGGTACAGTCACGTCCATCAATATCTATACACTGCGGAACTTATTACAGGGGAAGAAGGGTCAAAATTGAATAGAGATGCATATATATTTCTGAAGCCGACCGTACCGTGTATTTATTGACCCTACTATTTGCCGTAATTAGGTACACATAAAAACTATAATAGTAAACCTACTTGGTATTTATAAATAGAAAGAAATGTCGTATAAGGTAAGGTGGGCGAAGATTGAATGGTTTTTTGATGAGATAGACGGTGTTGCGTTGAAAACTTGTAAAATTAAAAATTAAATATTTTATTCCTTTTGATTGTCTGATTTGAAAGCATAGGCAAGGGCTATATTTTTTGTATTTTGTCTGTAAAACTCGGCTACGCCTATTCTAATATATAAAAATAATAAATGAAAATACATTGTTGTCTAAAAAGTAGACGGGTCAAGATGGAATGGTTAAGGGATAAGATTGAAATAGTGGCTAAAATCTCATCTACTTATAAATATTACGGGAAAAGATTGAAAATCGATGAATTAGCCACAAAATGCTGACCTTTACAGAATGGCACATAACACGTGTCTATACACTCCGGGCGGTCACTGACG
The DNA here is from genome assembly GCA_949128165.1 of Lathronympha strigana. Classification (NCBI taxonomy): domain Eukaryota; kingdom Metazoa; phylum Arthropoda; class Insecta; order Lepidoptera; family Tortricidae; genus Lathronympha; species Lathronympha strigana. The sequence continues at coordinate 11,294,504 of OX421911.1, forward strand.
ACTGAGCGGCGGATCGTAACAAGATGGCGGCTTTAATGATGATACCAGCACAAAAAAAAATTAAATAGGGAGTTTTATGAGGCTTTTCATCTTTTCCTTTTTTTTTTCATCTTCTCCCACATTACCTTACTACAGAAAAACTGACCAAGGCCCCCAGTGCCCAGGACGGCGATCGAACTAGCGACCTCCTTCATTTGCGGCATTACTTACTAAACATGAATCAAATCTCCTGCATTACTTAAAAAACATGAATTAAATTATTTTAAATAATGAATGATTTGATTCGTGCTTTACAGTTCTAGTTATTTTTTGCATAGAATTTTTCATACTATCTTTGTCTTGAGAATTGAAATGTGATTGAAACCAAATTTAAATATAAAACATGCAGTATATCTAGTAAGATCTGATTCATACTTGTTCAATTTCAATATCTGAGAACATATATAAACGCAGCTTTTGAATTGCGTGTTTGTAATCTTAGGTATAATTTCTAATTTTTCATTTATTTAAGACTATGACAAAGAATATGTGTCATAAGTGTCATAACCTATGTTCATTCAAGAACCCACTTTAAATCAAAATATTTATTATCTATAACCAACACCTTGCGTACTCAATACGTAAAATGTGGATCCTATATATAAACATGTACTCCAAAATTCCGAGCTATGTAGCTGTAAGGAAATTCCTAAAATAACTCCATTCACCCCGTGGCGTCACCCTTTTGACAGTGATTTTATTTGCAAATAGCTGTTATAGCGTTACCTTATTTTTTGGTAATTTGATTGTCTTTCCTAAGCAGCACCGCGCTGAACAAATGAGAACCTTTTATAAAATAAAGAAATTTTATATCGAATATACCTACCTATGCAAAACTGTGTACTGTAATTTCATTTTGTTTGCTTCTGAGTGAAATAAAGGTTGACTCACTTATTCTATAGAAAGTGTGACGTGACCTCCGTGGGCTTTGAGCTGTCACGTTACACTTTCTATAGAAATTGACACATCGGACACGACCCGGCCCGTCCCGTCCCGGTCCGGTCTAGGCTGAATCATCCTTAAAGGTAAACCTGGAAATAAAAGTAAACACACTTCGTTACTGCTCAGTATTACTTTTTCACAAAATATTTATATACTGTTGGTATTATATAGCTTCAATACTCTTAACGTTATTTGCGCATGCCGGTGTTAGATACCTCTGAGTTAAGTGTTTTATGTATGGAATTTTACAGCTTAACTCCGGGTTAGCGGCTAACCCTGAGTGGTGCAAGTAAGCCTTACAGTATAACTGTATTCCCATAAACATAGAACTAATAGATATAATTTGTGAAATTGAGTTTTGATGAAAGAATAATATTTAATACTTCTTACTACTAATACTAGTACTTTGTACTAGTTACCAAGATATATTTTGCTAATTGTTTTTCACCGAAAAACAGTTAAATACGCAATCGTTCTTTGCAATTCCCACAGATTCTAGTATTGCGGACACATAAACAAACGGACTATGTTGCTAGCTACGAGTATACTACAACATAAATTAACAACTATTACGCAAGTAAGTACTAAACTTGCAAGTAACATAACATAAACTCACCAACAAATTACCCAAGTGTAGCGAGACCTGTAAACAGTCAAGTTTTCAACAAAAACAATGTTGCGCAAAAACAGTTTGAAACCCATTAATATACCAAAAGTTGAGTTATATTGGAATAGGTTTGGGAACATGCTTAGGCTCGATCTAGTATGTTATAAGTCGTTATCCCGCTATAAAAAAAGTATTGTACATCACTCTTGCGAACCTATTTCAACATTGTACCTTCACAAATTATTTTGGAAGAGTAGTTTTTAATGGGAGGTTGCGGTCGTATATCAATATTTCATGGCGCCTGTACACTATAGCTGAGACACAGCAAAACAGGTCGAGCGCGAGAGTGTACGTAGTACATGGAATTGATACATTTAGCCTTGCATCTAAGAGCACTAAAGTAAGAGGGTTAACGCCCTCTAAGTAGTCTCTGCCCTAGATGCTACTTGCTTCCTGACGACGATCTTCGTAAAGATGGAAACATGTCGAGCGCAAATCGAGTTAATTACGTGACGTGAGTAACCCTTTTTAAATTAAGCACCTTAGAACAGATTAATTGCGTTTGTTTACACCGTGACCCTACGTTTCGAGCCCTTTACAGCACTCGTTTTCACAGGGTTAAGATGATAACTGAGAGTGTTTAATTTCAATAAATAACAATCGCGGTAACAGTAGACAATATTATAACCCTTTTTAAGTTGAAATCTTGGATTTGTCATTTATACTTGATCACATACAAAATTATATGTATACAATCAGAACCATTCTTTGTTATGCAAGGCAACATACTTTTTACGTTACGATTTCGACTTACTAACAGATATCATAATGAGTGCGCGCTCGACCTGTGTCGCTGTGTCTTGGCGAGAGTGTACAGCCACCATGACATGTTAAGATTGGTACGACAGCAACCCACCTATAAAGCAAGCAGAGCCTTGCCATGACGTCTTTACACGATTCAGTTAAGGCTCAGTTGTATGTACTCACATACAACTGTCAACAGTCAACTGAATCGCGTTAAACGTCATGTTAAGGAAGGCCTCAGAACTTTATCCTGATATAAAATGTTGCGACTCGTTTATTACCGATAAATTGCGGCTGTGTAGGTAAGTGACCAATCTTTTTATAAATATAACTTACATCTGTCCAGCATTTCTCAATGATCAAACTTACCCTCATTTTCCTCTTAAACTAGTTCTTATTAAGTTTTGTGTGAATCCATACGCAGTTCGTTCAATCTTTTCGTAATATGGCCTAGTCTCAGATTTTCTTTCGATTTGGACAACAGCCAAAATATGTTTTATTTAAGTAGGCTCCTAGCAGCTAATGATACCAGATTACCAACTATTTTATAAAAACACTCACAAAATAAAGAAAATTTAGTAGTTTGACATGGATAATTATTTCAAAGATATTTAAAAAAGAAATTTACATCGTTTTACGGGTGTCGTGGCCAGAATGACTTAAGCAAATCGTAGAGTTTTATTTCGGATTACCCGTTTTCCTTATGATCAAGGTAAATATTACACTAAGCTGCACTTGCACCACCCGGGGTTAGCTAACTAACCCAGAGTTAAGCGTTTTTTAGTATGGAATTTGACAGCTAATCCAGTTGGGTACAATTTGCCCTAAGAAAATTTAATACAGAGGTAACCCCGGAAATTGGTCATTGATTTGGACAGAATGAACTTGCTGTTCATCGGTGGAGGTCAGAGAATGCAGGCTAGAAAAGTTAAATAGTTATACTTTGATGTATGTAGTATAAAGGGTTACACAATATACGTATAATTCTTATATAACAATGCCAGATGATGAGATGACGTCTTACTGGAAATATTCACAGTCGTCGTCTACAAATTTTATTTTTGCAATATTGCGCGATGTTATTTGTTTTAATAATATCCCTGCCGTTTTCGTTGTCGGACACAATGGGCCTTACAAGAAGGCTGAAAGTCAAAGGGCATCACACCGAGCTCTACTCAGAGTTTCTCGACGAATTCGAACTGAAGAAATCCGCGAGAGGACTACGTTTTCAACATAGTTTAGAGATTTGCAAGGCTTATTTAAGTGGTAGCGAGTAAAGCGCATTGCTCGTAGAAACTACATAATAAAATCTTAAAAAACGACAGTTTGACGTCTTATCCACATACGATTGAACGTTGAGATCATTGTCCTGTGTCATCACTCATCAGAAACTGATTTAAACTTTCACGAATTAATTTAACAAGATTTAACCTCGTTGCTGTTCTAAAAATTACCTCCGAAAATGTTGGGTTTTCTAGGAGACGAATAATTTACCTTCGAGTTTTCGAAGACAGTATATCCCTAAGCGTAAGACGACAACTATTTACAAAATATAAAAACGATGAAGTACGATTTTAATGCTTGCATGAAATATTATTTCAATTAGTACAGACTACAGACGGACTATGTCCAGCAGTGGACGTCTTTCGGCTGAAATGATGATGATGATGATGATGACAGACGGACTTGAGACTGTGTCCAAATTTAATTTCAGTCCATTAATGAACTCGCTTCTGGAACGAGATACGAAGCACACGCCTTACACAAGCTGTTAACCCGGACCAATGTAAATCCGGAATTAGAATCAGAATCGCGTACAATAATTTTTTAATTACATTTCCATAAAGGAGAATACTAAAATATATATTTCTAAATGCTGGTAGTCGGGTATAAATGTAAATTATGTCGTGAAGTAGTAGGTACAATTATACGCTTTTGTTTGAAATATTTGAAGCTTTACACATACTTTCTACTGATTTTAAAAATGTATTAACACATAGGTACATATAACCTTATATTCCGTAAAAAAATGAATTTCCGCAATGAAGTATACTCTAAGTATATGTGTGCAAAGGTGCGTACAAAGAGTGAAGCGAAGCGAAGTCTTTAGATGTCAGCTTAGGGTAGATGCCGGTATTTCGAAGTTTTTGCGAGTGTTTTGTATAGTTTCCTCCATAAAAACATATTATGGTCTAGTTTGATATTAAAATGCACACTTTCATAAAACTCTAATAATATTTACTTCAACTGAATTAAAATACATTTTGAATAAAAATAATTCGAAAACATACCTAAAGCTAGACCATTTTTAGGCGTGTTATACTTGAGTTTAGTTTAGTAGCATTCGAGCCTTAATAATATTTCTAGATATTTTAGCTCAAACTCAGGTATAACTTATTTATATCTAGAGCTGAAAATAACATCAGATTTAACTCTAAACATTTTTGGTCCTTTATAAAATCAAAAACAGATGGAAACAATACCGGTCTTCCTAATACTTTATTTTTAGATGACAGATCTGCTAGTGATGGAAACACTGCGGCAAATTTATTTAATGATTTTTTCCAATCACTATTTGAGCCTGCTGGAAATGTGTCATGCTCGCTTGATTCCGGACATAATCTGCCAGTAAGCGTCATTAACAGTGTAGACGTCACAGTACCATTGGTCGAAAAACATCTAAAAATGATAAACGAGTCGAAGGGTAGTGGCCCAGATGGCATTCACTCGGTATTTCTTAAGCGCTGTAGTAGTACTCTAGCTTTACCAATTACTTTATTATTTAATAGTTTCTTAAAATCCGGTGTTTTACCTAGAGTTTGGAAAAAATTGGTACAATGCCTCAAGGACCTACTTTAGATTTAAGGTAGGTAAAGGTAGGTAGTTAGGTAAGTTACACTTACTGTATATATTTCGAAAATAAATGTTTATATATCAAAAAAATCAATTGTAGTTCCTTTTTATAAAAACGGCGACAAACGAGACATAAAAAACTATCGCGGTATATTGAAACTATCAGTAATTCCCAAATTATTTGAAAAGATTATTTATGATACACTATACCCAACAGTAAGATCTATGTTGATAAATCAGCAGCATGGATTTGTTAACAAACGTTCCACTGAATCGAATTTGTGTGAATTCTTGGATTACATTTTGAGTGCCATGGACGACGGCTGTCAGGTCGACGCTATTTATACAGATTACTCCAAAGCATTTGACAAGATTTCTCATTCAGTGCTTCTTAAAAAAATGGAACACTTCGGCATCCATGGCGACCTACTCAGGTGGCTCACGTCATATTTACGAGATAGGTCTCAGGCTGTCACAGTTAAAGGCTTTACATCCTGCTTTGTTCCGATTACGTCCGGCATTCCACAGGGGTCTCATTAGGGGCCTTTACTATTTAACATATACATTAATCTATAATTACTATTTAAAACGAGATATTTACCATGTACATTTGTTTTAATGAGCTCCCGATATTTCGGCACTGTTGCAAGTGCCATGTTCACGGTGTAATATCGGGAGCTCATTAAAACAAATGTACATGGTAAATATCTCGTTTTAAATAGTAATTATAGTGTAAATGACCATGTTAGCTTAAAATCTTATATTATATACATTAATGACGTCATCAATTGTTTCTCACACTCTAATGTTTTACTATACGCGGATGATACTAAATTTTTTACCGTTATTAAATCTGACGATGATTGTCTCAAGCTACAGGAAGATTTAGATAGGATGTATAGCTATTGTGTAAATAATAGGCTCTTCTTAAATGTCAGTAAATGCTCTGTAATTACTTTCTCGCGGAAACATCAGCCTATGCACTTTAATTATAAAATTGGTACGCAATCACTTAACAGAGTAAACGAGGTTAAGGATCTAGGCATGTATATTGACAGTGAGATCCAACTGACATCTCACATTGAAAAAAATACCTCTAAAGCCTATAAAATGCTTGAATTCATCCTTCGTCAGAGCAAAGATTTTAAAAACCCCAACACTTTGCTTCTCTTATATAATGCATTTGTCAGATCACATTTAGAATATGCATCAGCTGCATGGAGCCCTATATACTCAGTGCATATAAATTCAATTGAACGAATACAAAAAAAGTTCCTAAAACATCTTAAATATAAATTTGGTACATTTGTCTGTGATAATATAGAGAGTCTCGAAACACGTAGAGAAAAAAGGGACGTTACGTTCTTATATAATGTAGTGAATAATTTGGTCGACTCCCCATATTTTGTAAGTAAATTGTTATTTACATGTCTAAACTTTAGAACTAGGACCACCAATTTGTGTTCAATTCCTTTTAGCCGAAAAAGGTATGCTAACAACAAGTATATAGTAAGAGCATGTAGCATCTATAATAATAAATATTCTCATATAGACATGTTTCGATTAAATTTTGGTCAATATGTATCTGCAATGAAAGTAAGAAATAAATAATAAACTAAATCTATAATCTAAATCAGTACTTGCCTTATTGTAGCATGAGCAGTAATGTTTTAATTTTTAATTTTTAAATGCTCGTCCTTCATCTCTTGGAATGTATACATTATAATTAATTCATACATTTTTTTAAGTACTTTCATAAATGTAAGTTGTAATTATGTTATTAATTACGATAATTGCATGTTTTTATTTTCTCGTCTCTCAGAGCAAAAATATAGTATTATCCATTGGTGGAAACTGTTTTGGCTGTTGTATTAACTGTATTTGTTAAACTCTGTGTGTAATTATATGCTGTTTGTTTCTCTTTGCAATAAAAAAAACATAAGTACGTATAACATGTGTGCTGTATAATATCAATTTTGTAAAATGATTAGGTATGTGTATAATCTGCATTGCGCGAGTAGATATGTATAATGATTTGTGATGCAATATTAAACAAACAAATTAAATTAAATGTACTAAATTTACCACCACCAGACCAGTTGTACCAGTTTGTGTTATTTTTGTTGTTTTGAGGTGCAATAAAGAGTTATTGTATTGTATTGTATTGTAAATTGTAAACATACAATTTAAACTTTTGTAAGCCGCGGATTTGAAAATATCACTCTGTCCGAGAATGATCGAAACATATCAGGCCTATAATTATGATAAAGCTACGTGATTAAATTTATAACCGTTGTTTCAATGTGAATGACTGGAAACGTTGTATTTACCAATAAAATAATATAGAATCAGAAGGCTCTCCGTGTGCTACAAATGTAAAACAGACGTGCGTGAATAACAAACATCATTAAGCATATTTTACTTTAACACGACAAAACTCTCATATTTCAAGAGTAACTGCACCTTTACGCTTCCATTATTAACTGTACACTTTGTATTTCACTGTAAATTCACACTTTATGACAGTAACAACCGTCTGGCCCATTTCAGGAGGTAATAAACTTATTTCTTGTTTCAGATTACGATGTGACTGGAGCAAGATTGGCTGAACAAAGGATGAGTGGAGCTGGCGGGGGTTTCGGAAGAGTTCCAGAATAGTACCGATGCGGGTCCAGAATCATGAGTACCTGGTACTGTGTCGTGTTTATGATGTCCACGATAAGTACAGGCATTCTGACACCGGCACCTCTCAAGACGGAGGCGAACGAGCCTTATGGTAAGTGTTTATTTTAAAATTATTTCTCTAAGTATCTGCTCACTGTGTTTACCTATCTTGGAATATTTATTGCCGTCCAGTCTATGGTTTTTGGCATCTGCCACGTATGAGGAAGACGCAGGTTTGATCTCTGCCAATGACAGTGGAGGTCTGAGTCACTATTAATTTAGTATATACCCACTCATACGAGTACCTATTATAAGCGAAGAAATTTTATAGGATTTTTGGGAGTAGCAATATAGAGTATAACTTGAGAGAGTTGGAAACTTCTATACCGTGATGTTCAACGTTAGTACTTTATGTGAACTCCATATTCATAAAATGTTTAAAATATATACTACTTGTACCTCATAGAATGTACTTTTAAGGATGACTCACAGTAGTCCGTTCCGTTCCGATCCGATGCGGGACGATCTTTCAGTTTCTATAGAAAGTATCACGTGATAGCTCGGAGCCCTCGGACGTCACGTGACTTTTTGTATAGAAACTGACAGATCGTCCCGTATCGGATCGGACTACTGTGAGTCATCCTTTAAGCACCATAGCAAAGTAAATTTAGTTGTATTACATTAAACAGTAATTTTCACTGATCAAAAAATACCGGAACGTTTTAAAACAAGACTACTGCTCAAAGCGGGTTAAAGACTTCACGCAAGTTACCGAAGGGTATTAAGGCCTAGCTAAGAAAGATTTATCGTAAAACCGAAAATATCTGATCTAATCGACATATTTTAATGTTAATAAGTCGCCCAGTTCAAACATTACATGATAGCCTTAAAAAGGTGGATTGAAACCAAAACCCAAGGACAACAAAAGGTTTTTAAAAACATTCCTATTAGGCCGTGTTATATGTTGGCCTTGATCAAAAAGCAACTAGTACCTAAATATCAGAAAAATGACTTTACTTCCAAACAACTTATTGGTACCAGTTAGGCTTGTGTCGGTCAGGAACTAAGAAATAAAAGGAATGAAATCCCATCACGGACCGAAAGGAACTAGTTCCTCGCCAAAAAGTTAAACCGGTCCTCAGACTTTAGTTCAGTTCAGTTCTGACGGAGCAAAAACCATTCCAACGTTCATACGAATCATTAGTTCCGCGCTCTGAGCCTATACCACGAAAACCGAACGATTGCGGATTCATATCTCAATCTCTGTCATACTTGCATATTAAAGTGACAAAGAGGTTTACCCGTCTGTCAATTTTCGATGTTCAATAAAAAATGTTTTTATCCGTTCTTGCGCAAATGCCCTAATAAATCTAATTGCTACTAACTTTCTGTCAAACTTAAAACTCATAAACTTTTCTGCCACCTAAGTTTTAAGAATGAAACATGATAAAAATTGGTTTTTTATCATCAATGCATATTTATTTCACATGTGACTAATGAAATCCAGAATCCAAAAACAAAATCCTTCAACGCTCGCCGTCGATTGTTTCCTGTATCAACCACGTATTCATGCAACCACGATCAGTTTTTCTTCCGTTTTGCTATGACTTTTGGCTATCGGTACAACGTCCATAACTTTCATATTTACCTAGCCTATTCAGTAAAAGAGAATTGTGATTCACACATTTTAGCTTCTATTCTATTGGGATAATTGGAACCCAGATTTCCAATTATCCCAATCTTTTAAGAGGCTTAATTTTCCTTTGAAGTTTTAGTATGACCATTATTAATTCCCGGGATGAAATGATAATAATAGTCGCAGGAATTGAATACAGTACACCGTGCTTTTTATTTTGCCAGGTTTACGTCAGCTGCTCAAAATTATTGCGCGAACGAAGTCGCGGGAAAAAGTTAGCTAGGTAGTGTGTTATAATTGTACCCATTCCAAATATCTTTCTTGTCTGTATATATTTACTTAGTTCGGGGATCTCCGAAATGACGACAACGAATTCGATGAAAATTACATGATGATTTTCGGGAGCATACAAACGATTTTGCTATGTTACATTTTTAAACAAAACTGGTGTTACCAAATACAAATAAAAATAGTATAATAATAATAATAATAAACCCGCGGGGGCAGCTTGTGGCGAGCTGACGGTGAGTGGCGACACCGCGGACCCCTATTCCAGAGGGTTCTTTTATAAGGCCCTCACCTCTGTGCTTGCCTTAGCTGGCTGGCCAGAGTGGATTCGCAAGAGCGCGACCTATGCTCCAGGTTGGAAGTGTAAAATGTCATAACGCCGGCGGCCCGCTGAACGGATCACCGGAATCTGGCTACCGCAGACTCACCTCTCGACAACCTCACAGCCGCTCCGAAGTGTTGCTCCATTGTCGCACTGTGCGTGCGGCCATTGTGGGGCCCACTAAATGAGTTGGCAAGTCACCGCCTGCCTATTACAATTTGAGACTGATTGTCACGGCAGGCGTCCGCTAGTCTCCTCCCATAACCCAAATATCCAGACCATCCAACATTCACATCAATAGCCCAATGAGCTTAGATCCATCGCAGCCAATGTGCCGCATTTCAATAGTCCTTGCACCTGGCGGGGACCATCTCCGGGTGTATCATATTGTGCGCTCGGAGATGGTATCCGCCACGTGTATCCCTTGCCTTATATTAAAGTGTCTTAAAAGGCCTCTGCGCTGTTGGCTTCGGCCCCACGCACGCCTTTCAAAGGTCCGGGACCCCATGGTCCCGAGATATGCCAAAGACATACAAATAATAATAATAATAGTGTAATAGTAATAGTATTGTCAAAAATACAAATAAAAATATTTCATAAAATATTTGATTTCGTTCAAGTTGAAGTTGAAAGCATTTTTCCCTGATAACGTTTCCCTGTTTCCATTGTTAAACCGCCATTGTTCGTTTGATAAAATCGCTTGGTTCATCCCCTCGGTTCAAAAGATAAAAATAGAACATCATTCAAACGACATTTAAAGCAAATTAATTTACATAAAGGATTTCATGCCTTAGTTTATTAGTAGGTTTTTGTTTTGCAATTTCTTAATGGGAAATAGGAAAATGGGCTCAATTGCGCTCGCTCAATACAGTATTTTTTTATATTCCATGGTCCCCTATTATTTTCCAAACTGTAATGAAGAATATTGTTATGTCTCTATGTTTTCCTTTCTTTGATAGGCAACTATTTTGGTTACTGAATTAGAAACGCTTAACTATGTTAGAAAAATTATAAACGTCACTGCTGGCTACAGACGAGTCTCTAAAGCGCAAAATATTTAAAAAAAAAACATAGTAATACCTACTCTTTGTTATTTAGTATGTTTATAAAAAGCATTCATATAGGTTCAATATTGGCCGTGGAAATAGGGGACTACAGCAGCTAAAAATGTTACTTTACCTACTCGTACGCACATATCATTAGTGCGCTAAAATGCGTTCAGAGATTATAAGCAATGACCAGCATTATCAACCAGCAGGGATTAACGGAAGTTTAATTTTAACATTACCCACTGAAAACAGTAGGTAGCGAGTTTAAATTTGGAACAGCTATCAAATTCAAGTGGGTGTCTATTCTAGATTCAAACGCCGCCATTTCCGAGCTGTCATTTACTTGTTGGCTTTTTACTGTTTACGAGTAAAAAAAATATACAAAATTTGTTTTTGTATGTGTTCAATTTATTTTTTATTGCAGTTGTTTTAATTTACTAATTGCTTTCATGTGTCCGGCTGTCTGTCTGTCTATCCATTTTCAGTGACAGTCTCCATATACCAATGCCAGTATCACCTCGTAGTGGTATCTACTATCTATAAGCTATAGATATTTTACAAGCACCACTAGTACTTAACAATGCAGATCATTTCCCAACGGTTCCTGAACCCATCTTAGAGCACTTATGATATATGTGTAGATAAAGTAGTGTATGCAACTGTATATATATATATAATCAGGCATTAAACCACTCCTGTGATGTTATTATGAGACTCGCTTTCACCTCATTTCATAAACCCACACTCGTGTTGTGACGCGTATTTAGCCCAACTAAGAAATGGATTTTACATTCAACGATGAGCCCGGAAGGGCTAGCATGGTTTCCATTTTATCGACCATCGCGCCATGCGTCGCTTTCGCACTTACATATTTGCTAGAACATAAAGCCTCAGTGACAGTCGTTAAAAACTAGACCATTATAAACTAGCTGCAGCTTTTAAGCGTGCCACTACTCGGCACAGGTTTCATTTCATGCAAGAGGGCTCGTCCCCCAAACTGGCTTATAAACACCTTCAAATATCTTCGGGTATAATATACGACATACGTATGACCCGAAGATGTTTTCCTTCTCCAAAAAGCCGCTAATAGGTACATAGACATATTAAATAAAAAATAATAAGTTTGAAGCATTCGTGGTAAGTTAAAAAAACCGGTTAAGAGAATATCGGGTCATGCTCAGTGTACGGTTCCTATACCTATATATATTATGTTCTTATACCTATAGGTATATAGTATTTAAAAAAAGACGTATTTATCCTTGGAGGTATTTCTGTCAAAACTGTTTTTTTTTTCAAATCGGTTAAGACTTCTATCTAAGCCGCACTGATCGCTGACTGACCATCTGAGACTGGATGTTTATTTTATTAGGTTGACAGTTTCGTTTGGAAGTTCAAAATAATTTTTCGTGAAAGTCTACATCAAGCTTTTTATGTTTTTTTTCATATTTTTTTTGGACTAGCGATTTTAAAGTTAGAGGAAACACATTTTTTAACTGCTGGAGCGATTTTTTCTGAAAGTACCTACTTACTTTTTTTTATCAAACCGCTTTTTCTCTAACAAATACTTATCCAACGATACGTCACACTTTAAAGTTGAAACGAAAAAGCAATCACCCCCACTTCACGTGTTAATAGTACCCTAAAAATAAAAGTTTTTTTACCAGTTTGTCGCATGATTAATATGTATATTCATACCATATTACAGCTTTCTAGTACTAACAGTCACTGAGCTAATCTGCAGACGGACGGACGGACAGACATGGCGAAACTATAAGGGTTCCTAGTTGACTACGAAACCCTTTAAATAAGGGTAAATAGTTTTAAAATACGTATTTTTATTACCTACAAAACCATTCCTGATTCCTTAATTTGCAGTAATGAAGTTGGAATTTTAATTTGTTTGTCCATACAAGCGGATGAATTGAATTTTTCCGCGTACATTTTAAAAACTTTTCGAACTGGCAGGGTTAACGTTTTAATTAAACTTACTATGAAGGATCATTCTTTCACACCTGTTTAACGTGTGAAGTAATGTTCAAAAATCATTAGCTTAAATATTTTTGTTGTATTTAAAATTATTAACTATTATCGTCCGTAAGGACAACATCCAACAGTTGTTCCATATACCTGTTCTTATGAACTTACGGAAGGGTGTAAGGACAAACACTTAAATATAGTATTATAATTAAACACTATAAAAAATAGACAGATGAAACTTTATTTTAACTAAAAATACGTGATTGATATCCGTAATTTGATATAATTATACATTTATTCACTTAAAAAACTCCCGTGTGTATCAAACATATTAAAACACTTATATCGGGTTACTCACGTCAATAAAGTCGTAAATAGCTCGACATGTTTCGGAACAGTACGTGTCCCTTATTCATGAGTCATGCGTCTGGCCGTGGCGGCTGCTCTACCCACACTGCGAGCACCAGCGCCCCAGCGCGCTCTGATCTCGATTGAGGCAACGGCGCGGGGGGTGAGGGCGGCGCAGGCACCGGCAAAGTGCTACCATCCACCAGTGGCGAGATGCTACCATTTCTTTCACTCCCAGTGTCAACTGCACGATTGCACACGACACTCACTCGTCCAACTTCCAAACGTCCAAACTTTGTAAAGTTTTTTCTCTATCCAAATTATACTTACAAAACTATACACGGCAAGTCGTTAGTAAGCTTTTGTTCTTTGGAATCAAACAGAGTTAATCATCGTCTAATTTTTCCTGCTTCAGATCATTCTTAGTATAAGGTACCGTCTTGTCGGTTCTCAATACGGCACTAATGCCACAAATATTAATTCAGAAATAGAAAATTTACTGATTCAAGCGGTTTTTGCGGACTATTAATCGGGTTGCTTATTTATTATTTGCAGCGGCAGGGCGAGAACATTAATTACATGCAAAAATACGCAAGTAGATGTATGTATATAAAAGATTGGCACTATTGACTCCCACGTTTGGCGGAATAGCAAAGTAACATTATTGTCGTTATTAGAAATAGGTAAATAGAACCTTATCTTATATAAAGTGGTACCTACGTTTAACTAAGAACAGCACGTTTTTTCTGTTCCAGATCGCCATTATTGGTACACGCAGGCGCAAGAAACGTTGCAGAAGAGACTGCAGTACGCTTCTGACAAGAAACCCGTGGCAAAGTAAGTATTTTAATATCTTCAAACAATTTTAACTATAAAACTCTCGTGAGACTCGAACATATTAAATAATATTTTGAGTGTACGACTTGCCTTTGTCGCGGGTTGTCGCTCCTGATGACATTCTTCGTAAGGAACGAAACATGTCGAGCGGAAATCGACTAAATTACGTGAGTGACCCGTTTTAAATATTATTTAATATTTTCAAACAATATTTTTATCCTATTATCTGTTATTTTAGCTATCGATTAGAGTCTGCCGGAGCTGCTTACACAAGTGTGCTGCGACAGTATCTTCTTCTCGCGTTATTTTGCGTTCCATGTCCGCGGTTGTGTATGTAGAGTGGATACCTATGTGAGGCCACCGACATTAAAGTCGAGTTCATCAATATATAAGCATAACCAAGGCTTCAAAAATATCTGTTCACCCTTAGGACATCGACAATAAGGTGTTTACATTATTATCCATCCTGCTACGCAGATATTTGTGAACTCGACGTATCCTTTCGTGCTTAAATGTGCTGAGCTATGCAGCACGGAGGTGTGTGCGTAAAATACAACCAATGGTATGGGGAAATGCGTAGACACTTTCACGGAAACGTACCTTCAGGATTGAGATTGGGTTATTATATTTTTAGCTGGAAATGTAGCTAAAGTTGCACTTTGTTTTGTTTTTGCTTAGTAGGTAAGGTAGGCTACCAATAAGATTAACCTACTTATATGGAAATATTTAGTTTCTTACAATGAATAATGAAAATATGAACGTTTTAAGGATGACACACTAGGATGGGACGGGACGGGACGGGACGGGACGGAACGGACGGGACGTGACGGGAAGGAACGGGCAGGAGGATGGGACGATCTGTCAATTTTTATAGAAAGTATCACGTGATAGCTCGAAGCTCTCGGATATCACACCGTCATCACCGGTAGTAGCTTTTTTTTTTGACGTTCATAAGTGCATTGTTATGTGCCATGTGCCTAAATTGAAAAATAAAGATATTTATCATTTATCACATGACGTTTTCTATAGCAACTGACAGATCGTCCCCCCCGCCCAGACCCGTCCCGCCCCGTCCCGCCCCGTCCCGTCCCGTTGTAGTGTGAGTCATCCTTTAATATTTATTTTCATTTTCATAATTATTAATAATTCAGGGCATAATTTCCGTAATTAACATTCAAAATTATAGTTAACAAGTTTTAAAGTGTTTATGTTTTCACGCATGAAAACAGCGTAAAACAACAAATAAGTACTCGTACCTACATATTTCCGTACTTGGGGGAAAACATCAATAGGTATATACATTACAATAAAGAGCAAAAACTCACCTTAATGCAACTGACTAAGGTTGTTTTTCAATTATTGCATTTTATGCAATTATGGCTCTTTTTCCCGGGAAACTCGATTTTGCCCTAAATAATGTTTCACTAAATGACGCTTGCAGATGCTTTTCAATCAAATAGCTGAAATTAAAGTGTTTACAGATATGGATAAATGTTTATGGATAACTGTGATAAAAATAGGCGATTATACTTTTTAACTATTTTCAATTTGCAGAGCCACGTAACCCCTCTAGTCAGTGTGCCATACTATCATTATTAATTAATCTCGGCGCCTGGCGTCTGTTTAGCGGTTGTTGTGGGAGTTGATCGGCAACAAAGTGGATGTAAATCAATCAAGGGGTGCAATTTATAAATCTCTGAGTTCAGTGTGCTTTTCATTATAGTTAAAGGACCATGTGCAAATTGGCCCCAAACCCAATTTACTTATTTTCATTATATGGACACCTAGTTGAATTCCGCTGCAGAACTGAGATATTTAGACTTTTGTCAGTCAATAATTGGTACACAAATGCACCCGAGTGGTATACGTAACGCATTCCCCCCCTAACAAAACAAAAGGCTGTGTGGATCCGCAATCGTCGCCGAGCGGTTGTGAATATTTTTACTTACATAATACTCGCGTTTTAATACGAATATCTCAGATCTGCAATAGAATTTAACTTGTTGCCCGTATAACGAAATGAATTAGATAATAAGACCTGTTTAAAGACATAAGTCTCATATCTGTTGGTTTTGGGGCAAGCCTCCATACAAATTTTCCCATGGTCCTTTGGACCTTTTTAATTCGAATATAACATTGCCAGGCGTTTTAATTGGGGGGACAAATGGTGCCAAGTGACGTTCAAGATGCTGTAAAAAGTGCCATAATCGTCTGATTTATAGAGGTCTCGGTCTATACTTTTTCATAAGAGCAAATCATCAAAATCATCTGTAGGTACATAAACACAGGGGCAGATAATCAGTCGATCGCCGCGCCAGGCGACGGATAAGACTATCACACCCACCGACAGACAGCTACCAGGCGCCCGGATTTGTTAATAATTTTATGGCTCTTAAAAAATGCATACCCATTTCCCGTAACCAGCTCTTACACCCATAGGTTTAACGAATGTTTCCTCTGATTGAACACAAATGCAATTATCAAAGTCGTTCACTTGGACATGAAATGCAAATGCAGCAGTCATATACAGCACGTTTATTTATCGTTTTAGTTTGGTTATTTTTAAAAACAGTGTTCGAATTTATTCGTGTTTTTGAGATTTGTATCAATGTCTGTCTGTTTTTAAAACTAAAAAGTCTACGTCATACATTTTCTATGCAAGAAACAAATGAGCATAAAGAATACCAGTTTGTGTTATTTTTGTTGTTTTGAGGTGCAATAAAGAGTTATTGTATTGTATACATATTTCTCAAAAATGCTATACAAAAAGTCGACTTTTCTGGTTACAAATTAGGTCGTAAAGTGCTTTGTTTATGGTCAATCAAAAATCGGTCACAGAATCGTAACCAGTTCACCGACGAGGGCAGATCTAAGTCGGGGCCCGCGAGGGCTTTGTAGTAGAACCGCCCGTGTAGCTTTTTGCTCTTCCATACCGTCTTACGGTCCTCGGTGCTTACTACCACAGGTATGCGCCAGTTCTCGTTTGCCAAGGAGAGCGGTGTAAGATTCTTGTCTACTGCCACAAGCTCACGATGCATCCCACACTCGATGTTAAAAAAATAATTCTTGCGATTGTACACCTAAAACCTCCACAACCGTAATGTGGAGGTTTTTGGCGCTTAAAAAGCCGCTACCTCCACAATTCCGTGGGATGTACAATCCCATAATAGACGAGCTTGGGTGTAGCATACGATGTGTGGTGAGCAGTAGGCGGACTCTCTGGTCCAGGGCATCCAGCTCGGTCTGGGTCCACCTTAGTATGCGAAAGGAGTATGTGAGCAGGGGCATTACGCACTTTGTTGCCACCTGACAAAAGACTGTTAAGTACTTTTGTCAGCCGACCAAAGAAGCACTCTTTTATCGCCTGTCTAATACTCATGTTCTCAATACCCAACGTCTATGATATACCTAGGTATTTATAGATTTCTGCTTCAGAGATAGATCTGAACGATATTGTCTCAGACAGTAGTAAATTATTATTGACACCAAATTCCATTTTGATGGCACTACTGAAAACTTCAGTGGTTTGCAGTAGCTCCGACAAACCTTGGTCAGTTGGTGCAAATAGTTCAAGGTCAACCATGTACAGAAGGTAAGAAATGACTTCACCCTTTCTCCGAAACGACCCAGCCCCGAACCCTTCAGGACCCCCCGGGACTCAGACTGTCACCCTGGAATAAATCCCATTCTATCTATAAAGTCCTGGGGGTAGGGGGGTCATCTCTGCCTCCTGGTTGCCTCCAAAGGATTGTGGTCCACTGTCCCATACACGCGTCTAGGAACGATATTAAAGCTATGCAATCCTTTCTTATTTTAAACGGTTAAGGTGCGTTCCGTTTATTAAAACTGTATCAAGTTTTTACAGCTGCAATATCCTTCTCAGCTATGACTGAGGCATCGAATCATAGGCCTTTTTATTATTATAATATTACGACATTTTAGTTATCTTGAATAGCGTAGAATAAAAATATGTACAGCTCGATTTTTTTATTCAAAATAAACGGGCGGCATGTCAAAACGCCCGCCGCAACTCCCGCAAATATGAAATTTATCGTTTCGATTTTATCAGGATTTGGTTTATCAGTCGTCCGTTTCAGCCTGTAAATCGCCTTTTTCCATGCCTCGACAGTAATTTACTATTGTATAACTGAATGAATCGGACAATGTTTATAAAAGCGTTAATGGCCCGAGCAATCAATCAAGAACGCCACCCGCCTGCTAAACATGCATTTTCTTGTTTCTCGTTCCGACCCGCACCCCATCTCGAGGCGCGGCATCTGCCAAATGTCATTCAAGCAGTGTTGTTTATCACCGACATTAAGCTACAATCTCGCTCTAGGAGTAGCGAAGCGAGGAAAAGAGATGCCATCACTTATACACCGTGTTCTTTTTTAATTACATGGTTGTTACATTGGTACATTCAAGCAAACAGAGTGACATAGTAGATTTTCTTACATTCGAAATTATGTGCTTTTAAAATTGTTCATGCTAAACAATTACATGTTTCGTCAACCGCTAATGTAAAACGGACATAAAAATTAATTCTACGAATTAATTTTCAACTATGCCATATCAATGTCATGTCGAATACTCATTCTCCGTTTACACACTTGAATAGGTATAAGCTAAACAAAACAAAATTAGTGATTATCTCCAAAGTCAAGCTTATTAGAATATTAGTGTTTTTGATAAATTAACTTAATTTAAGCTAAGGAATGCACGCTTCGAAATTAAAACACGGTGTATAAACTTTTCACGAGTTCAAAAGTAGCACACAAATCAAAATCACTAAAACTTCCTTTACTTATAAAGCAATTTAACCTGCGTGTAGTGTCTTGGACTTTAATATCAAAATAAGGGAGTAAGTAATTCATGTATTCACATATTAATTTCGATTTCAATATGCCGAATGAAAATGATTGCATTTCTTGCCACCCTAAAGATTTTTGATCCCCGCCAACAGAGACCAGAGACTTAGCCAAATGACAAAAAAAAGAAATAGATTTTTCATTTAATTTTAATCTTACTTCGTTGTCCTACTTATTACTCCCCATAGACCGTTGCCAGAGTAACGAAAACCGGAATTTTAGTCGCAATTTCACGATCCGTTAAATTCTAGACAACTATTTTACTCTAATATCTCGATTTCAATTCCTAACCCTCGTAGGTAATTTCATTCTTTACAAGAGTTGCTTCTGAACAAACCAAGAGAAAGTGCAAAATGCAGCTTGCAGCCAGTTTTGTATCAAAAAAATCATCTACCAAACATCGTCACATAAAATATTGATTTTATTTTGAACCAGTATTCCATTGTCGTCACAACAGTATAAACATCTATAATCGTGTTCACACCGTACCTCAAGTTAATACGACTATAAACCTTATTTATCGATACCCAAATAGCGCCACTGATTTTGCGGGCCTACCGTGAATAGAAAATCAAAATAGAATCAGCTCCTCCATCACTTTTTCACATTGTAGTGATATTGAAGCAAAAATACGAACTAAATAATATTTTTCGCATTTACAGGCTTTTTTTGGTCTCAAAAATAATATGTGTAATATTTACTTGTTTTATTTTAACAGGAATGTGATTCTGGTGGTTGGAGATGGTATGAGCCTGACGACGGCTACGGCGGCCAGGATTCTGCGCGGCCAGCGTCGGGGTCAGACAGGAGAAGACACCGACTTGTCCTGGGACACGTTTCCAGCTGTCGCTTTGGCCAAGGTTTGCTTACTACTACAGTCCGTATATACTGTTTCCTAGATTGTCATAGCACAAACTGTGAAAGTGTTAAGTAAACGAATGTTAGAGAAGTTTGTCAGTTCATCTGCTAGATATCGTGGTTCGACTCTTTATCATATGGGACAGACCGAGGCAAATCGGACCGAAATAAGATAGTTAGGCCACAGGCCGTTACAGTTACTGCCCTTGGATAAGTCACCGAATTTTACTTTGATATCCGCTTCGCCATGTGACCCAATTAACCTCGATCTAATACATTCAAAAAATATATTTTTCCGGATTTTGTAAAGTTATAAATTTTTATCCCATTTGACGGAGCATTAATCAATTGAATTATAAGCTTAGCAATATTTGTTGACGTTTACATTACATCCCTTACTTAACCTAAAACCGAATAACTAAGTTACCTACGTCTAAAAAGATTTCGCGTCGTCAACCGTCGTTGTTAAAGATGACAAAAAGTAAACGTTAGATATTTTCTCCTCTGATCGCTTCGATACAACCTGACCCTCCGAGCAATCTCAGCAATGGGTTTATGATTCAATAACATTTTTATCGACAAACTTGTTTTTATAGTTATTGGTTTGATCTAAAGCCTATATAATTCTGAAGTATTGGGTGGTAAGCGACTTTGAGAAAACTTATGTTCTACGCATTAGATTGGTTTCCAATTAGTAATAGTTTTATTGTGTAACATCTAGTTACTAATTAAACTAGTTTGATATTAATTAAGGGATCCCAAATAATTGTTTCATTAACTATCAATAACTAACTCAGTATAAGTACGTCATATATAATTAAAATTAAATTAGTAATCACATCATTGTAATTGAGTAGACAAAAACAGATTTTTATAGTTCCAAATGAAATAACATTTTTGATTTTATTACACTACTTTTTACTATTTCCGATTTCTTAGCAACGATGTATACATTCACCATCATAATTATAATTTCATTTTACGTAGGAACAATCTTCTATACTGAATTAAAATATTTTTTCATAGTTACTTTTGTGTAAAATATTTCAGATATTTAGTATCGGATGGTTAATATATGTTTAATTTTATTTAAACTATTTTCGTGCGTCTCTCTTTTACCAAGTGACATCCAGAAATTTTAAAAAAATTATTTGAGTCGCGTTACTTCAAAATTGGTTAAATCCATCTGTCAGGTTATGCGATTTTGGTATTAAGAAAAGGTAATAAGGGAGATATTTTCTGAGGGAGTATAATAGATTTACCTGAGTTTGAAGTTAAGCGATACAATTATTATTTTTAGGTGCCATTTGATATTTTTCTAAATCTACACCTTGCTTATAAGCACTTAGAAATAATACAATATTTCTAAATTTACCTCCTCCAACAGACATACAACGTGGACGCTCAAACCGGCGAGTCCTCAGCTTGCGCAACAGCCCTCCTCTGCGGGGTGAAGGCGCGGTACGAGACCCTGGGCCTTGATGCTGGTGGCAGGTTCAACAGCTGCGCCTCCGCTATCAACTCGAAGGTCACTTCGTTGATCGACTGGGCGCATGACGCCGGTTAGTATGTCTCTATTGAGTATGTTGTAATATTTTGGCTATACTTCTATATTGTAGTTACGAATCAGCATTGCAATACAGCGAGGAAATGCCACCAGTATCCTAGGTAGCATACCCTAAAGGCCTTTTTTAGATTAAATGTAGCTTGTAACCTACTGTATATATTTTTTTTACTTATTGTTACGAATTACCAAGATGTGTGTGATGGCACACATTCTAAATTAATGGAGCTTATATCAGATATATTTTCCAATCAATTAAGGATGACTCAAACTAGAACGGGGCGGGGCGGGACGGGAAATCTGTCAATTTCTATAGAAAGCATCACGTGACATTCGAAGGCTCCGAGCTATCACGTGATTCTTTCTATTGAAATTGACAGATTTTCCCGTTCCATGCTAGTGTGAGTCATCCTTTAGATCTATCTAGATTTATTTGTGTTCGGCCTAGTCTAGACATCGAATGTATGGCTCAGACTTTAACAAAGCTAATTGATATACTGCCTGTCAATGAACAAAATTTATACCTATGTTGATACATTAGGATAAATTGGTGACTAGAATTGCTTACGTGTACGGCTGAATTCATTAGAGCTGGCAGTTCCTACTAATCAATATCTCCCCATTGATATGTTTGTTTTGCCTATTCATAATATGACTATATATAATTGCTAATTATTTACCTACATACACTGCTTTCTACACAAACACACACACACATACACACACACACACATAATGACATGATACATTCAAGCCGCATATTTTGACCGCCATTACGGCTTTCGCGAATGAAAACTTTTCTGACAGCTGTCACGCATCGACCTCTACGACCACGACTACTCTGCCAAAGAGTATACGACGAAGAAGAAGAAGAAGTCACGCATGGTTTTTTTAACTCAGAGACAAACTACAGTTGTCCTCAATTTTCATATCTTTCGATATCAAATAACGTCCAACTTGCAAACTAAACATCACCTCGAATATTAGAATAGAGGTCATCTCAAACTTCTTTATTTTTCTTTATTGATAGAAAGAAAAAACAACATGGCATCGAAATTGAACGTTATTATTATTTTAGCAGTAAAAACATTTGCACTGATAAGAAATTTGTAGTAACAAAAAATCTTATCATTATGGTGATGGTGGTCATATTGTACGGATTCATGGAGGGGTTATGATATGTGAGTAAGTATATATAAACATGTAATGCAGACTTGCCATAACCTGTGTAGAATTAATAGTAGTTTATGAAACAGTGATATAATAAGGGTTCTTAAAACTTGAGGGTCGCCGTTACAAAACGAGACGAAGTACGAATTGTAATAATAGACCCGAACGTTTTTTAATAAAAGACCCGAGACTTTTAAGAACTAAGTATGAGCTAGGTACGCTAGTTTTTCTACGACAGCTCAAATAGCCAAAAAGCAAAATCTCGAAAGTTAGCAGAATGGGGAACACGTCGTTTGCCTACTATATAAATTGAAAAAAGCAACAGTGCTAATATATTGTATGAAAATCCATATGAGCAGTGTTCTTATGGAATACCATAGACAACGTTATAATGTATAGGTACTTTTTTAATATCGCTGTCAGTCACCTAATTGACAGGTAGAAATGCTGGAGTAGAAACGTTTCTGACAAGTACATAAAAGATACTTACGGACAGTTAAAAACAATAACATTTTCTAATAATTCGATTTTTATAGGCTCCTCTTTTGTTTAGTTTTTGGTTAGTTTTCAGCTTAATTTTAATTATTATGTTTATGATTTAGTTCATTTAAGTTTTTATTCTCTTTATTTACTTCAATTCTTAGGCTAGGTTATTTATAATATGATTATAAAAGTAAAATACAAAAACACATACAAAAACAATACAAAATAGGTACATATAAACATATTATAAAAAAACCTAATTTATTATTATTATTACTATTTGTGTTTTTATAATTACGTGTTTAATAAAGCACTTACATCATTATTATGTAAACCATAAATTTAAGTGAAACCGTTAGCAAAGCACGGTGCGCAGAACTATACTGGGTGTTTTTTTTTCCGTTAAATTAGTCAGATTGCTTGTAACGTTAATATAAGCTGTTTGGTAGGTACATCGCTTATAGTCGAAATTGTTTTTTTTTTATAGGTCCTTTAGATTTACACAAAAGTTAATGTCAAGTATGACAAAGCTTACCTTTATCCGTGACAGCTCAAGCCAAAACACAGCTCAATGGTAGATAGTTTGGTTATTAAGTGCAATGAGACTGTTAGGTCCGAGGTTCAAATCCCAAGAACTTACTTACTATAGTTCAATTAATGTTACCAAAACTTAACATAACTTTGGAACTTGACGTTACGTTAACAAGTTCTATATTGACTGGTAATAGAAATATATTCATGTAGACTAAAATATTAAGTTAAATATTAAGCGATGTTCCATCTGCATCAATTCAACAATATGTTCGACTCACTGGATGAAAACTTTATTTCTTTTTCATTTCAATTGAAATGCTTTAGCACGATAATGGTTTAACCAATTTTATTTGCAATCTAGATGAAATGAAATCAAATTAAAATCGCTCTCTTTACGCCTGAGTTCACATAAATAGGGATATACGTAGGGATTACACATGCAGATATTATTAATGTGGAGTAACACAGTATTTAGAGAGCTGAAGCTAAAGTTTGAAGTTATGGTAATGTTTGTAGTTAGGACGCTGAAGAAATAGCAATAAATTAATGTTACCGAAAGTTAACATGCGGTTGGAACTTGACAATACATTAACGTTCAAAGTTCCGTTTTGATCTACACAAGAATAGTACATTATTGCAGAGGCCGGGAAACCGAATTTCGTGGATGAGTATTTTTTGTCGGACGAAGCGAAGCTGAGTCTGATAATTACATACGAATCCACGAAATTCTATTTCCGTCCGAGACATATATAGTGCTTTTCTCCAAACATGAAAGGAAATAAAATGTATTCTTGCATAAGATTTGAAAGGAAAAATAAGGTTCCCGCCTAAACTTTCTTTTAATGCACAGTTGTGTTCATAAAAAAAGTTGAAATGTCTTTAGTTTTATTAAGCCGTATCTACACGACCTTGCACAGTGAGCCGTTTGCAACTCGCGATAGAACGAGACAACCACGCATTTGATCTCCTTCTCTCTAGAACTACTACACCACTACAAAGCCAGCCCAGACGGGGCATTTTTAAGCACGATATGATCAGATTGACAATTTATTGTTTATTGTTTATTTGTTTATAGTTACAATTAGCACTAATTTGATGTCAATCAGATTGCCCCGTCTGTGCAGACCGTTTGGTCGCGGCTAAAGTATATTTGGCTGTTTGCAATATTGATAGTCCAAATATTTATTTAAAAAGTAAAAAACAATACAGTAATGGATTTTTTTCTACTCCAGCACTTCTATCTGTCAATTAGATGACTGACAGTGATATTTAAAAAGTCTACATTATAACGTTGTCTATGGTATTCCATAAGAACACTGCTCCTATGGATTTTCATACAATATATTAGCACTGTTGTTGTTTTTTTTTAATTTCTATAGTGGGCACAACATCTTTCCTATTCTGCCACGTTTCTAGATTTAGCTTTTTACGTTATTTTAGCTGTCGTAGAAAAACTAGGGTATGCAACAGCTCATAATTGGGTCTTAAAACTCTCGGGTCTATTATTACAAAACTCGGCTTCGCCTCGTTTTGTAACGGCGACCCTCAAGTTTTAAGAACCCTTATTATATCACTGTTGCATAAACTACTATAGTACAACTTCCTGGCCGCTAAAACGGTAAAATAATGAATACGATTTTTTTTAATTTGAGTCGGTACATAAGGAGGTTCTTTTCGTACCAATTTTGCTACATTAATGTGAACATTTCCGAGCATATTGGAGAAAATATTATTTATACTTATATTATAATATTATTTTCGGAAGCAACTAACATCGATATCGGAATTCTTTTTCGTAGTCAATATTACCATTAGATATTCTTCTATAAATTATTTCTGAAAAACTGATGTTTAAATCAGCAATTTTATACCAAGTCGTCATGTGTACATAATTATGACTTCTAATACTAAGATGAAATTAAAAGTGAATGTACGTAATTACGTATACACTTTTCCAATTTCCTCTTATCTCTCTAGGAGCAGATCTGCCTTCTAACACTATGAACTTTAATTTAAAATATCAAGGTACCTAAATTATTTAATAGGATAGGTATATTTGACAGGCGCATTCGAAAGGTTAAGTACTTCTAGAATTCTACATTTTTCAACATAGGCACTTATTTAAATAATCCTCTATTTTCCTTTGTAGGCCAAGAACATTAGATAATTTCTAGGAACTAATTCCCAGCAAACTAGATATCGTTTTAGTACCTTCATTAGGTCCTTAAGGCGCGGTAACCGTGTTTGCACAGTTCTAGGAGTTAAGCTTGAATTTTGAGAGTCAAGTAACTGGCAAATTTTGGGTAATTTTTCAGTTTTTTGCGTCCAGATCGAAAATTTTACTCGACACGTGTTTCGCCTCTCTACGAGGCATCCTCGGGAGATATCCAGGAATTTTCTTCCGAAAATTCATAAAGAAAATATCTCGATTCGTCCAATGGTCCGAGTTTTATATTATTGATGGTGGTTTGTTATATCTTTTTGCGTATTTATTTTTTGCGGCGGGAGGGTGGGAACATTAATTGCATGCAAAAAATACGCAAGTAGGTATAACGGGTTGGCACTAATTGACAAGCACGTTTGGCAGAATAGCAAAATAACATTATTTTCGTTGTTAATATGGAATTCCGCAAAATAACGCCTGATTCAATAAATTACTTAAGTATACTGTATATTTTGGTTAGTGATACACCCAAAGTATAAAACAACCGCGTCAGACTTTTTAAATCTTTCTGATTTAAAAAGTCGCGATTAAATAAGCGACTATTTTTGAAAAAATATGACTAATCAAAGTCTTGCTGTGGAAACTTCAAAGTTATTTTTAAAGATCTATTAGATGATATGCTACAAGTAAATATAAGCAATAAGTTACAAAAAAAAAATTGAACGGCCTCCTAGCTTAGTTGGTTGGTAGTGTAGTGACCCTGCCTACAAAGCGTGAGGTCCCGGGTTCCTGACATGTATTTGTGTGTTTATCACGAATATACCTATGTTAATTAATTGTCTTTTTTTTTGCATACAGGTACTTGTGGTACATCATCTAATAGGACTTTAAAAATAATATTGTAGATTCTTGAACAAGAATTCGATTAGTCGAATATTTTCTAAAATTATCGCTCTGAAAGAAAAAAAAGTGTGACATGGTTTTGTTATATTTTTGCTGTAACACTAAACAAAATTTGAAGTTTAAGATACTCATTCAACGTAAAATTTAACACTCTTTAATACCTACCTGAATGTCTTGTCTGTTCGATGTAACATTCTCGAGCTAGACGCAAAAAACCCAACAATTACCCTTTGACAGTTACTTGGCTTTCAAAAGTCAAGTTCAACTCCTGGAATTATGCAAATTCAGTTGCCACGCCTTTAGGAACTAATGATAACTATTAAAACTATATCCAGCTTGCTGGGAATTTTTTCCTGGAAATGCTTTTTATTAATTCTATTTTATTGGCCTATCGGGCTAAAAGTAGGTCTTTATTTTTTGGCAAGTCTCGTGGAGTGTCAGCAGATTTCATTTTAAGTGATGGATGCTGTATTTGGAAAATTTAATATCTTTTAGCGCAAAGTTTAAGTGTCGTGGATAAAATATCTGTTTAGTTTTGCAGCCATTTGAAACAGTATTTGCCGCAGACCACTTGGATGCTCGCTGTTTATATTTAATTAGTTAAAGCTGTTGGACATACGAATAGAGCGCAGTGCCATAATAAATAGGGTGTAGCAGATATTAAAAGTCACCTAATATACCAACGCAGCGCATGTGCAATTTTTCTTATTTGCTGAAGGTGGTGACTGTTATAAGAGCGATTATGATTACGGATTACTGCTTTCAGCTATACGTCGATTATGATACACA
Organism: Lathronympha strigana; assembly: GCA_949128165.1. Classification (NCBI taxonomy): domain Eukaryota; kingdom Metazoa; phylum Arthropoda; class Insecta; order Lepidoptera; family Tortricidae; genus Lathronympha; species Lathronympha strigana. The sequence continues at coordinate 11,322,203 of OX421911.1, forward strand.
TAAACGAGACACTTGCCGCGACGATTTGCCTCGAGATACCTAAGCAAATCGATCTCGATAAGAATTTATTTATCAAATGAAAGTAGGACATTTTTCGTGCAGATTTCATGTTAGTGGGTCATTGAACTATCTTTCCTTGTTACAGGAAAATCAAGCGGTATAGTGACAACAGCGCGCATCACTCATGCGACGCCCGCGGCGTTGTACGCGCACGCGCCGTCCCGGTACTGGGAGGACGACAGCCGCGTGCCGCCTACCGTGAGGAAGGACTGCAAGGACATCGCCATGCAGCTGGTGGAAAATGAGCCCGGGAGGAGTATCAATGTAAGCAGGTCTATTGAACTATCCTACCTAGTCGTGACAGGAATATCAAGTTGCAAAATGACGACCGCAAGTGTCACCCATGGGACGACCGCAAGTGTCACCCATGTGACGCCCGCAACGTCGTAAGCGCCCGCGTCGTCGCGGTACTTGGAGGACAGCCGCATGTCGCTCACCGTGAGGAAGTGGAGAATAAGCCTCGAAGGAGTATCAATGTAAGCGAAATGTGTAATGATTTGATGAACGTGTTTGTTGTGTGTGTGTTTAAAGTGCTTCCGAAAAATAGTTTATTGGGGCGTTTATATGTAATATTTGTTAACGCACCACACGGATAACCGTGCAGTTTTGCAATTTTCTTAGGAAAATGCACATAAGGCACCCATTTGGTTTTTATGGACAGTCGACAGAAAAAGGCGAAAGATTGTGTAATATTAGAATTGAGATAATACGTATACAACTCGCACATTACTGAGTGGTCACTGTAGGGCTATCCGCTTGGCATCATAGCCCTGCAAGACATAATATGTTGCTTCGTTCATTACATTTTCATAAAATTAAATATTGCATTTTTGTTGTAACTTTTTGGGTTAATTTCATACATTTATTCCGCGTTATATCAAATATTCTTGTTAAAATTCTAATAATGTCTTTTATTATTTAAAAAGTGAACATTTTCCATGCAACCCTATGCTACGGTGCTCTACCTAGACGTTTCCGTTTTCCCGCTTTCAAAGAAAGCACTTAATGTGCTGAAAGGCTTTAAGTCTTAATCGAATCGCAAAACGTAATAGAACAAAGATAAAAGTCACTTTGCCATAAAAATAACATTCTCCGCATTTGCCCTTAGAGCACTCACAAAATTTACATACCATGTCCTCATATTCGTTACAATGTTTAAGAAGATCCTAAGTTGCCTCTTTTATTGCCTTCAGCACAGTATCCTAATAAAATGGCTCTGCCAAATATTCCGTAATCGCTTGGGACTGGAGTAGTGAAATCTTATTTGTCACTACAAAGGATAAATTGTAATAAGAAGAGTGCTGCGTGTTTATGTTACCTTTTTTTAAATAGGAAAATGAAGCGTTATCCTGACACGTGTATCAAACTCGTGTAAATTTTGCTATGTGACAGACAGGTCGTGTTATGAAATTCTGGTACACATGTTAGGTTACTGCTAGTTTATTATTATTAAATATGAGGATAATTATATAGTTAGGTACGTAGAATAAGGTGTTGTTTGATAGTGTAAGTTTAATATCTAGCAGCATTTATCTGGCATCTGTTAAACTAGTATCAAGCACATGTACCTTATACAACGTGTAACATCCACTACTGAAAACTTTTACACCTCATGATCATATGCATAAGCCATACTGAGCAACTTCTACTAAGGGACTAATCCTATAGCCGCCAAAAAATCTTTTAATTTTTTATACATTTCGTTGGTGTTATCTTGAAAATTTGTATGGGAAAGTATTTTTTATCACGATTTCGGGGTTAGTCTTATAGTAAAAGTTGCTTAGTATTACTTATAGATAAGGGGTAGGTATCTGATGTTTTTTGTGGCTGGTGTTACACCCTGTAAAGCATAACTTGTTAATTTTGCTCAGCATGATATTGTTGGAAATAATTGTAACTACATCTACTATATACAAAAATCGGTGTCAAAATATGTATTTTCGTAAATACAGCCAAGGAAATATTTTCTTTATATCGTACTATAGAACTAGACGAACCAAATAAAGCCCCGTAACTTGGAAACTACTATCCTGCTCATTAGATGTCCAATTAAGGCGTGTCTACGAAAAAAAGTAGCCATCGTAAAATGAGTCTCCACTGATCCTCGATAGTTGCATGTCGTTCAAACAGCCATAAGACAGATATATGTATATATATGTATTTTTAACATTTGAAAATCTAAAACCATTTGCTTAAAAGGAGTCAAAATCAAAATAACTTCAGACAGCGCTTATTGTACAACACCAAAGTTAGCCTTTCAACCCGGGGTTATGTAGGTGGTGCAAGTTGCGCTTAGTAGTAGACTACTTTTATCAATTAGGGCCAAATAACCGAGACTTAGCTGTCAAATTTCATATTTTAAAAACGCCTAACTCCGGGTAAGTCGGCTAGCCCCGAATGAAGTAAGAGCGTTATAGTTATATCCGTATTTAATTATTTTTAAATATATCACAGGTAATAATGGGAGGAGGAAGGAGACACTTCCTGCCCACGGTAACACAAGACCCAGAGCACCCGAGTCGAGAAGGCCGCCGGCTAGACGGTAGAAACCTGGCTGAAGACTGGGCCAGAGAGAAGAAACGGAGACGGCTGCGAGCCCAGTACATCCACTCTAGGGACCAGCTAGCGAAGATTGATCCAAGATCAGTAGATTATCTACTAGGTAAGAACGGTTTCTTTTTTCGCTTGATAAGACTGCTAACATGAAGAAAATACCAGGCCCGCAGGCAGACAGGCTGCCACGTGTAATCTCTCGCACAAACACTGCAAGTCTTCGTTTCATATTGATTGATATATTACGTACAGTGCATCTGAGTTGCACCAATACAAGCTTATGGTCTTGGAACTAGCCACGGAAATAGGTTTACGATTTATAGTGCTACGAATCCCCTCTAGGTCGTGTGCCATACTATCACCATTTATTCATCCGGGCGCCTGGCAACTGTTCGGCGGTGGGTGTGGCAGTGGTTGGACATAAAACAAGTTTATAATCAATTAAAGTTGTGTAATTTATAGAGTCCCGAGTTTAGCGTGTTATAATAGCTAATTATGTACCTATTTAACTCGAATTCTCATTCCCAGGCGTTTTAATTGGAAGAAATGTAGTGTCAGGGTGACGTCCAAGCTGCGGTAAAAAGTACCAAAGTCGTCTCATATATAATTTATTTATTTATTTAACTAGAGAGGTTTCGTGGCTCTACAATTTGTGCACCTATTTCCGTGGGTAGCTCTCCGTCTTTTACAAATGTGTAGGCAGCTACAAGCGAGCAGCAATGTCAAAAAATCAAATTGACATTATTTTTAACCTAAAATTGACCTCCGAAGGGACTTTTTGTAAAGCTCCTTACAAGTAAAAACTTTACAAATCTTTCTAAGTGGCATCACTGCCCGAAATGCCATTAGTAACGCGCGTGTCAAACGACGTTTCACCTCCATTACCTAGTAACTTTATAAAATGGGGGCCTGGGGAAGAAATCGGATTGGTTAACTTAGGTTAACAATATTCGAGACCTCGACAGGATGGTTATTCTACGCGCAGCATCAGGTATTTGCAGCGATTCCTTTTATGACAAAAGTTCACTTTGTAGGTATTTAGTCTATAGAGTAACTATATTCATTTTCTGCAGCCGTGCAACGTGCAACACAAACCACGAAGTTGCTAGAATATTGGTCGCATTTTTATGTGGTTTCAAGTTCCTGTTTCACAGCCCAGAGAGTAGATTAACATATTTTAAGTACTAGCTCTTTCGATATTTATAATAACATATGAGGCGTGTATTAACTATAAGATGCTTTGGGATAAATTTGGAAATGGGGATTAGTCGAAAATCACTGATATCTACTAAACTGGGAACAATTTCTACGCTGTGAACACTTATAAAGACGCCATATTTGTCTGCCCCGTTTCGGTTCACTTCGCGTCGCTTGTCGTGAACGCACGTGAGCTACGGTCGATTAAATAACAAAATACGATTTAGTGCCTTATGAGGATTTTCGAAATAAACCCATGCCAGATAACTCGGGAATCTGATAAGTTGAATCATAGGTCGATTGTGATTTTTGTCTTGTTATTGAGTATAGCATAACGGTCTATCTGTAGTTTTAAAAAAACATTCAGCTTTATCCCACCGGGAAAATTCTACTGTATCACTGATCGTACTAATCACACGGGCAGAGAAAATTTAAAAATAAATTTTCTTATATTTTGATCGTGTTATTTACCGTGAATCAGTTCGATTTTTAAGGTGGTGAATTTGAACAAAAAAAATATGGATCTTCGAAATTACCCCACTTGCTTTCGAAAATACTAACTCCATAAAAAATTGTATTTTAAATATTTTAGATTTTTTTGTATATTTATTTCCAGAAACAAGTAGCATAGTATTACAATTTTACAATGATCTCATTCATGACTTGAAAGGAAATATTCTGTTCTGACTTACGAGCTTCGGCTCGTCGACATATTTTCAGGCGAGTGTAGAGTACGTTAGGGTTTCGACCCTAACATACTCTACACTCGCCTAACAATATGTCGAATATACCCTCCGACATTGATAATTATATTTAATTATATTTGTCCGATATTGATAATTATATAACTATAATCTGTATACTTTTACTTTAACACTCCAAGTTGAGTATCTTGTCCTTTTATTTAATAGAAAACAGTGGGCAGATAGTATTGACGATGATTTATGAGAACCCGTTAATAGATTCAATGCGGTGTTGACAAAGCGTTGGCGATAATAAAGATAAACGAGCCAGCAAATATTGTTCTTACGGTTTTGAGTTACGGCATCGTTAGCAACATTATATTAAGTAATATTAGAACAACAACTCTAAATACTGCAAGTATGTATAGTAGACTAAAGATGTATAGTCGTGAACCGGGATTGTTTAGCCACATAACTATATTTCTAAGTTTGCCGTGAAATGCAAAACGCTGTGGCAAATGTCAACTGTTAGTACCTAGAGGAGATATGGCTCTAAAAGGGACCTTTTTCATCATGTAATTTCCTATAATTTGATACTTTATACGACTTATTAACCCAAGCCTAGTTGGTAGTGACCCTGCCTACGAAGCTGAAGGTCCCGGGTTCGAATCCTGGTAAGGGCATTTATTTGAGGGTTTATCACGAATATTTATTTGTTCCTAAGTTATGAACGATCTCTATGTATTTATCTATATCAGTATTATGTATATCGTCGCCTTGTACCCATAGTACAAGCTTTGCTTGGTTTGGGACTAGGTCGACCTGTGTGAGATTGTCCACAAATATTTATTTATTTTAATGTTTTTTCAAGATGGCGGTAAAAAAAAACATGTTTGCCATAGGTGGATTTTGGAAGACTTTTAGTATACTATCAATAAGATACAATCAAATACTAAAAAACACAAACCCGGCTTTGTGCGAATAATTTTGACTTTCGCCTATAATTTTTCGTACCATTTCTCTGATATATCATCTATTGATAACATCGGTCATTTATTACACGGCTAAATTATAAATAAATGGTAAGTCGCTCAACAATCCCTGTTCGCGACTGTACCTACAGTTCAATTTTTAGGAACTAGTCTTTCATTGCATAATACACAATTATTTTAATTGAATTTACATCCACATTAAATCAGAACAATATATACATAACTTCAGTGTGCAATAAGCGTACAGTCAACCAATTAGAACCCTAGGCCACTCTAAAATCGTGTCAAAATGACGAGCAGTAAGAGATTTCTTAAGACCTGATTAATAACGTCACTACGACGTAGTCCTACAGTATTTCTTATTAAAGAGCTACTTCTTCCATTAGCCTTCCAAGGGGGGGGGGGGGGATCAGGTTCCATTATGCTTATTGAGATATGGATCCTCAAAAACAATAAACGACAGAGTTATCTGGGCTCATGCAATTATGGAACAATTTAACAACGGCAATGTTTCTAATAAATTGAATAAAATTAGTACACATAGTCTATGTTAGATAAAATTTGTACACAAAGGTACGAAATTCCAGTTTCTTATTAGACTAATTTGCCAGCCGTTTTGCTTCGTCCAGCGATTTTAGCTAGAAATGTAACATATTAAAAGACAGAAACCATACACACAGAACAACAGACGTGAATAGACATGAAAAACGTCAAAACGTTTCTTGGAATCTTTTATCTGTACAATACGTTATTCACTGGTACCAAAATCGCGAGATATACAAACTCTGCTCTGTAGTAAAAAATCCAAATGTTAAGTCGGATTAACTTTAACAACTATATATTACCCCCATAAGCTTCTTACTTGGTGAAACCTCACAATTGTTAAGCTGGTTTAACACCAGGAGAGTTGCCTCAAGCGGAAACGGGTCGAACATTTTGAAAAACCAGTATTTGGTGCGCTCTTAGATTACGCTTATTTATTACAGATCTTGAAAGGAAATACCAGCAAGCTCTTGTTCCATAAAACTTTCCACAAAAAAAACCGGCCAAGTACGAGTCGTACTCGCGAACCATATAACGAACGAATACCATTATCTATTAAAACGGCATAAATATCACGTTGTTGTATGGAAGTCCTTCGTAAATAATTGTTTTATTTTAAAATTAATTATTTATTTTAAAGTAGAATAGATAACTGAATATTATGTAGATATTTCAAGCGTCTATCTGTTGCCGTTATTAAATCGAGCAAAAACGAGTAAAAAAAATCACGATTGTTGTATGGGAGCCTGCTTAAATCTTTATTGTATGCAGTTTTATAGTATTGTTGTAACAGCGGCAAAATGTCAACTGTCTAACAATCACGGTTCATGTATACAGTTTGGTCACGGACGGACGGACAGACAGACAGACGGACAGCGGAATCTTTGGGTACGGAACCCTTTAAAATAATTTTGAGCTGCCGTAGTCCCCTATTTCCTGCTCCAAGATTAAATGGATTCCCGCAATAAGCATAAATGATTAATGAAGTATTTACGCGGATGTTTTGCTTTTATGATCACTGTTTTCGTTCTTATTTAAAAACGTGTAAAAAAATATAAATTTCACTACTGACTACATATATCTCTATCAGAGTGTAAAAAAAAGTATATATTAAGTACTCTTCATTATTCTGAATTTTTAAAAACATAAGGTTTATTTGAGAGAAGGCTACAAAAGCTCGAAGCCTTCAGTCGGCAATGTCGGCATACGTACCGTTCCCCCTATACCGAAATACAAGCCCAGATGGGCATACGCGGCTCTGTGTTGTCACTAGTCCGTACACTGAAATATATCGAAGTGTGCAAGATGTGTTTGTGTAGTTGTATCATTTTCTATGTGTTACTGTCATCATTACAGATTGTTTTTTGTATGTAGTGTGTGAGAAGCGCGTCTGTGTGTGTACACAGACGCGCAAAAGGTGACAGAACATTTTTTTCAATACAGTTGCTCAAAAAGTGCCCTTTTCTTGGCTGTTTTGCGTGCGCAAAGTTTGTTTTTGCGAACTAGTGCTTTTTACTTTTCCAATCTTTTTAAATTTAGTTGTGTTCCAATTCATGACTGCTTACCGAAGAGTATTATTGTTCGTTAACTATACCGAGCCGTAATAAAACTAAATACCTACTTTTAACGCAATAATATTAAAGATGTTGATATTTCATATTTCAATAATTACTTCTTCATCATACTAATGATCATTCATTAAAAATATTAACATTGAAAACAGTTCTTATAAATCTGTGTGTATGAAACGGAACAGAGCCTACGAAACGTCAGTCAAAATAGAGGCGTTTTTCAATCAGGTAAACATGTTCGAAGGGCCTCTAAGACATGACGATACGATTTGTCACATGCGATTTATTATTTTGTTTATGAGAAATAATTATTATGAGATTGAAAATGAGAAAGTAAAGAAGATAAGATAAACATTTTGAAGATGTTCTTAATATATCAATTGTATTACAATCGTGTCACGGAAATAAAAAACTTTAAATTCGTTCTTATGTATTTTAATTTTTTTCGCATCTGTATTGAAAAACGTCGTTCGATTCACGTGCGGATATGTCATTTTTCACTTGTCCCGAGTATTGCCACTCGCCTACGGCTCGTCGCAAGATACCTCGGGACTCGTGAAGTAATGACATACTTTCCGCACTAGCATCGAAATGTACTATTACGATAAGATTTCACTTTGCCGTCTCCCTTCCAACGCGTTGGAAGCCTGAGTTACTAAAGCTGGAAGCTGAATATGTCTGTATGGAGCAAATGCCAACTGCTGTTACCTACACTTTAAGCTTCAGTTTCAACGGTCCATTTGACGTTCAACTTGAACTAAACTGGCAATGTGAATAACGTTGTGTAGTATAATCTAACTATCCTCCTCATGTGTGGTTTCATTCACCTACAAAATCCCTAAATCTTGTTAAGACGGAAACATGTTGCCTACATATAAATATTAAATTTCACAAACATGTAATTTACCCTGTTTTTTCGTTGGTAACGACATGTGTTTAAGTAATGAGAATATACAGGCTGACTTTAGCCAATAGACAAATGTAGGTAATAAAGAAAAAATATTGTTACAAACAAAAGCTATTTCCAATAATCGATAAAAAAAACTGTTTTATCATTGTTGCAGTACAATAGTAAAGCACGAATCAAATTATTTATTATTTGTAATAAATATTTTGACTGTGGCAGTATTCTTGATAATAATATAATAGTGACACAGTAAATTTTCTTCAATTATGACAATTGTCAACAATGAAAATGTAATAAATTACATTAATAAAAACGATAATAAATAAGACCAATGAGTAAGGTTGAATCTAGGAGGATTTATTACCTCATGAGTTTTAGTTGCATACAGGCTGTTCCGAAGTAACAAATAGTAATTTGTTAATATCTGCGTAACCATTGCACCGATATTTATGATACTTTCTATACTTGTTCTAAACACCGTAATTCATATATTGTACGATTCGGCCTCCTCCAATGGCTAAAGACACCGTGTATATTTAATGATGTATTCATATTTTGTGTGAATGTAAAATGTGTATTATAATAAAATAAGTTAACGTGAATTTTATTATTCGCAAATATGCTTGTTTTCTGTATAACGATGCATTATGTGGTATGTACCAATATTTTTCATACTCAGCTTGCCTTTTTAGGGTTCCGTAGCTAAAATAGCAAAAAGGGAACTCTCTTAATACTGTAATCCTGTCCGTCTGTCCGTTCGTATGTCGCAGCGGTTTAACCCAGTAAATATAAAGCAAATAGTCTGAATGATATTACAGCTAGACAGGTGGATTTTGTTAGCCGCTACTTTTTGTTATTATTATGTCGAATATTTTGTTTTATATTCAAATGTGAGAAAGTTCAAGACGTTGTACGAAATTATCAGGAAAATCTTTCTGAACATATTCGGTCTAGCCGTTTTTGAGTTTTAGCCAAAAACTTTTCTTCCGTGCGTTGACTTGCGACTTGTGTTACGGCTTAGGGCACCTGAGATCCTGCAATCGAACCTTCCAACCCAGAGGGTAAACTAGGCCTTATTGGGATACACCGGTTTCCTCACGATGTTTCCTTTACCGAAAAGCGATTCGTAAATATCAAATGATGTACAAAACTTCCGAAAAGGTTAGTACTGAGCATCAGGATTTGAACCAAAATTTATAACAAAAAGACGGAAGTGCCTTGATACATCTAAGGCACTTACCCCATTTGCTTCTACGATTTTATAATCGTATAAAGGCACGGAACCCTTCATTATGCGTCGTCCGACACGTACTAGGCAGGTTTTGTACAGGTACTTAAATATCGATGATTTGAATGTTTCACAAAAAAATATATGGGTCGAGCGTGTTTTTTGTGTAAGGCCCGGGTCGTTCTGACCCGCCGCCCGCGGCGTGCAGCGGCCCGTCGTTCGCGGCGTCTGTATGCTGTGTTCGGGAATGTTTGGCCGCGGTCGTTCTCACCCGCCGCTACCGGCGGGTGGCGGGCAACGCACGGTCTAATGCATTTAAATCTACAGTTAAGCCGGGGAAAATACCACAAGATCCGAATAAGATATTATATAACTATTGCCTAAAGCTTATTTGTTACACGGACGAACCCTATACCCAACCAATGTACAATTAATAATCGCGTGCGTTAACCGACCGTGCCCTAACTTACCCTTTGTCTATTTGCTTCCTATGTGTGCTTAATAGACTGAATATTAAATTACTATGAAGTGCCTAAGCAAACATTTAAAAACCACCAACATTGCGCCATATTTGTGAATCGTTATATTACTTTCATTAATTCACTTTACCCTTTTTGCTCTTTGTTTTCAAATCGTAAAAGAAACGCGATCTTTTTCCAGGCTTCATACAAGGTTGAAGCGAAATCAAAAGTATAATTATGTATCCATTACATCATGCGTAAGTTTTATGTTACCCCTGGGATTTGAGGGGATTGCCGAAAATGTTAAATGATCTTGTTTGTGAAGGCTGGGAAGCCAAATTGCTGGTATTTTTTTTTTCTTATCTATTTTTTAAATAAATATTACCTACCTCGCGTTTGCGGATTACAATCAAGGCGTTTGACAGTGTCAAACATTCTGCTGTATACTCCGCGATGCCTGAGCAAAATATTGACAATGCCTTTGTTAAAGTTGTTGGAACTGCATGTCCCCGGCCCTAAATTTCGTATTGAAAAGGGCGTTAAACAGGCCGATCCGTTGTCTCCAAAATTATTTACGTCCTGTTTACAGGAAATTTTCCAAAAGCTTGCGACCAAGTGGGGAACAATGGGTATATAATAATATTATCATCGGCCAAAAGGGGTTGACTAACCTACGATACGATATAGTCTTGTTTTCTCAGACAGCACCCCATCCTAGAGCATATACTGCACGGCAAGTCTCGAAGTCGGACTCGAAATGAACAGAGCAAAAACCAAAGTGATGACCAATTGCAAATATACTCGCTGACATATTGCTCCAATATGTCAACGAGTATATCTATTTGGGCCATATAGCATCCTTAGAAAACAGGCAGTGCAAGGAAATCGATCGACGCATCGAAAACGCCTGGAAGAGCTTCTGGTCCATGAAGGCGCTAATGAAGGGCAACCTACCCCTGGCACTAAAGCGCAAACTCGTCGCCATGTGTATCCTGCCTATCCTAACTTACGACACGCAAACTTGGTCAATGACTGAAGGCCAGAAGTCCTGACTCAAGATTTGCCAGCGAACCATGGAGCAGCATTTTCGGAATCCGAAGATCCGACCGAATTAGGAATACCGAGCTGCGCTCTAAAACTGGTTTTACAGATGTGGGTGTTATTAAGACCGCCAAGCTGAAATGGGATTGGGCTGAACATATCTGCCGAATGCACCTGGAACGATGGGCCAAATTAGCTACAGACTGGATCCCAGAAGGTAGTCGGTGCAGAGGCAGACCAAAAAAGAGATGACGGGACGACCTGGATGCCTTTTATAGCGACTGGCAGAGACATGCGCTTACCGTGGCGAGTGGAAAAAGTGAGGGGAGCCTTTTGCCGAACAGTGGGATACATAAAAAGCTATTTAAATAAAAATTGAGGTCGATGTCACAAAAATCATCCTAGCTCCCGACCTAAGCAAAGCTTCTACTATGGGTGCTAGGAAACGATATACATACTTATACAGATAAACATAGGATAGGTCCATAACTCCGGAGCAAATATTATATATAAATACAAAAATAAATGCCCCTACCAGGATTAGAACCCGGAACCTCCAGCTTCACAGGGTCACTACAAACAACGCTAGAGAGGCCGTTAAAAGTAACAATTTACTTAATTACCCCCGAACTTAATATAATATGCGTCGTATCGTTTAAATTATCAAATGCAAAATGTAATAACTATGCTGATTAAGTGATTAGTCCAGGGTGCGTAGCCAAGATGTCAATCGCTCACGCTCAGTCGCTAACGAAACGCAACTGTCATTGTCACACTAATAAGGAAGAGTGATAGAGAGAGGTAGCTACGATACTTTATTAAGCGTGAGCGATTGGCATCTTGGCTAAGCACGCTGGTGTCCGAAATGGATGGTGGGGTGGGGGTAACGTGGACGATTGCCGGCATTGCCGCCAAGTCCCCCGTCAAAACTCGTCGTCAAAGCTAATATCTAAGTCATACACCCGTCCTTTACTACGAGTATCTTAGCAAGTAAATAAGGTATCCAAAAGAGATGTATATATGTTTGTTATTTCTCCAATTCCGTAGGTTGTCACAGTTTCTGCTGACCTCTCTCTGATTCAATTCATCCAAGCAGCCTAATTAAATACATCGTTGTAATTTGGTAGTCGGTATCAATGCATTACAACTTAACTTAGTCGAATATTTTGACATTGGATTTTTCAAATGTCGTAAGTGGCATGTTAAAAGGTTAGACTTACGACATTTGAAACCGCTGTCAATTTGAAGGCCGCTCCAAACTGGTGACATCTGACAGTTGTTGTATTATATCCATAGATACTTTAAGTTATTCTTTCATGATTGCCGCACTCAAAATAACAGAAAATGGAACTTTAACAGGCTCGTGTCAAAATTATTATACCCTAAAGGACGGAAACCTTCTATAGAAGTAAACATTTAATTCGTGTGAATTACATGCCACCTCTTGCATTCTGCAAGAAGCGGAAAATCCCGTACTGTATGGAATTCTCATATTACTAACATATTTTTGATCACACCTGCTCGTAAATGGTGATATTATATGCAAGCATACTTACACTTAAAGAGCTGTATTATTCCCATGGTTTTAAAGGATTCTCATACTACTTTACCGCCCGCGTGGAGCTCCCCGAGCACCCGCCCCCCACGCGCTCGCAGCACGTAGTCACTCCGGAGTACTGTGGACTGTGCAACTACACTACCGCTGATCATTCTATCTATTCATTCTATTGTTTCTTTACCTGTATAGAGAGTTTATTTATTTCCTCGCAAATGTGATGAAAAACATTATGTGTACCACGGGCAGTAAGGGGATTACTAACTCGGGTCATTTAAAGCCCTCCGCCTACGGCGTCGGGCTTCAATAGACCCTCGTAAGTAATGCCCTTCTTACCGCCCTAGATGCACAATGTACTATTACCGACATACTTGGTTGAACCCACTACTAGTTATCCGATCTTATTTTTTACCTGTTTCACTTATTGTATTGTATATTATATATAATGTGACTTACAAATTTTATTTAAACTACCTACATAATAATTAATCACCTGTAGTTACAAACGTTATCACTGCTTTTCATTTTGTAAACAATGGATAACTGTTATTGGCCTTGTATTATGTAACAAAATTAATGTAAACTGTTTATTTGCGGCTGTTGCTGTCCTAAATATCAATAAATAAATAAATAGCAATATGAGAGACATTACTTGTAATTCACACTCTTTAAAACAGGTATAACACAACAGACAGGTGTAACAGGTTACAAGATATGCATGCAGTGGGGGATATAAATGCGAAATATGTTCCTTTTTAAATTAAACCCAGAATCAGGAACTGAGCTGTATTCTATCATCAAATGCGGAAACAGTTAGTCTATGTTTACCTATGTTTCGCTGTTATGTTATAATTAAAATTAAACTAAATGAAAATTTACTTGAAACATAATAGCTTTGACAATAATGTTCGTTTTGCAAATATTTTGGTTTCATTTGTTTCTACAGGGTGACTTCAAAATCGTAATACAAAACACTTGGTTGTGGCTCAGTTAATGCCAAACTATATAATACATGCACCCCGTTGTTAAAATTAGCTGTATTTAATTATCGCTAATTTTCTAACAAAACAAATATTTAAAGTCCCGAAGTGTTGTTACACTACATTCAATACCTGACTGTCATACCTGTCACTCGATGTTATCATCAAAGCAAGTTATTATCGATATCACTATGAGTGACAGTCGTATAACTAACTTGTTTGTTCATTGAAATTAAACACTTTAGAACGGATTAATCGTGTTTATTAACACCATGATCCTACGTTTAGAGCCCTTTACAGCACTCGTTTTCACAAGGTTAAGGCACATGTCGTGTTAAGCTGCTCAGTCATCATCTTAACCCTGTGAAAACGAGTGCTGTAAAGGGCTCGAAACGTAGGATCATGGTGTTAATAAACGCGATTATTCCGTTCTAAAGTGTTAAATTTCAATGAATAACAATCGCGGTAACAGAAGACAATATTAACTTGTTTGTTGTTTAGTTTTAAGTACCCTGATAAATTTGTGAAAATAATAAACGGAGCTAGTTTAAATAAAATCATTTATTAATGTACCTAAACTACCGTAAATTACAAGCTTAAAATATCTACGTTTAAGTAGATAAGTGTGAACCTACTTTTCCTAAACGTATTTTAAGATGTGTTCAAAATGACCACCGCCTTCCCGGACACATAAGTCCGCCCGCCGTCTATGGTTGATCTTAAGTCTGCCTAGAATAAATTCATTGGCTTTTACTGAGTCAAACGCCTGAATTATCTTTTGGTGAAGTTCATGGACGGTATTAGATTCCCGTGTGTACACTCTCCTTTTGATTTCGCCCCACAAAAAGAAGTCGAGTGGCGTCAGATCGGGACTTCGAGGCGGCCATGCGCCTGGACCATTGCGTCCAATCCATCTCTCAGGGAATTGTCTGTCCAAATAATTTCGCACACTTAGAGCAAAATGTGCTGGTGCACCATCTTGCTGGAAATAAAGATTATCCAAATTTTGCTCCGGCACATCTTGTAGCAAAATCGGTAACACGTTTCTCAGGAAATCTTCATATTTCGGTCCATTTAAGTTCCCGTCAATAAAATATGGGCCAATTACACAATTGTTCAGAATGCCTGCCCAAACGTTTACAGAGAAACGAGTCTGGTAAGAGTCTCGGCGAGTTACATGAGGATTTGCATCACGATCAGCCCACCAGTGTTCATTGTGGACGTTAAACATGCCGACTCTTGTAAAAGTTGCCTCGTCGGTCCATAAGATATTTAGGTGTAAGTTTTGCTGCAGCCAACGACCAAAAATAACTCTTCTAGGGTAATCTGCTAATACGATATCCTGAACCCTTTGAAATTTAAACGGATGTTTTGCTTCAGCTTTCATTAGCCGCCAAATAAACAATTGGCTCGTGCCGAATCTCGCAGCAGCGTCCCTTGTGCTAGCCTCTGGGTTGCGGTTAAAATACTCGAGCACTCGTCTCCGAAAAGCTTGTGAATACCGCGGCCGTCGGCCTCGAGCTTGAGCATGCACCGGAACTGCAAACTGACCATAGTCTCGTAAATTCTGGATGGTACTGTTTATTAACACACGTGTAGGTGTTGGACAATCAGGGTAACGTTCGTTAAATAATACCTGAGCTCGCACAGTACTTCGCGATGTTAAATAAAAATCAAGCATATCCATCTTTTGAATATTAGTATAAGGATAAGGTCGAGGCATTTTATTTAATAGTGAAATCAAAATATTACGGTAAATCTTATTTTCTTTGACAAGTGTCACTTAATAATCAAAACACGTTTTCTTCATAAATACCATGGTAGCTCGGCTGCCCTAGGCAAAAATCAAGTATCTCAGTTGCGGCAAATTTTACAGGAGAGCGAAAAACCGTTTTATTTTTTTTACACCAAGATTAAGATTAAAAAGAGCAAAAAAAGCATATAAGGCCCTTTAGTAGGCAAGAGTGAGATTCACCATATTTTTTTTTGTTACTTTTTATTATTATTTTAATTTTTATAAGCCAGAATAGTTTTCATGTTAGTATGAACGCTGCATATGTAGGCTGTTTGCTAAGAAAATACAAGTAACTTTGAGATGCTTGATTCCAGATTTATGACACCTATATCTATTGCTCAGTAAAGACAAGTAATTTCGTTTAAGATTAAACTATTAAAATAAAACAAATAATAAACGAATCAGTAAAGCCAAGCAGTTTTATTTATTAAATCATTAATTTTTTGTGTCCGGTGAGGAATTATTCGGGGTTTCAGATATTATATCGGGTGAATGTATCTGAATGTTTTTGCCTGTATCATTAATTTTTTGTGTCCGGTGAGGAATTATTCGGGGTTTCAGATATTATATCGGGTGAATGTATCTGAATGTTTTTGCCTGTATCGGTTGCAGAATTATTAGGAGTCTCTGGTATAGTAATTGGCTGAGAGAAATTAACTGAGGAGTCGTTTCATAAATTGTCAGTTTCTTCACAATTAAGCGTATGCTGAGCATAATTTGTATCCAAAAAAATAAGTCGTTTTCTGGAGCCATTGACAATAATTCCGTTAGAATATAATCTGTATTATCAAAACTGTGCTCGTAATAGCTATTATAACTTCGGTTAATCATAGAATCCAAACATAGTAACTCATGTGAATTACATGGGTTATCTCTATTATTAATTTGCGGTAAACTGTACTCCAAAATATCTTCAGGCTGTGTTAGGTTTCCGACAGGTTTAGGCAATTTTATTCTGCGAAAAAAAACCATAATATATTTGAAAAGAAAAAAATATTGCACCGGTGACATACGGACAGACGTACATGACGAAACTATAAGGGTACCGTTTTTGCCATTTTGGCTACGGAACCCTAAAAAGTAATCATCAATCAGATCTAATATCCCGCGTCGACTTGAGTACGTACTTCTTATAATAACGTTATCAATTATTGGAGTTTCATACAGTATGGAAAAACGAACCCATTACTATCCTTATTCAAACACATAGACACAATTCGTTTTGCCCTGTGGCGCGCATCGCCACCATTCCAATGCTCTTTAAATCTCTTCATAATGTTTGTAGTAACGTAGCCCAGTAGGTACTACTTCAGATAAAAACAATTAAACATTCAACGCTTCGGAAACAATTTCAATCTGTGTATTAGCTTCACTGATTTACTAAACACAAGAATTAATTTGTAAAAACAGGTAATTAAATAAAATTACAAGTATTTACCCTACATGATCTACCTATGATGGTGTGAGATACTTGTGTTTAAGGGTTTAAGTCCTTATAAAATTTTTATTCACTAATACCAACATCTACCCTGAAAGCAAGTATCTCGTTCATCAATTTGAATTACGAGTATCTCAATTAGGGATACTTGTTTTCAATGTTGGCACCAGGAATATACTAGACTTTAGCGTAGGACGACCATTAAAAAAAAGATACTTGGATAAAGTAATTGTTAATATTGAGGAATATATGCGGTTTTTAAAAAAAAATCCTTTAGTGAAATACGCCCGTTTATTGGGTTATTTAAAATATAAAAAAAAAAAAATGCAAGCATTTTGAGATACTTTGTTTCTGCGTAGGGCAGCCGAGCTGATTGACAACTAAAGAGGAAAGTGATTTATTAAACTTCTTTGTTAATTATTATGGTAGGTTAACCATGTTAAGTCAAACAAAATAGGATAAATTAAAAATTTAAAAAAATATTCTTACGATTATTTTAAATGCATGATACTTAATTGAGAGGCTTAGTTTAGGGGAAATGTGTGTAAAACATTGATTTTGTATTACCATTTTGAAGTCACCCTGTATTTCTTGTATTAATGCTGCATTTCTGATAGTAGGAAGCTATTTGAAGAGTAAACAATAGGGAATTCAATGTGGAAATAATTTTCAAGTAGTGTTTTGATTGCTCAGTTGCAATTATACATCTTTTGATACAAATTTATCATAGGTTGGTTTTAAACGTTGTTTAAAAATAAGGAAATTCCTCAATTTTTTAATGTTGAAATATTGGTTTAGAACTGAATTTCGCAAAATGCGAACTCTTCATTCAAAATTCATCTTGTATTTTTGCCGATTTAAAACACAAATTTGACGATCTGGCTCCTAATGTCAAGTTCAAACGTTCTCTTTGCCTCTTGGCCCAATATTTAAAGAATAATAAAATAGCGAAAAAGCAAAATCTAGAAAGACGCCAGTTTAGTGTGTAAAAGAAAATAACAGTGCTCATAATATATATTGTATGAAAATCCATAGGAGCAGTGTTCTGATGGAATACCAGAGACAGCGTTATAATGTATACTTTTTTAATATTGCTGTCAGTCATCTAATTGACAGATAGAAGTGCTGGAGTAGATTTTTTTTTTATAACACTTACATAATATAGACTTCGGTGATGTCCAAGTCTACAAACTTTGACACTCAAAGGTTAATATTAAATTATTCACTTGAATATATATCAGGTCGCCTTTAATGGTCTGATATATAAAATAACGACGCAGAATAAATAAAAGTACTGGTCCAGACTGCTATTGTCTAACTAGCCGTTATGGGTCGGTTAATGTTCATCAGACGAATTTTAGGTATTGTTCTTGCCTGACACATAATTCATTTAGGATTACTAATAAAGATAACATAAGCGACAATCATGAGTTGGCAGTTGCTGCTTTAGTAAAAAACTAATGCCTGAATAAAGATTAAAATAAAACAAAATATTCCTACCCTGTAGTAAAACTAGGAAAGGTACCTACATTATTTTTCAACTAAAATGGGATTCAGAGGACTCCTTAAATTTGATCGTCACATGCATTATAATTTGAGGGTTTCCTTGAGTAACTTGAACATAATCGAATTTAAAGTATTGTGTTGTGAGACATATAATTTAAACATTCGTGAGTCATACTGATATTAAATTGCAACGGTTAACACTCACGTATTTTTATCACAATAGGCGTGACATGTTTCGACTTCATCAAAACATGTCACGCCTGCCTCGTCATCAACCTGCTTCGTCGCGCGCGACCCGTTACCTACGCCGGTTTTAGACAGTGATGCCCGAGCCGCGAAGGTGACAACACCACTCTGTCTGTCCGACGATGACTGCCCGATACAGTCGAAACATGTCACGCCTATTATGATAAAAATACGTCAGTATTAACCGTTGCAATTTAATATTGTGAGACATATTAATATTATAATAAAATTACGGATAACACTCACGTATTTTTAGTCACTATGCGCAACATGTTTCCGCCCGCACGCGTCGTCGCGCACGGTTATTGACGCTTAATAATGGCATCCTAAGATGTCCTAAATATGTCGCGCATAGGAACTAAAAATACGTGACTGCTATCCGTAATTTTATTATAATATTAACTTGAACATGTTCATACGGAAACCATCATTTTGGTGGAGTGGACCTGATATTGAAAACCAGGGATGGCATAGTAGAACTACTAGCCAATTACCAGCTCTATCATCCGATTTCAGACATTCCTATTGGTTGATTCAAACTAAATCAAATTTTAACTTTTATCTGGAAGGCCAATTGAAGTCATATTATTTAGTACCGAGTTAATATTGTTTTTTTTTTATTCTACCGCCTTGCCAACGAATTTTTCATGGTTAGATTAGATATAACAAATTTGACCTTTCTAGTAACACGGATATATGAAAATCACGGACAAACAGACAAGTCATGGTAAAAATGCTAAGGATTTTCAGTCAACTACAGTAGTGTATACTATACCTACAGTAGTGTCCATTTACCGAGGAGCAGAAGCAAACTTATGAATTATTTGACACGAAGATAACTTCGCAAGATAACTTAGTCGGTAGAGTTAAGTTGCTACTGAGCAGTTTGCCAGTTGGCTAATTCCAGTTTAGTGCTGCTACTTAGTAAGCACATTATCATACAAATACTTTACCAATGCGGTGACAGCGGTCAGCGTTTTAGAATTAGGGTTTCTTTATTATGTTAGAAAAGGTCGGTGAAGCGTCGAAGCTTTAGGGGCATTGTAAACAAAGAAACAGGTATATGAGTTATTCATAGTAGTCCATTTTTAAAACTTGTCCAAGCTTAGATATTCATACCTACATAAAATGTGTAAAGTTTGGCAGGTCAGGAAAAAAAATATGATTTAGTTGTTTTTACTTAATTGATGATTCTCACTACCTATTACAAATTTGCTGTATATTACTGAAAGGAAACAATACTTCCAGGTAGGTCCTTAGTTTTTTCCACACTGTATAGCTGGGCTATATGAAATAAATATATGGAAGGTTATGCACGAAATGGAAACCTAAACTCTGATGACATTTTTTTTAGTTCCTCAGAGTATACTCGGTTGGATAGTTTATGACAAAAATATGCAAAATACACTCTCGATAACGGACGTCACATTGTGATGTGATATCTCCTTTTTTAGTGATAAATTTCACAGCGTTGTCAAAAACTCCATTGTCCGTTAGTTCTGACGGACATAAAGATAAGCGCAGGCGTTGGTTGCGTGCCGTACTAAAATAAAGTAAAAAAATGTCCGTTCCATTTTCAATAGCTCACATAAAAGACGCATACCAAGCGTAGCCAAGCTCAACTACGGAGGAATGTAACCTAGTTTTACGTGAAAAGATCCCTTTAATATGTCTTTTCTGTCTTATTTTTGGGTATACAACGGCATTGGGATTTAAAAAATCTTAACTGGATCGGACGTGTGTAGTTTTCAAGATGGCGACAACTTGCCACGGCTCTATAAGTAGGTGATCCTCTATAGTAGTATGGGATTAACACAGGATCATGAAGAGCAGCGTAATATATAACAGTCTTATTCAGCAGCAGCAGGTTGCGGGCTGAATAAACAGATAGTAAAAATTTAACATACCCTTACCCTACTTATTAAAAATTATCATACTTTGTTATGCTACGAATTTCATTCCCCACAAAATTACGAGTAGGTGACAGCTTAAGCTTAGCTCGCTCTTCGCACTCGACTGTCGTTGTTTCCTTTATGTGAAAGCGTTTCCGCAGAACAAATTACTCTTAGCGTATTTATCGTCCAGAAATTCGCTGCTTAGTTTTCACTTTCTAAAGCTTAATTCTTTTCAGGTTTATTTGAATATTCTCACATGGAATTCAACGCGGAACGAGGTGCGGTGACGGACGCAGAGGAAGGCTCGGCTGACGGGTCCGCAGTGAAAGCTGACGACCCTTCCCTCTCCGACATGACCCGTGCGGCCCTCTCTATATTGCTAAAGAACGACAAGGGATTTTTCTTGCTTATTGAAGGTACGTTATTGGAAAATGGAAATATTGAAGAGCGGAGCGACGTCGTGAATTTAATTTTGTAGGCGCTTTAGGTTATTGAAAGTGATCGTTGAAAGGGAATCAGCGTGAAAATAGAATCTTCATCTTAGCTCAATCTTAATTATATTTTAATGATTTACCCCAGAATATTTAAAACCCGTTGCAATACTTTGTTGACTATCGTGTTAGACAATTATTATTTTTTAGTTTTTATAATTATTCCGATCGCAATTCAATATGACTAAGCAGGATTTAAATACAGTATTTGTTTCGTCAAATTACAACCTAGCTCGATCTTTCTTTTTTGAGTATATTTAAGCAGACTGCGTAAAATTTTGTGTCTTAAACTTTTTCACAGAGTTCTGTATAAAATACCTATCTACTTAATATTCTAAATATTAGATCTGAAAGTCTGTCCCCAGTAATTGCTAAAACCTTAAATTTGGTTTTAGCTTATCGGCAACAAAATACTGGTAACAATTCGCTTAGTTGAAGTTAAATTGTTTAAATTATACATGCATACAAGATAATCCCAGCGTATCATTGGTGTTATACAAAGAAGATAAACTACAATTAAAGTGGTAAATTGCTGCTCAAACAAGAGTTACGTGCCACCGGGCTTGTAGCAAAGGAACAAACACTAGAGAATGAGACACGCAGCGAACGGTATGTTCCCGCACTCCACGGCGGAACGAAACTTTGTTTAACATAGTAAGAACTCTGTTCCACAAGAAACGCTCTAGGTAATAAGAATTGAAACTTTAAATTTATTAACTATGAAAATTACGTGACAATTTCAAATATGCGCGAAAATTGGTGTGCCCTTAGACACTGTTGGAGCGCTTAAACCTAAGAGAATTAATTTTCGATTTTTGTACAAAAGTTTCCTTTTACTTTTACCTTTACCTACATCGCACATCGTTTCACGCACCGCAGTCACCGCAGTGCTTTGTGTGTGTTGCGCCTTACTCATATGAAATTATGAGTTCTTTATATGTGAGCGTGCCAACGACATAACTGACGTTAACAAAATGTATACGTAATGTGAGGTTTTGACATGTAATGCATATTACATTATGAGTAAAACGGGGTTACATTGATTAATTTTGAAATTCAAAGTAGTATACTTTTGTCAGTTTCAAAGAAAAAAAAGGATATTTTAAATTATTGTGTTATTCTAACTGTTTGAAATAATTGTTATATCTTATAGTGTTTATTAGTAGTAATAAAGGAAAATACAAAAATAAGTGTGACCCACACTTATTGTTTTTATAGATCATAAACACTAGATAGATCATAAACTATGTATTTTGAATTAGTTCATATTGAATCTTATTGCAATAGCCATAGAGTCGTAAATCAATAAACGCATTGAGATTTTTTACGCACGCAGTAGACTTGCGGTTTACTGACAATAAAAAAAGCGATTTGGTAAGGGCTCAGTTTAAAAGGAAAGTTCTATATCTACTTATGGAGCCCCTTTTCGTAAATTTGCTAATAAAAACCAAAATGGCCATCGCTGACCAAAAACAGAATAATATTTAAGTGCCTAAAGAACATATAATACCATAAACGCCAAGAAAATACTGATATTAAAACAGTTACTCTGGAAGGATGGAAGATTTTCACAGCTAAACAAACGGGTTAATTTTCAGACACAAGTAAAATAATTATTTTTACAAGAAAGACATGCGTTTCGTGCGTGTAGTCGTGTACGCAGTAAGGGAATATGGTCGGCAATGTTGCCAACACAAAAATATGAATCTATTGCGTTCAGTAGCTTACAAACCAGTGACAATAATTTAAAACTAAAGGTAATCATCAAAGTGTCCTCGCAATTTGAACGCGTTTTACGGTATCGCCTTATTTAAACTTTCATGTACTAGGTGGGTACTATCGCTTTTATAATTGTATGGCCAGTTTATGAATGAATTCATTTATAAATTGCCCATGCGCTTTAGAACGCGTGTGTGCATAAACATGGTTATCACCGTAAATCTGTAAAGGTACGAAACTTTAGGAACTCAAATCGAACCACTTCTTGCACTTTTAACCTCCTGACTACCCGCGTCCTATACGTAGTACATAGGCCACAATGAAAATTTGACTCTTTGTCAATTAGACAGAGTTAAATTTAAATTGGCAAATTTTAATGTTCGGTCGTCAGGAGGCTAAACCTACAGTATTTCTTGCCAGCTTTATATATATGTTTTCTAATATTTAGTCTCTTTTTCGTTTCATTCTGGACATAATAGTTATAATAGAGTTTTATATTTATACGGTATTGATAAATGAGGCCGTGCTACTTAACACCCTTCAGCTACGAACTTTAACTTTTATACTGTTCGTAATGGGCAGCTAAATTGAAAACTTTGACCACTTTACTGGTATGGCTGCAAAACTTGGAATACTGATATTACCAAAATGACAACTATGAGAGGATTAATACAATTTAATGCACTCCTGGATGCCACACAAATTTCAAAGATTCCGTATACTTTTCAACTTTAGCACATTTATATTCCACAGTAACTTAACTCTCTGGCCTAGTTTTATTCTCTAACAAAGGTCTCTCTCTCTATTTCTTTCTCAACTGCTTTAGATGTGAATTAACAATGTCAATGACTACGCCATGACGATATCGAAACCTCTAATAATGTAGCAACCCAAATATTGCCAACACAATGTCGAATTGAATGAAACGTTTATATAAGTGTTTCTTTAAAATAACTTAAAAATTGGTTTTATTTATGCCAAGCTGAACTTGTTATATGAGGTTTCTACCACCACCTAGGACTAATGGGTAATTTTCTTGAAGTCCAGTCCTAATGTGTATTTTTTTTAATTAGGTGGACGAATAGACCACGCACATCACTACAACAACCCGTACAGAGCATTGGACGAGACCCTGGAGTTGGAAACAGCGCTGTTAGCAGCACTGGAGCGAGTCAACCCGGCTGAGACCCTCATCGTGGTCACGGCAGACCATGGACACGTGATGACCTTCGGTGGCCAAGCTACACCTCGCGGTCATCCCATTTTGGGTAATGTATCCAATATTATATATAAATTTAACCTGTCCCTTTAGCAACTTTAACATAACTTGACAAAGACGGGACGTTTCATACAACAAGCGCGACTTCGCCTCTGGTGCAAGATTATGCTGGAGTCGTAGATGAAGATGATCATAAATTATATTTTATAAGTACTAAATATCTACCCATATATGCAGAGGCGGCATCGTCTCTACAAATGCAAAGGAAGACTTCCTAATGATAAAAAATAAAAATCGGCCAAGTGCGAGTGGAACCGCGCAAAAACTATGTTCATGAACATATTTATAACGTGTCCTAGTTTTGTTTACCACTGCGTTTTAAGATTATACAAACAGTGTTTAAAGACAATGCCCAATAAACCGTCCATAGCATGACCTTTCTATCTAATTTTGTTGCGAAAATCAACAGTTGCTATTGGATTATTATTTTTTAACGGCCTCCTAGCCTAGTCGGTAGTGACCCTGCCTACGAAGCAGGAGGTCGAAGGAGGAGGGGCTGTTGAGACTACCAAGATGGTGTAGTGCCTCTGGAATGTTCGCGGACGCTCACACGGATGGGTTTCACGCGATCATGAGGAAGAAAATTGCATCGTTGATGAACCGTGTCAGAAAAAGTCAAAACAGCATTTTGAAGGTGTTAGCAGATAGGTACAATTGGCCTATTCTTTGTCACTGGGTGGCACAGATCAGGACACTTGTTAAATATATTAAATAGCCTTGATCTGTGTCACACTGAGCTCTTGTTTGTTCTTTTTAGTATTTAATTAGGTAATTTATAATATTTAATTAATTTATTATGTAACCTCACTAACATAGATATAAGTATATAATGTAACTAACCATATGGATGTAAATCTGAAATAAATAATTTGAATTTGAATTTGAATTAATGCATTCGGCAGAAGGGTAGGCCTATCAAAATGTCTGGTTTAATACTCAAAGACTAAACTCCTTCTAGGTTTGCTTATTGTGAAGAACAATTCACTACGAAACCCTACACTGAGCGTGGCCTGACATGCTCTTGGTAATCAATATCGCCAAATGGAGATGGAAATAAGCACTAGCTACCTGAATGTATCGGACCAATATCAGTATATTTGCTCAATGTGATAATGTCTATTGACAATTCAAACAGACATGGGTTGGGTTCCAAAACTTTTCACTCTAAATGAACTATTAAACAAACTAGTTACAGAGTAGGTACAAGAGTCCTGTTCAAACCTTACAATTTTGTATGTTATTTTTATTTAAATGGTCCGAATAGTTATGACACGTTTCGCAGTCCACTTTGCGCGTATAGAGATAGGACAGCCGTGTCAAGTTGAATTTGATTTAATAACAAATCCAGTTTAGTTTTTCAAAGTCTGACTAAACCTCTAAAAGTAGTTTAAATTTAAATAACAAATTAAGACAGATGCTTAATTTGTAGTTCTTAGTTAAGATTGCACAGTAAGTTGGAATTGGAAATGCTAACTTACTTGTAGTTGGTACGTCCAAATGAAACCTGTATCAATTAAGACGTGGCAGTGACTAAGTCGAAAGCGTGTCAGTTTCAGTTCTCAATGTTTTAGATTCAGAGGACTGAAGAACATAAAAATAAAAAACTTGTTTATTGCTTTGTTTCTTCTGCCCTGAGCAGAGCTGGTCCAGAGAGTATGGAAACTCCCTAATGGTTAGGCATCGGACTGATTGAATAACGCTGGCGTCCAAATCAATGTTACAGGCCCGTATGCATCCAGTCATCTTGGCTATTCGGTGTGGACAGCGCTGATGAAAACTGTTCTAGCTCGTCACATCCCTCAGACATTTGAACACGACAAAAAAGTAGAAGAAAAGGCCTTTGAAAATTTAACCATTTGTATCTTGAATAGTTCTCTAGCTCAAGTGATACTCGTAGAAGCATGTTGTCAAACAAAGTGTTTAACCTACATTCTCCCATTCCTCGTGTGCGTCAGAATGGCGGGTGGACCTAGGGGATCGAAACGAATTTTAGCCTGATACTTGGTACTTTTTGTGTACTTACTATTTAGTACCTTAAAATTCTGTGAAGGTACCTCTACTGGAAAATAGATATGTTACAATATCAGTCCATCCGCCAACCTGACGTCAGGATGGCGGTTGGACTATTGGAAAATAAATGACAAAATACTAAATTCACACTCGTTCGTTATTTCTTATTTACCACCCTTTATATACAATGTACTATTACGTGTTTAGTTCATTTGATTTTATTGTATCCTAATCAATGATACTTTGACGTTTTAATACACATACCGCGTGGGTCCCACAACGAGAACAAAAAAAATCGTAGACAGTACTTTTCAAACACAACAACTTTTAAAAATTATGAACTCTGTAGGTTTTCACTTTTTCCTACAAACTCAATAGTATTTTCAATGTAAGTTAACATCAGCCGAATTGACGTCTCTTGCCATAGCATAAAAATGATAAAATTCGGAGTACATATTGCGTCTTCATACAAACTTTAATGTGTAATAAAATTAATCTACCTAACCTACGATAAACATTTTTGCTCGTGTTTTAGGGCCCACCGGTATACCGGAGAAATAATCCGAATAAATCTTATATACTAAATCTTTAATCTCTTAAGACCCATCGATTAATTAAATTTTCGACAATGAACAAGCCAATAATTAACTAATCCTATTAAATGGAACATCATTCCATTCGCTGTCAGTTGTCAATTATGAAGTCATCTTTACATTAATGCAATTATATTGTAACGGAAAAACTTTTTGAATTGTACGCTTGGAAAGGTGGGTATTATTATTTTTTCAGGTTATTAGCGCTTATCGTTTAAATTCACTAAACATTTTTTTTTATATCAGGTGCGGATACCATGGTGTCCGATATCGATGGCCTCCGCTACACGACGCTGTTGTACGGCACGGGGCCGGGGCACGCCGAGCCGCGGGCTGTCCCAGCCAACGGCACCGTCACGTCGCCGGATTCAGTCCACGCCGCCGCCGCGCCGCGACAGTGGGCCACGCATGGAGGAGAAGATGTGCCTGTTTACGCTTTGGGTAATTAGAATAGTTGCAGTTTGTTCAAAAACAGAAAGAAATGCAGTATTACAGCACAGTGCGTGATATTGATGGCCTGTGCTACACAACGCTGCTGTACGGCACGGGGCCGGGGCACGCCAAGCCGCGGATTGTCCCGCATAATAACTTATACATTAAAAAGCAATATCTCAGTATTTAGTTCAATACACCTCCAGAATTATTGAATATATGGGAAATTTTATTAAATTATTCATAATTCAATAGGTACTTTCAAAACATTTTTTTTTCATTTGGCTGTTTGGCGGGCGCGGCGGGGTAACTTGTCTACGTAAAACATTTGTGACCGTTTTCTCGCTTTATTATTATGATAAGATGCAACTATAAGATAATTAGAAGTAAAACTATAACAACATGTGGATTAGGCCCCTCTCTCCAGAGGGGCATTTATTACAAGTTGTATACTACCGCAAAACGCGAGTGTTACCATAAAAAACTATTTAGTTGGAAATAGTAGTGATAACTATACCTAATTATATATGACATTTAGACCTGAGGTGGATCTAGTAGTTGAAATTGTTAAGTATTGTCATCAACCAACGTCGTAAAGGCATCGCAAGAAGTTTCCAAGTAGTCAAAAAAAGATCAGTCTGACTTGTACCAATTGACAACATTTCATATTTCTGAGCCTATAATATTATTGGTTCTCTGTATTCAGTTTGAAAAGAGGAATACGCTGATAGGCTTTTTTTTTCATTTGGACTTATATTTAATTTATTAAAATGTGCTTATTCTAAAAGGTCGTAACTACAATTCTACGCAATAATAGACGTTTGCCTTAGTCTTACCTCGATTGAAAAAAAGTAAGTCTGACGTTGTCATTGTTAGACGTCAGTGTCAATGTCAATATTTTAAAAGTTTGTGGTATACTGGTCTGTTTTAAACAATTTTGCTCAAATTAAATGGTTTTTACGACGACTTTGGCTGTAATAACGGATACGGATTCGACGGACGATTATAAACACTGACGATTTGGAACGGTTTAAAAAGGACTACCGATATGATAATTCCCGACGGTTTTAGTGCTGCAGACAGCAGAAATCTACCAAATGTAGATTATTTTATGCTGATGCAATATATGCGAGACAATGACGACTTCAACGCCGCTGAAATTAGAGGTGCTAAAATGTTGCATTCAACCAGAGACGCATACGTAGATAATGTTTGTCTGGCGTCTTCAACGAATCATTTTTGCAGTTTGGCACGAAACAATATCTGGTATACTTTGGAGGAGTATATACCTCATCCATCCATGCAGGCTTGTCCGCCTTGTCCATTTCAAAGACAAATCAAGTACCTATATAAAAAGGTACTTCATTAGTTCGTTACACAATTTGAAATTAGGTACGGCAGTTAGATAGCATAGCATAGAATTTAATTTGAGGTTATGTACTTTAATTATTAGGAATGTCAATTGACAGCTTACTTTTTTTTTATCTGACAGGGCACTGGCACTACACCTATTGTTGCGTAGAATTGGAAATGTTACGACATTTTTTTAATTATTTAATATTTTCCAAAATAAGCGATATTAAATTTATATAAATATATTGCAGTGTTCAGGAGGCAAAAGGCTTTCGAATCATGTATAAATTCTTAGGTGTTAACAAAACTGAAATGTTGTCAATTAACATGTAGGCATTCTGACATGATTCTGACAATTAAGTTAACGTATTTAAAAAAAGTTAATAACCCCTACTATATTATACAATACAAGGTAAACCAATTTATTTCAAATAACTAACAAAATATATACAGTAAGTTACAAGCTACCTACCTTAGATGTAAAATAACACCGTTTTCCCCCCAAAGGGTAGAAAACGGATATTTGGGATCCAGCGTAGCTTGACCCACTTGTGAGATTACCCCTTGGATTTTTGACGTATGCAACACCAAATTCCTACCAAACCGCCCCTCCGGCGCGCCGCTCCCCCACCCCCAGCGCGCGCGCCTACGGCATGCAGCGTCGGGCGATCGCATCGCTCCTCAGTACTTCTCAATTCTCATAGCCGGCAAGGCAATAAAAAAATGAGTGGGTCAAGCTACGCTGGATCCCAAATATCCGTTTTCTACCCTTTGGGGGAAAACGGTGTTATTTGGGAGTCCGAGCTACGCTTGACCCACTTGTGAGACGTGTTTATTTTCTGCCGGCGCTGCATGACGTACTGTGATTTACAGGGTTAATTAGTTTGTAGCAAGTATTTATTAAATAAAATAACCAAGAGTTTCAACGGAAACGATTGTATTATGGTAACTAGTTACAATTGTAACATAATAAGATAACATAACAAATAAGAAACGAAACTTAAGTTTTCTTAATGTTTTTATCCCGATTGGGGCGTCTAAACTAATCAGTCAGTCAGACATCAGTCTTTAATAATTAAATATTGAGTAACAAAATATTCCTCTTTTCTTATAAATCAAATATGATTAAATATAACAGCCTTTTGGTTTATGATTTGAGATCAATCAACTAGGAGACAAATTATATTAAGGGTTAAAGTGGCAAGAAAGCGTCGATTACGCTTCTGGCACTGCCGTTATTCGAATTACTTTCCTGTCTGCGTACCTCTTTAAAGTAATGTCTAAGGAATGTGTCTTTACTTCTCCAATTTCCTCTTTTTAACACTTCCTCTATATTGATATTGTCTTGTCGCCACAAGTTAGAATTAACTGCCGATCTGAAACTGCCAGGTGAGTCTTTTATATTTGCTTCTTGTAGTAACGTCCTAACCCAGCCAGCTATAACAGCCCGAGAGGCCATGTTTACCTTCCCTCTTGTCGTAATGAATAAATTAGTTAAATGCCCTCTGGCACTTCGTCTTTTTTGTGTGACTTCTATAAGTCTTCTGACCCACGAAGAAGGGTTGAGGTTCGTAGCGCCAACATTTGATAGTCTCCACCCGGCTTGACGATATGTTGTTGAATCGGTTTTAGAACCAAACTTCGGCCAGAGTATTAAATAATCACCATTATCCTCATAATGCTCTGGGCTAACATCCAAAAGGGTTAGATTAGATCATGTATTCTTCTACCGGTGCACAGCAATAAGAGTACTGCTAAGTGACGAGATACTTGAAATATACTATCAACATCGATGGTGTAATGTTGTAGATATTCAATCATCTTGCTAACGTCCCACGTGGAAGGTTTTCTCGGAGGTGGTTTTGTTAAGGTTACAGCTTTCATCAACTGCTTAATTAAGGGATTCCCGGTGAGACCCTCGGCTTTCATTGGATTTGCAAATGTAAATACAACTGATTTGTGTACGGCTATCGTGCTTGGAGCTAATTTCACATCTTGGTGTAAATAAAGAATGAACTGTGCAATGTCGTTAGGTTCCGGATTGTTCACTGAACATTTACCTTTTGACCATGAACGCCATCTGTCCCAGGCTGATTTATAAGTTTTCAATGAAGATTTGCGCCATGAAGACTCTAGCAGAGCTTTCTGTTCATTGTCCCATGATTGGACTATATGACACCAGCCCGAATTTTCCAAACCTGCAAAGCTAGTTTCTCCACGGCTGGTGGTGGCTTCATGGTTTGAAGATCCATTAGATGTTTCCGCAGCTTCCAAATTCGGAATGGCGGGCTCAGGGCTCTGCGGTGTAACTCTACCTTCCAAAACGTTTTCTCCCATTTCGGGGCTACTAGGAGGTATGTTCCGGAGCTCTTTTCTAGGTGATGGAAACACGTGGTATCAGTGAGGGTGGGGGAAATAGCCAGCCGAGTCTGTAGTGCCAGGGTCTGCTGAATGCATTGACAAAGACGCAAGCCTGGTCCCTGGCATCTTCGCTGACATACCGATCTACTACAGCTGATCTGCAGCTCGCAAACAGGTCTATCGATGGCATCCCGAACTTCTTGAAAATGACCTCCATCATTTCTGAGGACAAGGTCCATCCTGGATTGGCGCGGAATCTCGATAAGCTGTCCGCTGTCAGGTTGTATCGTCCGGGGAGATATCGGGCCACAAGATGAATCTGATATCGATGGGTTAGCTCTAGGATTTCCGTGGCCAACTGTAGTAGAGCACGTGATTTTGTTCCACCTTCTTTGGTTATGTAAGCTGCTACAGACCTGTTGTCTGTCTGGGTGAGGACTGTTTGAGACCTGTGGTGTATAGCTGATTGACGAAGCGTCTCCTTTAATGTCCAGAGCTCCTTCCGATTGCTGTGCCACGACAACTGTTCGTTGCTCCAGGTGCCGCTCAGCTTCATGTCGTTTACTGTGGCACCCCAACCTAGATCGGAAGCATCCGTAGTGATAAACACCGTGGGTTCTTTGTTGTGAATTGCAGATGACTGATGAATGTGATTCATCCACCAGTGTAGTTCTTGTGCTACGTTTACCGGTAAATGAAATTTCTTGTGGATGTCGTTTTCCGGTAATCGATTCGCTTCTATTTGGATTGTTCTGCAGTGCAATTTTCCCAGTGGAACTACGAATGCTGCAAAATTCAAATGTCCCAATATTTCTTTTGCTGTTTTCCAAGTCCACCAGTTTGACTTAAGAGTTTTCCCTACTATGTTTATAACTTTGTCTATTTTTGTGTGTGGCAGCAACTTGAGGTTTCGATCGGTGTTCCAGACTATTCCTAAATATTGTAAGCTTTTTCGCGGTATCAATATTGACTTTTTCCAATTTATGCACCATCCCAGGCGTACTAAGCAATTTAACACCTGTGCAGTTTGAATTTGTAGAACTTGTGGGTTGGTGTGCATGATTAGGAAGTCGTCTAGGTAAACGGCGATGCGAATGCCTTCCTTCCTGAAAAGATTAGCCAACCAGTTGGTTACATTAGCAAAAGCGCAAGGGGCGGTAGCAAGACCGAATGGCAGGCAGGTCATTTCATAGACATTGTCTTCATAAACAAAAGCTAAAAACCTGCGATGAGCTGATGTAATAGGTATATGGAAGTAAGCTTGAGACAAGTCAATTTTTGTCATAAAATCAGACTGCTTTAGACATTGAGGGACTTTAAAATGGTTGAGCAGTTTGAATTTAGGAGGTCGCAAATAGAAATTTAGATTTCGTAAATCAAAGATGGGTCTATTAGAGCCATCAGATTTCTTTCGCAGAAACATGGGCGAAATAAATCCAGTCTTGCTATTGCACCTTTTGACGGCGCCCGATTTTAACATCTCGCGTATTTCTACAGACATATCTGGCGAAGATTTCGTTACATACGAAGAGTTTATGTTTTTATTAAATGTAAAACGTGGAGGCCAGGCGACAAAAGGTATTCTATATCCGGATATAATAGCTAGGATACTATGAGGGGCCCCTAGTGTTTGCCAAGCAGGTATTTTTGCGCTCACCTGTCCTGCTTGAAACTTAGAATTTTTTGTTGCCTCTATTTTGCTTCTGAGGCCCACGTTTTGGAGGAAATCTCGACTTCTCGGGCCTTCTAGAGGTCGGGTTTCTGTGGTTATTAAAGCTATCGCTTGATTGTGGTTTGTCCCGAAAGTCCCTGAATTCGGCCGTTGTCGTTGCATGAGCTCCTCGCCTGGTATTATAGCGTGAGGTTGTGGTGGCGTTAACTGGCCTGCGATACTTTCCGGGAAAAAGCTTATTGCTACCTCCTTGCTCCTTCACAAAGTCAGCTAGTTTAGGTTCAGCAAAAAGGTGCGTTTCAGAAGGTGGTATCGCATGGAGCAACTCATTTAAGGTTCTGTTGGAAGGCTTGTACAGTCCACGTCTCTGCTGAATTACTTCTGCTCGCTTTCCACACACGTATTGTAATAAAGCGTCGGAAGTCTTCTTGAAGTTTGCGTCAGAAGCCAGGAATTTCTTGCTTATGTAAGTTTTAACCTCCAGAGATGCCTCTTTATAAGAGTCTTGGAAAAACTGACGCTGTTGCAATAAGCCGTGAGTCACGGCGCCTAGACATAGGTCCATCTTTTCTAAGACAGTCACCAACTGCCAATTAGGTGTTACCGTAGCGAGATTGCTGTTTATTTTTAGTGACGTAAAGGCTGGAGAGGCTTGAAACTGTTTTTGCACCTCAGCATATCTGATATAGGCCCACCCTTCAGAGTTGAATCTTTGACAGATTATGCCCTGATTCGCGCAGGTTTCAGATGCCTTGGATATTTTAGCCTCTGCTTCTTTGGTCCCTGGTGCAAAATCTGCCAATTCTTCTACAGCTTCGTTCGACATTTCCACTGTTACGGGTTCATTCTCCATAGGTGGTGCACTCCAGTCATCATTTCTTGTCGGTACGTTGTCACTTTCATATGAGGGAGCTTGTGACGACGCTTGCGATGGGACTGGGGAAGGAGTGCGCTGTTCCATACTAAGCATGCTATTCATATTTTCGTTAGTGGTCTGTACCATCTGACATAATTTTTGTAACAAGGTACTTTGCTGGGCCATGTAATCTTCAACCCTAGGCTCCTTTCTTACTGTAGGGGGGTCCGGGCTATGGCTCCTTTTAGATGTTTGATCGTTGCTACTACAGCATGACGCCGATTCACCCTTTTCCATTTTCAGGAGCTTTGAGGCTTCCTCCCGTGAGATCAGTTGTGGTTTTAACATTGGGAGTACTTCAGTGAAATTATTAAAGGCCCGTACTGGATGAATTTTTTCCATAATGTGAAGCGGTACGTATATTAGTGCTCGGCCTAGTGGCCAAGTTAAGAGCACTCGTTTTATTCGCTTATAGCGGTGCTCACTTTGATGATCCAGTATCGTGAGCTTTGGCAAGCAGAACTGTGGGCACTGCGAAGCGTAGACGACACTCCAGATCAGAGTTAATTTTTTCTCCAAATAGGTCTTCATAGCTTGGGGTATTAACAACCCAATCTCTCCAGTCTTGTGGGTATAGTTCATCCAAAATGCGGATGATATTTCTGAAGAAGGGCTCTTCATCAGGTGGTGGATTCCACTCCGCAAAGGCTCCCATTGTGGACTGAGCCATCTGGAGAAAAGAAAAGGATCTTGTCAGAAAGCCCATTATTGAACAGGTAAACAGTTCATCAGCCGTCGGCTGTGCAGCCGGCGAAGTCTCACCGTCGGCCGGCCAGACGACGGTCGTCTGGGCGAACCTAGGGTCGGCTGCGTAGCCGACGTCGGCTGTGCGCTCAGCCGACATGCAGGCTGATTTCGCTAAGTAAATAGCTAAGCAGGCAATGTCTTTAAAATACAGTTATGCCAACGTAAGTGGTCATATGTACATATAAAACACATCTAGGGCTTTCCTAGAAATTGACATTGCTATGGGAGTTTGCTGTCGTTACCGAGCAGGCAATCCCGTATTAACCTGTAGGGCTTTCCTACAGTGTTATACCTAGGTAGGAAAAATTAAAAAAACAGAATAATGACTTACTGTGTAAGGCTTGTTCCTTCACTGTGTTGTGTTGCACGTTAACTCCGTCCAAAAATCCAAAACGTACTGAGGAGCGATGCGATCGCCCGACGCTGCATGCCGTAGGCGCGCGCGCTGGGGGTGGGGGAGCGGCGCGCCGGAGGGGCGGTTTGGTAGGAATTTGGTGTTGCATACGTCAAAAATCCAAGGGGTAATCTCACAAGTGGGTCAAGCGTAGCTCGGACTCCCAAATAGGCCCTTGAGGCATTGTACCTAGGATTCTGGCGGCATATCCTCGTTTTACCGCAATGCTGGTAGGTACGTTGTGCGAGGAAGCCAACAGCTCTTCGGTCATACATCAATAAAACGTCCATAACTCAGGAAAACGCACAAATAAATACCCTTACCAGAATTCGAACCCGGGACCTGCAGCTTCGTAGCTGTACGGCACATAACCCGACTTAGCACAAACCGCGCTTGGTTATATCGCAGTTTTTTCTCCTAAACGGACCTAGTAATGTAGGCCTCTCGTTTTATAGAGATTGCCAGACCGCAACCTTCACTCCTAGATGAAACTAAAACTAATAAAATGTGGAAAAAATATTCTTTCAACGACTGAAAGCTTCATGAAAAAAGATTAAATAATACTTTTGCAATGAAAATAAAATAAAATTTTAACGTGATTGAACTAACATTGTCTTCTACGAGTATTACCGTGTTTAGTATTCATTGAATTGAAACACTTTTCTATTAGATTTATGGCGTATATTAACCATGCCCCTATATTTCGAGAGGGTTAAATGATAAATTGATGACTCTGAAATGTATATTGGATTACCGCAGATGCCTTAATATTAATATGTATAATAAAATTTGTAACATCTCCCTATTGTTAAGTTCTGTGTCGGTATTTCCATTTAAAAAATAATCTGAGGCGTAAAAAACTTTATTTTACCGACAAATTTCGTCAGCAAATTTTTGTGACTGTTCACGAAGCGGAAATTTCAAGCGACAATATTAACATACATTTAGGATGAAATCGCCGCAACATCAACAGTGCTCGCAGCGACTGACTGCTTCCGTTAAGGTTCATTATTTTTTATAAACATCTTAAACTTGTTTACGCATCTTAAAGTTTGAGGTTTGTTTAAATTAAAATGCTTGCTTCGTTTGTTTAAATTAAAATTCTTGCCAAGTGTCATAAATTTGGATAGCAAAGACTGTGAAAGTGTTAAGTAAACGTCATAATTTCATAAAACTTTGACGTTTAAAATAACACTTAGACGTTTGACGGTCCATTTGCTTGGACGAGATAACGTGGTTTGACTATGTTTTTGCAAAATGTATTCACTTTGTGCATGATTGGGACGCCGCTAAAGCGGGTCGTGAATACATTATTTATTTGGTTATCGACGTCTGTTAAATCGTATAAAAACGTCAACGCATGCCCGCTGCCCAACGCAAGTGACGTATGGAGACGGGTTAATAATTTCACCACCCCTTTTCCTCCCGTTGGGGTCATATAAGTGTATGGGATATGGGTTCAAACGTGTTGATGGGCCAGCAACCTGTCACTGCAATATCACTATTTCATTAATTTTAATTGCTGAAAGTGGCACTGAAAATGAGTAGTTTCATGTGCTTTGCTTATTCGTATTTGAAAATACAGGGGTGAGTTTACGTATGTATGTAATGTATAAAAGTAAATATAATTTTTATACAAAATTAAGAAGTACACTATAGACCAAGATTTAAATTAATAGGATCGTAAGGTAGTTACGCGCTCCACGTGCCCCGCTCTACCCTTTAATCAATAAAACAACATAACATCTACAAAAATATTTTATTACTACAACAAAAAAATTGGAAATAAAGAACCAAATCTGAGTAAGCAAATATAAACCAACGCGATTTCACTCAAGTTTTAAAATAGCAATATCCGGTTCCTTGAAAGGTAATGTACGAGAACGTTTGGGGTACACGCAATGCGGAGATGGAGGCCCATTAAAAAGTTTTCGGTTTACTTAAATAACATTGTAAAGTTTAACATTGAATGGGTAAATACAATTGCACGAGTATGCTCGGGAAATTTCTTTTAGCGGTTTATATTTACATATTTAATTTAATCATCAGTTATACAAGTTAGAGCGGAGTTCTGTAAGTGGTTGCCTTTATGTGATGAGATTGCTCTTTCATAACTATTTGCGAGGAATTATGAGTACTTAGCGGCAAAAATATCGAGGGTCACGAAAATGCCTGGAGGCGAGCAAAATCCTGTGGTTTACGTAACGTGGAACTGCAACATGTCTTCGCTATTACATTCTCGAAACTTCACGAGATTGTTGGGTATTTTAGAAGATACTTTAAGTTATTATATGGTGATACCTAGTGTTATATTCAAGTGCTGAATGTTACAAGCAAAATTTACAAGTTGAAAATACATGTGTAATTAGACAATGCTTAAAAGAAATGCTTAGTTAAATATTAATCCCTTATAAAAACGTTTTTTTTTTGTATATTCGGTAATAACTATTAAATTAGAAACATTACCAAGTTAACAGACGTTTTAGTTAAATTATGTTTTTCCCCTTTTTAACAAAGCCAAATAGCAAACTGATAGATAAACAAGCAACACTATCTATTGTACATACAAACAAATTAAACAGATATAAAATTCATACAAATACAGTTTAGCTGAATGACTAAATTGTATTTGTATGTAGGTATTTTATATTCCTCAAAAGACCGTGCTCATTTTATTAACGACTGGGAAACAGATAAAATATTGCATGCGAATGAAACCTAGTAAGACAGTTTATTCATTTAGTTCGCCGTAGAGACACCCATGTCTCTCTTTTTAGTATCTTTTTTTCATTCATTGACTCTCGAAGAGTGAACGACTGAGCAATGATGATGTATTTGATAACCATTTGTCTGCAGGACCTATGGCAACGGTGCTGTTTGCCGGCGTCGTGGAACAGAGCTACATCCCCCACGCGATCGCCTATGCGGCCTGCCTTGCGCACCAGTCCCGGAGATGTCAAGAGAAGATCAACTTCACTCAGCCTCAGGTAACTGAAACCAATCATTGTACCATCTATTCATGGCGAATTGCAGAACATTTATTTCTTACTGAAACTGATAAATTTTTTAATGATTCTGGCACAAATAAAGCGCCTGACACATTTTATTTTTTTAAAGAAATGGGGATTTTTAAGGACCCGGGTATGTCCTTAAACTACGACCAAGACCACCGGGGGATGGGCAGCAGCATCCCTAAGTTACGGTGGAGACACTGCGATCGCCAACCCGCATTCCAAGCGTGGCGATTACGGCAAAAACCCCCCTAATGACTAGTACACAAAGGCCCCGGCCCCGAGGTTCCGGCGACCCCCGGTGCCCTGGTTATGGTAGCGGCCAGGGTGCTAGCGGGGTCAGGGGTGCTAAGAATCTCCGGCAAAGATCCGGCTACCACCACCGACGACTCCTGGCCCTGGCAACATATAACACGCGTACACTGCGGACCGACGAAAAGTTGGCGGAACTGGAGGAAGGATTGAGCAAGTTGCGTTGGGACGTCGTGGGATTGTCAGAAGTCCGAAGAGAGGGCGAGGACACGATAATCCTAAAGTCCGGCAACTTGCTCTATTTCCGGGAGGGCGACCAACAGTCCCAGGGAGGTGTCGGGTTCATCGTCCACAAGTCCCTCGTAAACAACGTGGTGAAGATCGAGAGTGTGTCGACTAGGGTGGCGTACCTTATACTCAGAGTATCCGAGAGGTACTCGTTGAAGGTCATACAGGTGTACGCGCCGACTTCGGCACACTCCGATGACGAGGTGGAGGCTATGTATGAGGATATTTCAAAAGCCATGCATAGCTCCAGAACCTACTTCACCGTTGTTATGGGGGACTTCAACGCGAAACTAGGCAAGAGAGATGGTGACGAGCTGAGA
This sequence comes from Lathronympha strigana, assembly GCA_949128165.1. Classification (NCBI taxonomy): domain Eukaryota; kingdom Metazoa; phylum Arthropoda; class Insecta; order Lepidoptera; family Tortricidae; genus Lathronympha; species Lathronympha strigana. The sequence continues at coordinate 11,360,692 of OX421911.1, forward strand.
GTGGGGCAATTTGGGGTTGGACGTCGGAACCACCGGGGGCATCTACTGGCTGGTTTCTTGGAGAAAGAGGGACTCTACATGATGAACTCTTTCTTTAAGAAACGCGAGCACAGAAAATGGACCTGGATGAGTCCCGACGGTGCAACTAAAAACGAGATTGACTTCATCATGTCGACGAAGAGACATATATTCAATGATGTTTCTGTGATCAATATGGTCAAAACCGTAAGCGATCACCGTCTGGTAAGAGGCACATTGAATATATGTCCTAAGCTAGAACGCTCTCGACTGATGAAGTCTACGCTCCGTCCTGAACTCAAAACCCCGAGAGCTTTCAGCTGGAACTCCAAAACCGTTTCGATTGCCTAGGCGATGATGTGGACGAGTTCAACGACGGGTTTGTGGAAGCTGTCCATAGCGCTGGGTCTAAGTTTTTTAAGGCCCAACGGACAAATAAGACCAAAAGGCTCTCAGACTCCACTCAGAGACTCTTCGATAAGAGGAGTAAAATGGTTCTACAATCTTCAGTTGACGCGACTTTATACCGGCGGCTCAACAAGCAGATCTCTAAGTCCCTCACCCGCGATATGCACCAATTCAATACTAAGTGTATTGAAGAGGCCATTCAGCGAAATAAGGGCTCCAAAGTTTTTGCAAGGGATCTGTCTGTTGGGCAAAGCCAGCTCGCTAAGTTAAAAACTGAGGATGGTAGAATCATCACATCCAAACCTGAGCTTCTGAGTGAGATTGAGAGCTTTTATGGACAGCTATACACGTCTACTAGCAGACCCGAAGTTGGTTTGGCGGAAGACCCTAGAGCTAGACTGGCCCGACACTATACCGAAGACATCCCGGACATCAGCCTGTACGAGATTAGTATGGCTCTTAAACAGCTCAAAAACAACAAGGCGCCTGGTGAAGACGGAATTACAGCCGAACTTCTGAAGGCGGGTGGTAAACCGGTCCTTACGGCCCTTCAGAAGTTGTTCAATTCCGTCTTACTAGAAGGGAAAACGCCAAAGGCATGGAGCGGAGGTGTGGTGGTACTGTTCTTCAAAAAAGGCGACAACGCCTTACTGAAGAACTACCGACCCATCTCACTTCTGAGCCATGTCTATAAGCTGTTTTCAAGAGTCATTACGAATCGTCTCGCACGCAGGCTTGATGACTTCCAGCCTCCCGAACAAGCCGGTTTCCGAAGAGGCTTTAGTACCGTAGACCACATTCATACGCTTCGTCAGGTTATACAGAAGACCGAGGAGTATAATCTGCCCCTCTGTTTAGCGTTTGTGGACTACGAGAAAGCCTTTGATTCGATCGAAACCTGGGCGGTACTACAATCTCTCCAACGGTGCCAAGTAGACTACCGCTATATCGAAGTGTTGAAGTGTTTGTACGAGAGCGCCACTATGTCAGTCCGACTCCAAGACCAGAACTCGAAGCCTATTCCGCTGCAGCGGGGAGTCAGGCAGGGAGATGTCATCTCTCCTAAGCTGTTTACCGCTGCACTGGAGGACGTTTTCAAGACTCTGGACTGGAGAAGGCTAGGCATCAATGTAAACGGCGAATACCTCACTCACCTTCGATTTGCTGACGATATAGTAGTCTTGGCTGAGACCATGGAGGATTTAAGTACGATGCTTGTTAGCCTCAGTAGAGCCTCCGGGCGAGTTGGTCTTAAGATGAACATGGATAAGACGAAAATCATGTCGAATATCCATGTAGCACCAACTCCAGTGACAATTGGAGACTTTACACTCGAAGTTGTAGACGATTATATATACCTTGGACAAACTGTCCAGTTAGGTAGGTCCAATTTCGAGAAAGAGGTTAATCGTCGAATCCGACTCGGTTGGGCAGCGTTCGGGAAGCTGCGACACATCTTTTCGTCCAATATTCCGCAGTGCCTGAAGACGAAAGTCTTCGATCAGTGTGTGTTGCCAGTGATGATATACGGTACTGAAACGTGGTCGCTTACAATGGGCCTCATAAGAAGGCTCAAAGTCACCCAAAGGGCAATGGAGAGAGCTATGCTAGGAGTCTCTCTGCGAGATCATATCAGGAATGAGACCATCCGCAGCAGAACCAAAGTAACCGATATAGCTCTCCGAATCGCTAAACTTAAGTGGCAGTGGGCGGGGCACATTGCACGTAGAACCGATGGCCGTTGGGGCGGAAAGGTTCTCGAGTGGCGACCGCGTACCGGAAGGCGCAGCGTGGGTAGGCCCCCCGCAAGGTGGACTGATGACCTGGTGAAGGTCGCAGGAGTCCGCTGGATGCGGGTGGCGCAGGACCGGTCATTGTGGAAATCTTTGGGGGAGGCCTATGTCCAGCAGTGGACGTCTTTCGGCTGAAATGATGATGATGATGATGGGGATTTTTAAATCAAAAGCAACCTTTTTCTGCAACTGACCCTTTTTCAGTTACAAGGCCAATACAATTCAGGAAATTAATAATACCTGCTTTACAGTCAATTTTAATTCATAACCTTTTAGAAAATAATCTCACAACTGATAGTTGATGTAGGTCGCGCAGAAAAATTTAAAATATACATCGTAAGACATTCATTTAGCTATCTGTAAAAAATATTTACCCTCTTATTCATAAAAATATTAATAGAAATGTATATTACTTCGATTATGTTTTCGCCCTTCCTATCAAACGCAAATGTCAAACTAACCGATAAGGACAACAATCATTTATGATTATGAAAAACGCCATAAAAATTTCACAAATGCTCACTTCTTGTTGTCATTTATCAGTAAAAAACATACTGGATACCTACTAATAAAATACTGTAAATAATATTCACTTCTCTCTTCTCTGTCTCTTGTGAAACATAAATAAGAAAAACAGTTAAGTATAATATTTAATTCGGTTCTGTAACTGCATGTAAATACGTTATTTTTTGCAACAGTCGTCCCTTTACTTATTTATGAACAACAAAGAAGTATAAGATTACGAATCCCGAATACCGAGTTGATTTTTTATCAACTAAATATCTCTTGATCCCTCTTTACTGAACACGTTTTATGTCCGATTCTTTCGCCATTTAATATCGCTTTCCTTTTTCTATTAATATTAAACAACCTCGATGTTGGTTTGAGAAAGTAAAGTTGTTCGCGCGAGTTCCGCGTCGGTTCCAAAGTTGTTCCATGTGAATTTGTTAGAAGGATTCCTTTTATACCTGCGGGCAGTTGGTACAGTGGGGCTACCAATGAAACTGTATTTGCCTTATAGCTACAATCTAAAACGGGATATTTACCATGTTTGTTTTAATGAGCACCCTATATTTCGGCACTATTGCAAATATATCCATGATAAATATCCTGTTTTATATTAGTTATTATTCCAATTACCATGTTAGCTTTAAAATCGTATACTGTGTTGGCATTTTTCCCTAATTGAATGCAAGATCCTTTGCGGGGTAATGAAGTATATTAGCATGTTTATAATATTATTATAAACATGCTAAATCAAATACAAAAGTGCTAGCAAGTTAAAGTATCGTTCGGTATTTAACATTAACATCAAAAGCCTAGCAATAAGAATTGTTTGATAAATGATGTCAACGTTCACTTTTAACTATCGCACCGCTCTCCATCGACCGCTATGTCATCCGCACTCCTCGCAACCTTACCTAAATGATCGCGCACTGTGCGGTTGCAGAAGAATTTCTTCCCGCGGACGGCCCGGCTGTGGAATGTCCCTGCCGAGGTTTTCAAAACAGGAGTGTACAGTACAGTCAAGTGAAGAAATATGGTTCGACATAATCGACTCATAAATATGGTACTACGCTCTTATTCCACCGGCGTCACCGGCATAAGGTGCTATGGGACATATTTTTGAGAAAGATGTTCACCACCATATTTTTACACTTGACTGTACAGTACCTGTAAAAATATGGGTGTACACATCTTACGCAGAAATACGAGTATGTCCCATAGCACCTTGTTCCGACGTACGAGGTACGAAGACTGTAGCTTAACCCCAGGGCATAAGGGAAGATCTGTGACCAGCACTCAAGTCGGGTGTATTAAAGCCTTCATTAATATTATATAATAATGGTCATAAATCAACGCATAAAGCAACCCAAGAACGCTCAAAATTTTTGTTCGAAGATGGATAAACGGTATAGTTCAATGTATACTATTATAAGTAGGTACAAATACATGTACGTTCACAGAGTGCAGTGGAGGGATATTGAGAGGGAAGGGTTTGATAGAAATATGAATACATAAAGCAACTCATCAACTATGCTACCAGAATCCCCTATTGCGTAAACAAACGTCGGTTATCTCTTTAGGTCATCGGTTATGTGGGGCATTTTCTTCACGGCACATTTAGCGAGGGGCCCAATGACACTTCTCTTTTTTATCCTTTTAATTTGTGTAGTAGTCCTGTGAAATGTGTCAGCTTTAGGAAAATAGATTAACAAGTCGTATTTATTTTTTCACCGAAAATTTTCCGACACCATGGGTTTCCTATCAAATTATTACATCCCTCTTAATCCGACGTTCCTGTTACGGTAAAGCCTAACCGAAAATATATGACGGTTGTCAAGGGGGCGCTATTTTTCTCAGTGGCAACAATTCAATACACGTCATGTCATACTACCGCGAAAATCGAATGGAAATCTGTATCTCCCATTTATCGCACTTACTTTGAGCGACAGAGATGCTTAACGGAACGGACAGTGACAACCTGTCATTTAAATGAAAACCAGTGCAAGAAATTGGTTCCAATGAAATTCCGCAACAAAACAAGGCGCATAGCACATATTCCTGGTTAAGCTTTAGAAAAAAACAGTTACTAGTCATTCTCAAGAGTGACTCTTAACTGTTTTTTTTTTTTACTCCAGCACTTCAATCAGTCAATTTAATGACTGACAGCGATATTAAAAAAGTATACATTATAACGTTGTCTTCGCTAACTCACTCTGGGGAGCGTTCAAGTATTACGTAACGCAATTTTTGGACATTTTTGACCCCCCCTCCCCCCTATGTAACGCGCCGTAACGTTTTTCTGTACCCCCCCTCCCCCCAGTAAAACGTTACGTAACCACCAAGTGACCATTTTTTTACCTAAAGGCCACAATTGTGTGGCGTAAAGTACCGGAAAGTCGCTAAAATACTTTTGTTGTTGTTTTAATCTCGTTAATATTATTAATAACATTTGAAATGTCTTGTCTTTAAAAACAAGAGATTTCTAATTTTTTTTTTCTTTTTTTGTTCTATAAATTTTTTACTACTAATCATACATTTAATTACGTCGTTTTCCTGACTTGGCCCTGTCCTTGCACAGATTTTTGCTTTATCCGCCATTGTTCTTCCCATGCATTCTCCTTTTTTAACGTTTTACTAAAATAAAATAACAAATTTAATTCTTAATAATTTATTTTTATCATTAGCAATCCAATTACAAACATAAACCTAACTGAAATAGAATATACTCGTATTTCTCAAAATATAATCGTATTAAAGAATCGAACAAAAACGATAACATTTAAAATAAAATCAGCCATAATTAAAATAAGTAAGTAGATAGTTAAAAAAAAAACAAGTGGAGTTACTGCTCCTCTGTCCACGGATTTGCCAGCCATTCAGATTCTTTCATTATTAGAGCAGACGAAGAGGGTTCCGGAATTGTTAACCTGCTTGCATCAACCTCGTCTTCGTCGAGCCAATCAGCATCCTCAGATGATGTTTCACAGCGGCGCACTATGCAGAGAAGCTCATTTGCCCTTCTTGCAGCAAGTTGCTGTGGCCGTACTCGATGTTCACGGCGGTCTTGGGCAGTCTTGCCATGCATGCAACGATTGTCCACTCGCACAGTCTTGTGGGATGTGAAATAAATCCCACAGGTTGCACATATTCGGTTCTTTAGGTCGGATTGTATTAATGGGCAAAAAATCGTAAGGCATCTGCTTAAACCCTTCTAGAGGCGACAGATCAATAGACAACCTCACAAGAAGTGGCGAAAACTTGCATGATCCTTTGTCTATCAGACTAGGTACCACGAGCTTGTTTGCGGTTTGAAGTATTGGGCAGCGTGGCGGTAGGAAACTTTTTGGAAAGACATATTTTAATGCACTCCTCAAGCGGGAACAGCAGGATTCTTGCAACTGGATAACTTGCAAGAAATACGTACTATTTAATCGGGAATCTCCCGTAAAAAATAAACGAAAATGGTTGCTAACTTGGGGCATTTTAATTCCCTAGTTTTTTAACCCTTTTAACCCTTCAGACTGTGTGATGTGTGACTGTTGTGATGAGAGTAAATCACACAAATAGAAAATATAACACAATACAACAGTGTATTTTGAATATAAAAATATATAAATAAATATTAGGGTACAATCTTACACAAATCGAACTAGCCCCACAGTAAGCTCAATAAAGGCTTGTATTATGGGTACTAGACGACGATATATGTAATAGTTATAAATTATAAATACTTAAATACATAGAAAACATCCATACCTCAGGAACAAAATATTCGTACTCATCACACAAATTAAGGCCCTTACCAGGATTCGAACCCAGGACCTCTAGCTTCTGAAGGATTAAAAACAATGTTACGTAACGCGTAGTCCAAACCCCCCCTCCCGCCCCTGTAACGCATCGTAACGTTTTAGAAGACCCCCCCTCCCCCCCAAATTCGTTACGTAATACTTGAACGCTCCCCTGCCGTCATTTGAGATTTCTCTTTTTTCGCTAGTTTCGCTGTCAAAAAAAACTAGTAATTGGTTTGTGAAATTCTCTAGTCTATTATTACCATCCTTGCAGCAGCTATCCTTGAATTTAAAAAACCTACTAATAAGCAATTATCTTTATATTAGATAAACTACTATTAAGCAATTACCTTTATATTTCAGTTTTGCAATGAAATAAACGTAATAATCAATAGCATTTATATTTTAGTTGAAATAATAGTAGTGATATTAATATATAGCAACAGTGATATTACTTATAAAGGTTCTTAAAACTTGAGGGTCCCGAGAGTTTTAGAGCCAATTATGAGCTATTGCATACGCTAGTTGTTGCACCGATAAAATAGTGAAAATAGCAAAATGGCCACTATAAATATTTAAAAAAATCAACATTGCTCATATTATTATATTGTATGAAAATCCATAGCAGCATGGTTTATCAGTGTTCTTATTATGTAAAAATATTTAATTTAATTTTTATTAACATACACGACAAAATAACTAAAGCATGCAAAACTACAGAATCGGAGAAATAACAAACATAATTATATACATCTCTTTTGGACACTTTCTTTAATTGGTAAGGAGGTAAACGATGGGTGTAGAACTAGAAATGGGTGTAGAGGTGTAGGTTGGTTAGTAGAACTCTACTAACCAAACTATATTTTTGTTGGTCATTTACAAATACACCATAAACCGTAATCTAACTCCAGCACTAGTTGTTTCAAGCTGGTACCATTATTTTTGCGTTGTAGATTTGTGGTTGTCATTTTAGTCTATCTAATGAAGAAATCGGCTTAGTGTTGATGAATATTCCTATAAACATTAAATGTATTTAAGATTTCTTATTTTTTCTAGTGTCAGTCAGTAGGTAGGATAAAAAGCAAAGTGACTAAAAATACAATCAAAAAGGCGTATTTTCAAGAGCCTATGATGATTTTATGTTTTCGAAAAAAAGATAACATATATCTGATAAAGATATATCTGAAACTGATCTGAACCTGGAAAACGATCGAAGACAGAAAAACCCTAAAAACCCGTGGTTTGTTGAGTCAGGAGGACCGGGACCGATACTCAGAGTTGAGCAGGATAATACAAATGCAATGCCGTTACGATGTTAATAACTTCAACTCACATGTCTGTCAAGAAATCGAAGAACACGCCCTTAAATTGCAAAGCTCAGATCTTTTCAAGAAAGTAAAGCTTCTCTCTAAGCAATTTAAGCCAAAATCGTGGGTGGTCGAAGATGAGGACGGTATACTCCTTCAAGACTTAGACGCGATAACTGAACGTTGGAGGAAATACTGCATACAGCTGTACAGTATGCCATGTAGCGAGCGGATATCGGCTCAGCCTACAACCTCATGGAACAAGTTGGAATTGGAGCCTCCTGTAATTCTGTCTGAGGTCACAGCAGCACTAACCGCCCTCAAAGCCAAGAAGGCTCCAGGACCAGATCAGCTCACGGCTGAGTTTTAAAAAAATATGGGGCCAGCTGGTATCGATGCTATACTGAATTTGTGCAACATCATCTGGCAGTCCGGGGAATGGCCTTAAGACTGGACGAGATCGGTGTTTCTGCCACTCCATAAGAAAGGTTCCACTGCAAAATGTGATAACTATCGGACCCTGGCTCTCATATCACATGCTTTTACACATAATCAACAACAGAATTCGACATTTCTTGGACTGGCAGATCCCGCAGGAGCAGGCGGATTTTGTCAAGGGCAAATGGACTAGGGAACAGGGGGGCGATTTTTGAGATGCGACCGCTCGGAATCAAAGGAATTAAGGTTCAAAATAATCGCACACAACTGTTTGCGACTATAATTATCCAATATATGTATTACTAAAATTCACCACGATTATGAAATACTATGGCTTATATTTATAAAAGGCCATTTCAAACTTTTCTAGCCAAGTTAAAAAGTCATATTCGAGCGGTCGAATGCCAAAAATCGCCCCCCAGATCCTAAATGTGCGTCAGTTAATCGAAAAGGCATATGAGTTTAATACACCGATGATTCTATGCTTTATCGATTATAGCAAAGCGTTGACTGCGTTATCTGGTTGGCTCTGTGGAGAGTGCTGAGGTAGCTGGGAGTAACTAAACACTTGGTTGCTCTTATCGAAGCACTGTATCTTAACAATGAAGGTGTCGTAAAAATTGACACAGCAACTTCGGACCCGTTCAGTTTCAAAAAGGGCGTTAGACAAGGATGTATCCTATCACCCGTTCTATTCAATGCCTAGTTTCTCTGGGCTTTTTTTCCGCAACTCGACATCCATTGTGCCTTTTTTGCGTGTTAACGAGGTAGCCCTATTCCAACCACCCCAGCTCCTCAACGAAACCAAGCATCGGTTTTAGGTTGCTAAATGCCTCCTTGAGTGTTATTGGAGTCCCCAAATACTTACTCCTGTATTCTTCTACCTGTTTGCATTCTAGGAGAATATGTTTTGCTGTTTCCTCATTTTCCATGCAGGCTCTGCATATGGGGCTATCTGTTATACCCATATTATATAGGTGTTTGTTTAGTGTATTGTGTCCTGTGATTAGCCCTACTATTTTCCGGAGTTGGTGTCTGGGTGTCCTGAGTAGGGTTTTTGTGAACTTTTGGTTCAACTCTGGTAAAACTTCTTTGGTTTGTCTACATGTCCCCAGGTTGTCCCAGTATTTGTTGTGAAGGTGTCTGTGATATTGGTTTAGTTGATTTTGTATGTGCGATAAAGGTAGTGGTATGATAGGTTCCGGTCCGTATGTCGGTGTCTCTGACCCTCTCCTTGCCAGTTCATCCGCTGCATCGTTTCCTCTTGAGCCACTGTGTCCTTTTATCCATTGTACGGTTACCTTGTTTCCTTCCTTACTCACCTCCGTTAGGCTGTTGTGACATTCGAGTGTGAGTTGCGACGTATGTTTATCACTAAGTAGCGCTTGTAGTACCGATTTACTGTCTGACAGTATTAGTATATTTTCATTTTTCGTTTGCCGTCGCTTTACTGCTTTGCAAGCTTCTATTATTCCAACACATTCCGTTTGGAATACTGTGTTGTATTTTCCTAGGGGTTTTGAGATGTGTATGTTTAGGTCTTCTGAGAAGACACCACATCCGGTTCCTGTATTTGTTTTTGAGCCATCCGTGAATATTCTGAGGTTTGTTTGATTTAATCCTTCCTTTTGGTCCTCCATTAACGATATGGCATAGTCTTTCCAGAATATCATTGTTTTTGGTATTTTGTCAACCGGTGCTTCCAGCATTGGCATATTGGAGATCATGTTGTCATAGATTTTTTTGTGTGTCGAGCTGAGGTTTGACCACAAGTTTAGGTTTTTCAGTCTAAGCGCCGTGGCTGCCGCTTCCTTCTGTATGTAAATGTGTAATGGTAGGAGTCCTAGCATTATTTCTAGTGCTGCAGTCGGAGTGGTTCTCATGCAGCCTGTAGTTGCCACACATGCTAGTCTTTGTGTTTTGTTTAGTTTGTCTATTGCAGTAGTTTGTTGTGTGCGAGGCCACCACACGACCGCGCCATAACTGATCATTGGCATTATTACCATTTTGTATAGCCACAGTATGATATGAGGAGTTAGTCCCCACTTCTTGCCTACCATCCTTCGGCATTGCCAGAAAGTAACTGTTGCTTTGTTCAGTTTGTTAGAGAGATGTTTTCCCCAGTTTAGTTTGTCGTCTAGGGTTATTCCTAGGTATTTCACTTCCTTTGAGAGCGTTAGTTTTGTGCCGAAGAGCGTTGGCATTTCGTATCTCCCCAACTTCCGTTTATGAGTAAAGAGAATTGTGTCGGTCTTTTTTGGGTTTACCGATAGGTCATTCTCCTTGCACCATTTCTCTACTATACTTAGTGCAGATTGTGTGAGATCACATAGTGTGCTTATTACTAGGCCGCTGATTAGTATCACCAAGTCATCTGCGTATCCTATAGTCCTAAAGTTTTTGTTATTTAGTTTTGTTATCAAATCGTTTACTACCAGGTTCCAGAGTAGTGGTGATAGTACTCCTCCCTGGGGGCACCCTCTCATGACTAGTGCCAGTTGGTCTTTATTTTCAGAAAGTATTACTACTCTCTGTTTAAGCATGTTCATTATCCATTCTGTTATGAGTTCATTTGTTCCATGTCTTTGTAATGCTAGTTGAATGCTACTAAAGTTGGTTTTGTCAAAGGCCCCTTCTATGTCAATAAAGGTGCCAAGGCAGGAGTTTTTCCTCTCTAGTGCGTTCTCTATGTTGCTTACCACAGCGTGGAGAGCCGAGTCTGTTGATTTGCCTTGACTGTAGGCATGTTGGTTTGGATGGATAGTTATGTTCTTTAAAGCCGTATCCTTCAGTTCCCTGTCACATAGTCTTTCTAGAGTTTTAAGCAGGAAGGATGTGAGACTAATTGGTCTGAAAGACTTTGGGTCTGAGTAGTCAGTCTTGCCTGGTTTTGGTAGGAAGATTACCTTTACTTCTCTCCATTTGTGTGGTATGTATCTAAATGCTATGCAGCTGCATAGTAGGTTTGCTAGATGTTTCATAAGTATGTGTCCTCCCCATTTTAGTAGTGCTGGGTAGATTCCGTCTGTTCCTGGCGATTTGAAGTTGTCGAAACTGTTCACTGCCCAAGTTGTTTTGTTTAGTTCTGTTATACGTTCCGCTATTTCCCATTCGCCTTCAGTAGGGAGATGGTCAGTTTTTTGTTCTTCAAGTTCTTGTTCGTTTACTACTTTGCATCCCGGGAAGTGGGTCTCCACCAGTAGTCTTTCCGTCTCAGCTGGTGTGCTGGTGGTGCTGTGGTCCATTCTCCTCAGGGTGCCTAGTAGCTGTTTTGGTTGATCTGCTAGGATCTTCCTTGTTCTGTTTGCCTGTGTTACTGTGGATATGTTGTCACAGAAGTTCCGCCACGAGAGCGATTTCCTGTATCTCAGTCTCTTTTTGAAGTCTGATTTGGCTGTCTTGTAGTTGTCCCAGTCCGTTTCAGCACTTGTGTTCATTGCTCTGTTTAGAAGTCGTCTCATTTTTGTTCTCATTCGTTCCAGCTCCGGTCCCCACCAGCTGTTTTTATTTCCACTTTTCCTTGTAGCCGGTGGTGTTGAGAGTGGACATGTGTTTTCGTAGCTGTCTGTTATGTTTGTGGTAAGTGAAATTACCTGGTTTTCCAACTCCTTTGTATTGTTGGGTCTGTGTATGTGTATGTTGTTCAGTTTACCTTCTAGGAGATTCCTATACACCGGTACATCCGTGCGTCTCGGGTTCCTCCTAGGCGTTGGTGTGTGGATGTCTGCTGTCAGATCGTACCGGATCCATCTGTGGTCGGAGCAGGATAGCTCGTCCGACACGTGCCAGTTGGATACGTGTTGTGCTGCCAGTCCTGTGCTTAGAGTAATGTCAATTATAGTGTTACATCTACGAGTGACAAAAGTTGGTTTGGATCCTATGTTTAATATATCTAGGTTAGTTGTCATAAGGTATTCAACAATATCGTTACCTCTTTTGTTGTTGGTTTCCATTCCCCATAGGTTATGGTGCCCGTTGCAGTCTGCAGATATGACCAGTTCGAGCCTTTCAAGTTCACAGTAGCGTATGAGGTTGTTCAACTCCCCAGGAGGTGGGTCGTCCTCTGCTGCCATGTAGGTGGACGCCAGGACTATTTCCGGTAGCGTTGAGTTTTGTGTTCTGAGGAGTTTTATGGCACACACGTCTCTAGAACAGAATTGAGTTAGTGGTTGTGCCATTATGTTACGAGATATGTATATACAAGTTCTAGGTTTGTAATGTGTATTATAAAAAATATTACCTCCGATGTTACAAAGGCCGTTTATTCGTGTGTTTCTGATCCACGGCTCCTGGATCAGTGCTATTGATGTTGGGTTAACCTCCAGCCATCTTCGAAGTTGAGCCGTTGCAGATTCGCTGTGCTGGAGGTTAACCTGGAGTACTTTACATGGGGAAGGCGCCATTTGAGGGTGTTCCCTCCGCCCTCCCCTTTAAGTTCAAGAGACTTATCCCTTTCGGTAGGCCATCTTCGTCGTCGGATTCAAGCAGAATGCCTTCTTCCTCGTCCGAACCCTTTGTGTCCGTACCGTCTGTTTCCATGGCAGAGGGGGTGCTGGTCTTAGGGTTGCTTTCAGATGGTTTGTCCTGCCCATGGTCGTGTCTGTCTTGGCCTGTTTCTCCGGCGGGGAATCTCTGAAGCGTCCTCCACCGTGCTGGAAACGGATGTAGACTGTCCCACACATGTAGTTCAGTCTTCTTCCTTTTTCCATCACGGTAGGAACGACGTCCTCAGGTATTCCCACCAAGAGTAATGTGTTCCCTTTCTTTTTAAGGGGGATCGCCTGCTGAAGGGTCCACTTCCTCACCATGGCCCACGGGTTCTGGTAGTTGAGGACCCGGCCGACCTTGGTGAGATCGTTCTCCAGCGTCGGTATGAGGATCCCACACCTTACGCTCCGGACCATCTCATCCTCCCGCCTTCCGACAAGATGGTCCCCGTTGTTTAGGGTGGCCGACTCCAACCACTTCGTGAGCCACGCCTTGGTGTTCGCGTCCTGGCACCACAGCTTCAGGTAGCCATCTATAAAAGTTGGTCTGCCGGCGAACGCTGGGGCCTCGGCTACTGCGTCTAGGTCCGTGTCTAGGGCCGCTTGGAAAATAGCGTTCCCTATTTTGTTTTCCACCTCTTCAGCGTCCTGCTTTGTCAGCCTGCCCGTGCGTACGTTTGTGATCGCAACCGTCAGGTCTGACGCCGCCGCCGCTGCATAGGTGGTGGGTTTAGGTTTATTTCCCTGGGCATCTGTGCATCTTTTCTTGTGCTCGCCTCTGGGGGATATGGTCTCATCCAGGCGTGCCCTCTTGGCTATCCCGTCTGGTTTCTTTGCCTGGTTGTGTTCCGCAGGTGTTGTCGCTTCCTCGCCTTGCCTAGCGTCAACCTCCCGCTCGTTTTCAGAGGAGCGGCTTTCCGCTACTCTGCGTTTTTGAAGCCGCTGCCTCTTCCTCTGCGACAGTTTCCTTCGCTGAGGTGCGTCCGCGTCGGTCTGGGCAGGCATCCCCTTGGGTTTACACCTGATCTCCCAGCCTGGGTCTATGGGCTGCTTAGAGGGTTCAACTGATGTCGTCCCGCTCTTTGCAGCCGTTGTCTGTTCTTTTGAGGGTCCAGCTGTTGGAGGTCTCATCGTCTCTGGCTTAGCCTCCTTGGCTGGGGTTCCGGTTGGTACCCCAACTTTCGGTGGCTGCTCCAGCTTCGATGCTTCCCCCTTGGCCGGTCCTCCTTTGGTCTGTTTCTCCCTCCTTAGTGCTTCAGCTTTCGCCGTCTCATCTAAGGAGGTAGAAGTTTCGGATGTGTTTTTTAAACTATATTTTTTTATTTGCTTCTCCATATAAGTCCCACGAGTAGCTAGGGAAATAATTGGTCCATCCACGCAGAGCCCCGCTTGCGTAGATAAGGCGAATGTACAACAGGTACTTGCCCGATACCTGAGGCCACCGTTCGCGACTGGTCTCACCACCAGCCATGCATCTCTCGGCACGGTGAACACCTTAGATTGGTGTAAGAGGTCATTTATATTTACTATAACAGATACTTAGATATATATACTTACTTATATTTAATAACACTCGGCGGGTGGGGGGTGCCACATCACCGATATAGGAGCGTAGCCCGCGCCGGGTGCCGCCCTCATACTCTGCTACTAGTGGTCTGGGGTAGAATGGTAAATAGTGCGACGCCCATTGGCCACTAGCATTGCCCGGGAAGTACGGTCAAACCGACTGGTTGACTCCGCCCTGGTCCGCGGCGGCAGATCCAGGGAAGACGGGGACGTGTATGATGGACTTGAGGTGCAGGCCAATATCTCAGCATCGCATACCTGAGAGTACCTACTCCCTCCAAACCTCCCGTATTTATATTCAATGCCTATGGGGAGTACATAATCAGAAGAGCATGTGAGGATTAGGAGGGAGGTGTCTCTATCGATGGCACCAAAATCACAAATCTCCGATATGCGGATGATACCACCCTTCTGGCCGCCAATGAAGCGGAAATGATTGACATACTGGGCAGAATAGAGCGCACAAGTCTGGAAATGGGTCTCAAGATCAATCACAGCAAAACCAAGGCGATGATGGTGGATCGAAGCAAACAGCTGCAGCTCACGAGTGCACTTGGGCTTGAAACTGTGGAGGATTTTGTATATCGCGGCGCGAACATCACCAACACCGGTTCATGCGAAAAGGAGATCAGAAGGCGCATAGGAATGGCAAAGGGTGCGATGGCCCAGCTGCAAGGCGTATGGAGAAACCGTAACATTTCACGCAAGACCAAAACCAACCTAGTGAATTCCCTGGTCTTCTCCATATTCAGCTACGGGGCTGAGACATGCACACTGAAAAAGGCTGACCGCGTCCGCATTGATGCGTTTGAAATGTGGTGTTGGCGGAAAATGCTACAGATGCCGTGGACTGCATTTCGCACAAATATATACATCTTACGCGAACTGAACATCAAAACCAGACTCTCAACTGTCTGCCTACGTAGAGTACTGGAGTTTTTCGGTCACATTGCCAGAAAGGAAGGCCACAATCTTGAACAACTCATAGTTACTGGCAAGGTTGATGGCAAACGACCCAGAGGCCGTAGTCCAACAAGGTGGTCAGATCAAGTCCGATCCGCCCTGGACGTGCAGCTACACGTCGCGCTTCACGAAGCCAAAGACAGACAAAGATGGCGGGACATCGTCAGAGGAAAGTTGTTTTCGCGGGGACTTCACGACCCTCAGCAATGAGGAATGCGAAGCGAGGAGGAGGATATCTGAAACTAAGCCAAATCCAGATAATGTCATAATCATAATCGACATAATCGTCTCTAAATGTGGTCAGGAATACACCGTTAAAGTCTTTCGGGTTATTTAGCCAACGGTGTATACATAAACATGCATAATGTTAAAGGGTATTTAAATTACTTAACACCACCAGAAGGAGTTTGCCAACAGACTTCGCGGAAAATTATTAATATTAGTATCCGGGGTTTGACGTTTCCGATTAAGTTTATTGATTTAACGACATTCTCAAGATCCCCAAATTCGATGGTTAAGTTTGTTAGAAAGATTTGTGATATGATATTAACACAGTAGGTAGCTTTAAATTAAATTGAACGGTAGGTAATGAAATATTAAGTT
Organism: Lathronympha strigana; assembly: GCA_949128165.1. Lineage (NCBI taxonomy): Eukaryota > Metazoa > Arthropoda > Insecta > Lepidoptera > Tortricidae > Lathronympha > Lathronympha strigana. Next base: position 11,376,570 of record OX421911.1, read on the forward strand.
TTTCTCTTTTTAAATAATACCTATATTCAAATATTTTTAATAGGTACGCTTGAAACTTAATTTCGCAAAAGGCCGTAAAACTATTTAGTATTAAACGTTGAATGATTTAATTTCAATAAATATGAGAGACTCGAGTTATCGGAATAAACGAACATAATAGTACATTTCGATGCTAGTGCGGAAAGTATGTCATTACCTCACGAGTCCTGAGGTATCTTGCCACGAGCCGTAGGCGAGTGGCAATACTCGGGACAAGTGAAAAATGACATATCCGCACGTGAATCGAACGACGTTTTTCAATACAGATGCGAAAAAAATTAAAATACATAAGAACGAATTTGTAATACAGTCGATATACTAAGAACATCTTCAAAATGTTTATCTTCTTTACTTTCTCATTTTCAATCTCATAATCATTATTTCTCATATGCAAAATAATAAATCGCATGTGACAAATCGTATCGTCATGTCTAATAGGGCCTTCGAACATCTTTACCTGATTGAAAAACGCCTCTACTTTGACTGACGTTTCGTAGGCTCTGTTCCGTTTCATACTCACAGATTTATAAGAACTGTTTTCAATGTTAATGAATGATCATTATTGATCATTAGTACGATGAAGAAGTAATTATTGAAATATGAAATATCAATATCTTTAATATTATTGCGTTAATAGTAGGTATTTAGTTTTATTACGGCTCGGTAAAGTTAACGAACAATAATACTCTTCGGTAAGTAGTCATGAATTGGAACACAACTAAATTTAAAAAGATTGGAAAAGTAAAAAGCACTAGTTCGCAAAAACAAACTTTGCGCACGCAAAACAGCCAAAAAAAGGGCACTTTTTGAGCAACTGTATTGAAAAGTATTTTATAAGTTTAAATCTCACGTAATAAAGTAAAGTTTACTCCTAAATATCTACTTATTTTACTAGGTTTCTATCCATGAACCTATTTAAGGTTCATGGGGTGGGATTTTTAGGTGTAAACTTTTTTACTTTATTACGTCTTAATTTATTATTTTATTTTATCACAAAATATTACCTGCATATTTTAATGTTTGTGTCTTGGTTAACCGTTTCCAGGAGGGCTTAGTGTCTTAGCGGTTAGAATTCCGACTTTTGATTCTTTTTGATATAATGATATTTTACGGAACGTACCTATGTGCGAAATATCGGTCGATAATTTTATCAGTTGCTTTTCGGTGAAGGAAAACACAGTGAGGAAACCTGGTTAGCAAGTACGCCGGCCCGACTGGTGTGTTGCGTCGCGTCATTTCATAGAAAAACGTTGACATTACGACATAATATTTTGATGACATAATGCGACGCGACGCAACTCAACACAGCAGACCACTCGCTTGCGTTCCGGCCCAACTGCATCATTTCATTGCGCTGCGTTACGTATTGTTATAGAAAATACGACGCGTAGGTTGACGCAACGCAACGCAAAACGCAATGCTCCTGGTATTATAGACATGCAATGGCTTAATTCTTTAAAGATCTTTATTACTCTTTAAGACTTAAATTATAGTTATAAAAATATGTATTTCCTTCCAGGCACCACCTTCAAAATGTGTACCACCTGAAGTCAGCAGCGTGGCCGCGGACGACAATCGCGAGCCAGCAGGCGGCCGCCGCGTCGTAGTCGCGTCCAGCGTCATGGCTGACGAACGCGTCCCAAGATCAACCGCCATCGTCCACTTCACAAGCCTCATCAATATAATTCTTAATTTAAGCGTATTACGGTATATTATCAATTAAATGTTTATCGCCACTTGCTTTTCACGATCGGTTTCACAAAATAGTTAGATGATGAAAATTTGTACAGGGAAGATTTTAGAGATACGGATGGGATTATTGTAAATAAAATTAGTGATTGTAAATAAAGATGATAAATGTTTCAACTTTGTTTTATTTAAGTCTCACAAATTCCTACTTTGTTTATATTTGTTTACTGTCTAAAAAAACAAAGATGATATTCGTGTCAGACAAAAAAATACAGAAATGACAAAGAAAGCTCAAAATCGGGAGTGTTGAAGTTCAAGGAGCGAAGCAGCAGTGAGACACGTAGGTAAAAAAATCCAGAAATAATATAATCGTCCAGCGCTGTGATTTGTATGCTTTATTTAGAATAAAAATGTGCGAAATTTAGCGTTCTTAAAATATTGCGTGGTGTCTTATAATTCGTTTTATCAGCCATCTTAATACCGAACTCAATATTGCATGGGTGTTTAATATGTGGTATACAATTTAATCTACCTTCAATGAATAAGCCTCTGAGTTATTGTATTGTAAATTGAGGCAACAGTGAACGTGGCTTTAATGGCCGGAATGCGCGATGTCTTGTTACTTAAATAACAAAATAAATGTGCAATAGGACTTACGCCACGTCTTGTATCTTATCTTACATTTGGTTATGTTTAGGCCTTTATACAAAACCACACGATGCGGATGAATTAGGTAAACTGGTAGGTAGCTTCATACAGGTTCACACGCGTTCAAAAGTGCATGGGCAACTTATGAATGAATTCATTGATAAACTTTCCATGCAATTTTGAACGCTTTAGTGCCTACAGTTTGTCTCCCGACCGTATTCTACATGCCGTTGACCTCTTAAAATGGGAGAGGCCGCCAGTTATTTCGGTTTTTGTCTATTCACATTCTCTACTGACTTTATTCTATCAGTATTTAGTTAAATAAACACATTTCAATATAATGAAAACCGGTCGGAGTTGAAATTTCCATAGAAAATAACCTTTTTTAAACGGACCACAATCCTTAAATGATTAATAATTATTTCCCTCTTCAAAATAATTTTACTTTGGGTTTTAACGCAGTGAAAATTACGGGCACATGTCACTTGTCAAGCCTTAAAAGCCTAAACTTTGTTTACTTTAAATAATTCAAAAACAACTCTTAAAAGAAAGATAAATGAGTTTATGAATTTTGATCGCAGAAATATCTTCTACACTAAACTAAGCTCTAATGGGAACAAATTTTTGCCAGCAGATAATTTCTAGCAAACCCCGTCTTGCAGGCCGCAAACCTTTACTTATCAATTATCACTGCTTCATAAAACGTATAAAATAAAAAACATCACAAGCTAGAATAGTCAATTGCAGCAATTGTAAGCAGAAAATTTGTAACAAGTTGCTCTTCAAGACTAATAATTTAGTTAAAACGAGCAAACCATAAAGGATGACTCGAACTAAAACGTGGCGGTCCTTGACCGGCCCGGGCCGTGTGAGTTTCTATACAAAACGTCACGTGACCTCCGAGATCTATCATTTGATTATTTCTATAGAAATTGACAGATAGTCCCGTCCTGTTCTAGTGTCAGTCATCCTTAGAAGTTTTATGAAGAAAGTGCTAAACTAGAGAGTACTGAACTGTCACCGTGTTACTCACTATAAAAAATATTCCCTTTCCTAGCGGCTGGCTTTTTATGTAAGAGGGAGGTGATATATAGGTCGTACGTGGGGGATAGTTGGTGCCGAAGTTTGGTTTATGGCGGATGAATGGCCTCTACTTAGGATATTATGTAAGTATATTTTGGGCGCAGATTGCCTTCTATTATTCCAGATTCCTTTGATTATCGAAGCCATTATCAATGCTACTCCGACTACTAAACAACTTTTGTTTGACATATTACTTGATATTACAAGCTTACAATTGAGCCTCGAATATTAGAATGTAACTATGTTAGTACGTGCCTACTTATTTTCAGTTACGCAATCTATTTGCCACCTCGAGTTAGTGTATCCACGTGGCGAATCAAGCAGCGAAAAAAATCTGTGATATTTACGGACTTATGGTGGTGTTACTAAAAGTAGCACAAAGTTTGTTTGGAGTTTTTATTCAGGGAATTGTGATCTTAAAGATGAAGCTTTTCCTGTGGACGTGTAAAGTATTTATACAAAATATGAAAAGACTTATTTCCCGACCCAATAGTTACCCTCTGCAAAAATAAAGCAATAAAACTAAACTAGATTACGGGGTTTTCATTAAAAACCTGCAAAAAATGTTGCAATCTGCCTCAAATTAATTTTTGAAGCTGAACATTTTGTTAGGGGTAATTTACTGGTGCACGTACCCTACCTACTCTGGTAAGTAGTATGCTGTATTTAAACATTTGCATAATAACTAAACACTGCGGGACAGTACGCCTATAGGCGTTCACTATGTAATGGCTAACTATCATTAATTGAAAATAGTGTCCATCAACGTGTGAATATAGATAACTATTTAAAAAAACAAACTAGTAGCCGCTTGCGAGCATAGATTGATTAAACATTTAAAGAGCCTTCTTAAATCACTATCATGGAAAGTGAATTAAAGACCAAACATGTCACGTTGTGCGATTCAGCTGCTAAAAGCGATAACCGTTTTGTTAGTGACTGATACGAGATCAAAGGGAGACATATTTACCGTATAATTCCTATGCCAGCAATGCAGGGCAGTTTTGTTTGTAGCTATCCGAAGAGTGTGGGTATGTTGACGTGCACAGATATTCTTACAACTTCTTACAACATTCTTACAACTTACAATATACATGGTTGTTGTTTAACTATCGTGCTTATATTCAGTCATGAGTATGCAAAAGATTCTTGAGCTTTACGCGGATCTCAAAGCACTAAAGTTGAACAAACGTTGTCGCCGAGTGTAATACAATATTTTTCAGCTCATTATCGCGACGAAAATAAAAACAACATAGGTTTACAAATCTCATCCAAATGTAAGCTATCCGTTATTGGTGCTTATTCACAACAAAGAAAAGTAAGTAACACTTTATTTTACAAAAACACGGTTAAAGATACAGTTAACAAATAGAGATGTTAAGTACACAGGCGAACTTATCCCGGTTAAGGGATTTCTTCCAGTTAACCTTTGAATATTTGACAGAAGCGGTCAAATAAGAAATAAGGCAGACAAGTAAAGCAACATGTCCAACAAGGTACAATATAAACAATACCAATATATATAAATATATACATAATACCAATCATAAGAAGAACAGAACGAAGAGACAAGACCAAAAATGGATAAGAGAGACAGAGATAAACAGATAGGAATAAAGATAGGGGAAAAAAGAAAAAAAAAATAACAATGATAAAAAGGAAAATGTAGTAAAGAAGGCGTAAGTATAATAAAGTTTAAAGCTAGAGTTCCGAGCAATGAGATACTGACGCCACTAACGCCGCGACAGAGCCATGTACTATAGCGTTCAGAATTGCATGGTCAATTTATGAATGAATTCATTCATAAAGTGCCCATGCAATTCTGAACGCGTGTGTACAATGTTCTATATAATTACATGACGGCGTGTACGAACACGGCGAGACTGACGTGGTAGTGATGCCGCGTCAAGTATACTACCAAAGTACTACTAACGGAACTCCACCTTAAGATATAATTGTGTCCCGATTGTGGTTCATGTTAGTTGCCAGATGTTTTACGGTAATTTAATTGTCTAACATTGACTTTTGACAACCGAGCGACCGCATACATTATTTTACTATACTCTATGATTCAAACAAACGGCTAAAATATTTTTTTTTTATGTAACAACTACTCCAAGTTTACCATAAATACCAGAAATCGTCTGCAAGAGACACAAAGATCAATAATGATGATGTGGTGTATTTAAATCGCTTTTTAGAGTATTACATTCCGACAGCAATATCAGGTAGAAACTTAATTAAATTTAAATCTACATAAAACATTCAAATACACAAAATAAATTTCAAACTACATCCTAAAAATAAACTAATCTTAAATAAAGCTAGAACTAACTTAAAAAACAAAGATTAAAACTAACGTAACGTAACGTAACTAAATAAAATATTTTCAACAAAAAATAAACACCGTTTCAAAAAGTGAAAAACAAAATGTATTCATTTTTATTTGCTGTAAGGTTCTGAAACGATGAGTAATCAAAACAAATGGAGGTGACACCTCCATCCTGCACACCTACATCCTGTATGGGCCTTTAAAAATTGAGGAGTTCTCTTAATTTCTCATGGATCCCATCATCAGATCACCACTACATTTATATGGCATCAAATTGGAGGTAACTCCTTTCGAACATAAAAAATATATCTAAATCGGATGACGGAGCTCGGTGTTGTCGGTATAAAAGAGTATACATAAAAAAAAATACAAACGGACGAATATTGTTGCCTGTAACAGGTGCAATAAACAAGTAAAAATAAATAAATGTGCGTACCCGCATTATAATCATAGCTTTTTAGTTTTTAGTTTTAAATGTGGAAAAAATGATATTTTATTATATTCGTGCACTTGTAAATAATGTATGCTAAGATTGTTTGTATTTCTCTATATAAGTGAATTGTAATATTCTTTTTAGAGAAATAAATTTCTTAAACCATAAACCTTATGGTTTATGGTTCAAGTTTATACTTGATCGTAGGTAGTTCTCGCCAAACAGAAAAACGATTGTTCAGCGACTTTTAAAAATAACGTGTGTTTTGATTTTTATAACTCTTTAAAGTATTCTCGAATTTCGTATATATTTTTACTATGACAAGAGACATATCAATCAGGCTGATGTTGACGTACATTGAAAATACTATTCGGTTAGTATGAAAAAGTGAAAATATACAGAGTAAATTATTTAAAAAAGTTGTTGCACAAAAGTTGTTAGTTTTGAGGAGCTGCGATTTAATTTATTACTCCTGTTACAGGCAACAACCGGTATGTAAGCGGCTTCGTCGAATCCTCGAAGTCAATAAAAAAAAAATCCTTCTCTATGAGCTCCAAACATTCCCCTATCTTTCAGACATAAATGATGGAATTATAAATTCAAAGTAAGTTCCATTTTATATAAGGCTAGAGTATCAAGTACTAAAACCCCAAGGAGAGCTCTGACCCTACCCCTGTATTTTAAATAACCTTTCCACGTCTTTGACAAAAGGTAACGAATGGCGTTGAATTTTTATATATATTCCAGTCGCGTATGCTATATCTCTTTATATGAGCGACAGTTTCTTTGACGAATACATATTGCGATTGCAAGATGACCCCTGACTACAAGACAGGTAAAAGAAATAACCCTCATCTTCCTTTGATATTTTTCTTCATATTAGAAAAAAAACTGATGTCATCATAAATAGTAAGGAAAGAGATGTTCAGTAAAGTTGTGATAATGTTTGACGTTTTTTCAAAAACTTTTCAAACATTTGCGATGCAAACTATTCTAAAGGTACAATTGTAAAGCACACAGTAATTAAAACAGCTTATTTCCTTAAAATCTGGTAGCATAGTAGGTACCTAACAGCGGGGGAAAATATAAAAGGAATTAAAATAATTAACAATTTCGTACTACATACTTATAAGACTTACAATCATTCTTATCATCATCAAATAAATCATCAAATACAACATAAAATCCACAAACAATAAAAATTTAAACCATCTTATAATTATTAATAAAAAGCCGGCTCCAGCTCGGTGCCTTGTGGCATAGTGCCAAGGAGGCTGGCGGCATTGCCGCGCTGGACGGCAATACCAAGGCGTTAAAAATAATTAACAATAATTTATTATTTGTACTAAATGTTTTGTCTAAGCTTTTTTTGGGAGTCACTAATCTATATCATTTATAAATTTAAAAAGATTTCATATAGGTACTACAGAAAAAGTGACCAAGGCCCCCAGTGAGCAGGGTTAGGATCGAACCAGCGAATTCAAAATCATCAAAATGTATTCAAAAGATGTAAAATACGAGTATGTATTTTGAAGTTGGAATGGAAACTTTGATATATTAAATAGGTAAGTAGTATTTTTATTGAAATTAAGGGCTTATAAAGCTATTGAATCTTAAATTGCCTGAAGCCCTAACCTACTCATCAATCAGAAAGTCAGAAACAAAAATTATAATTGTAGAACTGTTGGTGCGCGGAGGCAAAAACCTTTCTTGGGGAGCTAGGTCGTCGCCTGCAAGAGAGGGGTCATGACTCCCGCTCCGGTTCGTTCCTGGCGCAGAGGTTGTCTATTGCAGTTCAACGCGGGAACGCTGCGAGTGTGATGGGCACCTTTGCGTCGGGAGCGTTACGGGGTGGGCTCTTTGAATAGGTAGGAAAGTGTTGTGTGTGTTTAGATTTAGGTTTTATTAAGATTTAGTTTTATCTTAGGTATATTGTTTGTGATTGTATTTAATATGGTTGTAATATTTGACGGGTTTTTTTTGGAAATTGTTATATTGTATTGTAGAATGAGCATTCTACAATTATTTACAATTATTAATTGTAAATAATTGTAGAATGCTCATTCTACAATTATAATATTTGTTTCTGACTTTCTGATTGATGAGTAGGTAGGATCTAGGTAGGTAGTTGGGGCAAGTAACTTATCTGAAATTTAAATGATTGTTGATCATTTTCCAGTGCTAGCTCTTTGTCTATCGTATTCATTATTAGCTTCATAACCGATTGCCGTCTTTTCCCAGAATGTATTTCGCGATGAAGGTAGGCGGATATTAATAATGGATACGCTAGCCCTAAGCGATAATACCCATGACAGTTTCTTGCTCTCGAAATTGATTATGGCAACTGGGCCTTTCTTATTTTTTACCGATAATGGTCTTTCTCCGCTCTAAAAAATACCCGAGGCTTTACCATGACGTCTTAACACGATTTAGTTGACGACCTAAACTGAGTCGCTTCCATACATGATACAACTGAGCCTAAACTGAACCTAAATTGAATCGCATTAAGTCGTCATGGTAAGGCCCCAGATTAACGATTTCATTACTATGTGTCTGACGGGAAGTAAATGCCTAAAACATTGGTTAGCCCTCTCAGTACAGAATATTTGTCACTTCGCTGGCTAATCAGTATAAACTTACGTAGTTACTTAAAACACTGTGACTACGTGGTCTATTGCGAGGCTGTTTCTCTGAAAAGATCCTTTTTGTCATGGTATTTTCTAAGAACAAACACTGAGAAGAACCATGAAATAATAATAATTACATATATTTTCCTACCATTATCATTTTAAATCTTAGAGTTTTAAACCAGACGGAGTAGCACTTGACAGGCCTTCCCGTCTGCCAAATGGGTATGACATAATGTCATACTAGTTGTATGGGCTGAGCTTTATTTGACATAGCTATGTACGTCACGTATGAATAGCTGTACATTTGACGTGAGACGTGACGCTCTCCCGCAAAGAATGGCAGACTTTTTTATATGGGAAATGACAGACGTTGCTACTCCGTCTAATTCAAATTTCAAAGTATTAAATACGCCCTAAAATCCGAAAAATAAAGACATTGGAGTTTTACTGTCGGTCAAAAAGAAGAAAGGCCCAACTACGAATGAGGTCAAGTGGCCAAGTAATTGTACAAGACAAACTGTTACAGTTATATTACTCGCCACCATCTTGCCTCTATTTACATAAATATATGCGCCCACACGTTATTCAAGGGTTCGCCGAGGAAATTTGATTTAGTTATCAGAACCCTTCACCACTTTATGGGCACTATTGTCATCGTGGATTACGGTTGGCTTTAGGTACCCTTTTCAACGGTGGTTTAAGCCGAAATTGAGTTAAGAAGCTCAGATATGGATTCAAAAAGACATTCTGTGTTTATTTTATTTTAATTAAAATTTGCTTCAAATAGACAATCATTTAAAAACCTTGAACGGACATAGAAGATATTAATTTTACAAGGTAAAGCCTTATTGAAGTAGGACCCTTAAGTAAAACAAATGCTTTGCGATTAGGATTTAAATGCTTTCAAGGCCAGAAATAAACTTAACACTCAGTATAGATTACTTTAAATTTTTATAAAGAAAAAAATATTTTTAGATTAATAGCATACTTTCTCATCTTGCTGGTTACAAAAAGACGGCGGAGTATGTCTATGGTCAGTAAAATGGGTCACGACTTGAATGCGTGTTTATTTGAATTACAGATGCAAATGTATGATTCAATATACATATAGGGAAAGTAATACTTATTTATGAATGAATGAATGAATGAATGAATGAATGAATGAACTTGATAAGTGTAACTTACCTAACTACCTACCTCTACCTACCTTAAATCTAAAATAGGTTCTTGAGGCATTGCACCTAGGATGCTATCACTTAAATGTGCATCAAAAATAAAGGGAACATGCAATAAAACGGTTACTTACGTTAACTCTTGCCGTGATTTGACCCCACTTAAAGATGGCTCACACTACTCGTAGAACGGGCCGGCGGGTGACCGGGCCGCGCCGGGCTGATCTGTCAGTTTCTATAGAAAACGGCACGTGACCTCCGAGGGCTCCGAGCTGTCACGTGATTCTTTCTATTGAAATTGACAGATCGTCCCGTCCCATCCCAGAATAACTTTGACAAGTATTTGTTATGCCCGTGGTAATTTCGGAAGAAACACATTTCATATTTATTAACCACCATAGAATTATTATAGCGGCACGATGGCAGTAGTCTATGATTGAATCCCTTGTGGGTCGCTGTTACAAAATGAGACGTAGTCGAATTTTGTATAATAGACCCGAGAGTTTTAGGAACCAATTATGAGTTCATATTCTTATTCTGGCGATAAACATTGAAATTTAATATTCGACGGACCACCTTTTGATTTTCTTATAGCATAAATACCTACTAAGTAGAATGGAATTATCAAGCTTCGTATTCAAAGCACTCCTAAGGTCGTCCGTTTAAACTTAATACACCTGCAAATTGGGTCATGCCGTACCTCGACAAAAATGTAATATTAAATATTTTGTGATATACCAGAGCCGGTAAATTAAAATTTTCACGTGCATGAGTTTTTTCCAAGATTCCATATTTGTGCTTGTTTTTAGTGAAAGGTACCATTTTGTCGCTTGTTGATAAGGTTCATTTCTAAATTGATATTTATGGCATTAGCGCCTAATCGGCAAGCGACAAAGTGGTACCTTTTACTAAAAGCAGTCACATTAATTAAATTATTACAAAAATCCTCAAGACGGTGAATAAACATCCTAAGTATGGCAACAAAATTTAATATTTACTTTACTTTTTTTTAGGTAGGTAGTTATTGTTACAAAATGAAATAAAATGTATTTTTTTCTACTCTTCGGCCACATTGCCAGGAACAGCGAATACAACTTGGAGCGACTTGTTGTGACAGGCAAAGTGGAGGGGAAAAAACCAAGAGGACGCAGCCCAACACGTTGGAGCGTTCAGATCCGTTCCACTTTGGACAGCAAATTCTGCGAAGCCATACATGCCGCCGAAAATAGACTGGACTGGCGAAATACAATCAAAGAGAAAGTGACGACAAGGGGTCACGACCCTCAGCATTGAGGATACCGACATATAGAGGAAGCTGAAAAATATTGTATTACACTCGGAGGCAAAGTTTGTTCAACTCTCATGCCATGAGACTCAAGTAAAGCTCAAGATTCCAGTTTTTAGTAATTTTGAAATCTTTCACTTGTTCAGGTCTCAACATAAGCACGAGAGTTAAACAACAACTTTGCATCCTTATCCTTGCATGATAAAAAACTATTTTATCATTCATTATTATACACATTTATGTATAGAAAGCCTAGGCATTGTTTAGAATGCCAAATGATCATCATGTTAAGTATGAGTCTCTCTCGCTAATAGGAGCAATGTGCATATAGTGATGCGAACGAGTGTGAATTTAAGGGTTCCCCTTGTCTTTGCACAACTGTGGTATGCATAACTTGATTTGGCCGAACTTAAAGTACCTACTTTGAAAATTAATTTCGCCCATGGATGGGCATAATACAGCTCATTAGGTCTAAGTATGCTTGCAAATGTGATGAAAAAACCTTTACAATGCACTTGCTCGAAAAGTGCGTATTGTAATGGAGCCAAATAGTGCGGAAAACAGTACTTTTCCGCACTAGTGCGGACATAGATTTTTATAGTACTTACTTCTTCGGACGATCGGGCCCCCGCATGGTTTCACCGCGCCGCACGCTGCGCTCAGCCGCCACTCACCCCGGTGTACTGTGAACTGTGATACAACGTACAACCGCTAAGAATTATTATTTACTAGCTTTTTCCCACGGCTTCGCTCGCATTAGAACGAGACAAACAGTAGCCTTTGTCACTCTCCATCCCTTAACTATCTTCACTTAAAAAATCACGTCAATTCGTCGCTCCGTTTCGCCGTGAAAGACGGACAAACAAACAGACACAAACATTTTGCCATTTATAATATTAGTATGGAAGTATGGATTTACTCGCAAAATAGTAAAAAATATATGATAGGTACACATGCGTAAATATAATTTCCGACTCGAATCGGCTCATACACTTGTCGGAAATCACCTACTTTCCTCACTTTTTACTAATATAATAGCTATTTCATTTTATCCCAACGTACCCTATATGTTATACGTAACTCATCTATTTCTTTACATTGCGTACTGTGTGGATAAACTATCAGTACTTATAAGCTTTTGTAGTTACCCGTTCGTGTTACGTCGGGAAACTGCGTATCGGGCTGGCGATCGGGAAACCTTTATTTACAACCACTTTATTTAGGCCCGTAGATTATTCATAACGACAAAGGCGAGGGTGTTAGACTCAGCGGTTAAAGAAGATTTACGGTTTCATGACGCAATGTATGTAACTAAAGCTTTATATTCTTTATTTAGATTTTGCGATCTTTAATGATACCTTATGGGCAGGGCCCGTAATTTTCATGGCGGTTTCGTCATAATGACGTATATAAACACACAGGATGTTTTAATAAGAAATAAGTTAATGACAGATCAAGTCTATCAACGTTCGATTCTAACGTCGAACGTAATAGTTTAGACACTATTTAATGACAGCATTATTCTTTCAAACGTAAAACCTAAAACATGATGTGTTGAAGTTTGACGTCATTTGTCTGTCATTGGCATGAAAATTACGGGCCCTGCACTGCATATAGATGCAGCGCTGTTGTCAAAATTACAGATTCGTTAAAGTCTAAATTGAATATTTCTGGTAAATACTATTTCAATTTATACTCCCTGTTTCTACTAAAATGTAACTCGAAAATAAGAGCCGCACGCGAGTGATTTTACTAAACTTGTACATAAATATTGCATGTTTTGATACTTTACCACACTGTTGTAAAGATTATGTTGTGATTATATAAATACCTACTACAGATAATACTATGTTAATATAAATATGGAATATATTTTTATAGAATTGAAATTTGTAATGCAATAGCATCAACTGTAAAGTATAAAAGCTTCGGCTCCCTCCATGGACTCCATGGATGGCATGAACGCTCTAGAGAGCACAAAGTAGCTCAAATGTAGAATAAAACAATGTTTTCTATTACATTTTTATTACCGTAGTACTCTTATATTACGCATTACATGTTATTTAAAATCCCGCGACCGTCGTACTAATATTAATAATAAAACGGTTAGCTTTTACTGTATATCGTACGTATTCTTATCACAATGGTGTGACACGTTTCGACGACATTTGACTATCAGACATCACCATAAAACAGATTTTTACCGTTGTTGTATTAAAAATGTACACACGCGTTCAAAAGTGCATGTGCAATTTATGAATTTATTTATTCATAAACGCCTATGCAATTTGTAACGCGATAGTACACACATGCTGCGCGTATTAGACATTGCAGGGTGCAAACGTAAGAAAAAGAAAACGAAAACTTCAAATATAAGCTGATATAAGTAATAGTCAACAGTTGCTACATACAGGCTGCTTAACCAAAGCCAAGCCTTAGCCAAGGTTGAATATATATATATATACTATCATTCCTGAAATTTTAAAAATCCTGGGACCAATACACAGACTATATATGTTTTTGGTTTTTATAATTCCATGAGGATCACCGTATATTTAATATAATATACAGAAAACTTTTATTTGATTTTGATAACATGCAGTATCGTTTCATGTTTTCGTATTAGATTTGACATAGATTTACTACGAGTAACGTCACATCAATTGAAAGATTCAAAGCTTACATGCCGCTCCACCGAAGTTCCGCGACAATATATTCCCGATTCTTTTCAACTGTATCTAGTAGAAAGAGACAAGAAGTCTATCACGTGCGCAAGACTCTATATAGCTTTAAATTTATAATCAAATGTTGACGACAGAAGCACATTCTATATTCCGGTACCGGTACCGGTACCGTCACGGACATCTAAAGTAAATATTTGATTGCGTGATGAAGGGTACAGCATCAAAAGAGATTTAATATTCAATTTATAGCAAAAATATGATATTTACTAGAAATTTCCACCTTACAAATTCGTGGGTAAACAGAGCAGAAAGATCAATGGAAAATTTTGGTTTTATATAGCCCAGAGTGTTAAAGGTAATATTTATTTTCCGCTGTTACCTTAAGTCTTATGCGCTAACATGTTGTAACCTTATTTTTTGCGCTACTGTTACTGCTACAGGCAACTATCGCCATGCTTTTGTTTTCGCTGCTTGCTGTTGCTGGATATGAGAGTTTTTATTTTTTGCTTTCCAAAAACCATGTTCTTCTAAATTGGAATTTTTTATTTGTTTTCTACTCAGAATTGCAAGCTCTTTCAATCCTAGCAGGAGAAAAAAGTGTCCCATAATTTCCATATTTTTTCAAACTTTCCATTGCGCTACCGCCATAGTAAATCAGTAAAAAAAATGGTGCCGAAATGGGTAAAAAATCTTGGGACACTTTTTTTCTCCTAGTGGATTGAAAAAGCTTGCGATTTTTAATAGGAATCTCTTGCCTGAAAAGTTCGATATGAAGGCCATTTAAAATCGCTTTTTATGCTCTGGAGGTTAACGTAAAATCGCAGGCGACCGGCGCTCGCCAGGACCCCGGTCGCTTGCAAAGCGGGGTGGGTGAGAACGGCCGCGCCCAAGCATGTAAAACAAATGAAATAAAACATTATATTTTCCTCACAATCGAAGTGAAAATTAGAGTGTATATCTCGGGCATAAACACCCATTTTATCCTCGACTACTATATTGCAATTTACAATTTACTATTTTGGACTACAAACAATAAAAAAAGGCCCATCTGCAAAATCTTGCCATGGTCGTGGCTAGGCTAGGCTATTCATTTTAAATTAAGCTCGATAGGTTGTCCAGAATATATTTTGCTAGACGTCATTAAAAACATCAAAATGCTAAAATAAACATAAAATACAATAGCAATATATCAGATATGGCTTGGCTTAAAAGTACTCTCAGATCAAACTCTCAGAACAAAGTAATACAAAATAATACACATGTCAACAATTATGCCAGGTTAGTTTTGTCCTTATACTTAACGATACCCTCTTAACAGTGGACAGTATGTTAACTGCGATTATAACCATACAAAGTTATATTTTATGTGCTAGTTGGAGGTTCTGCGCTTGAAGTTGTTGACGAGTAGGTATACCTGGGCCAAACAGTCCAGCTAGGTAAATTCAACTTCGAGAAAGAGGTCTCTCGTTGAATCCAGCTGGGTGGGGCAGCTTTCGGTAAGTTACGGCATATTTTCTCATCTAATATCAGACGAAGGTCTT
Organism: Lathronympha strigana; assembly: GCA_949128165.1. NCBI lineage: Eukaryota > Metazoa > Arthropoda > Insecta > Lepidoptera > Tortricidae > Lathronympha > Lathronympha strigana. The sequence continues at coordinate 11,392,106 of OX421911.1, forward strand.
TTACCAGTGTGTGTTGCCAGTGATGACATATGGAATTGAAACGTGGTCGCTCACTATAGGTCTTATAAAAAGGCTCAAGGTCACCCAAAGAAAGATGGGCAGAGCGAGGCTCAGAATTTCTCTGCGAGAACGCATCAGAAGTGCTGAGATCCGCAGAAGAACCAAAGTCATTGATATAGCTCGGAGAGTCGCTAGACTTATATGGCAATGGGTGCCATGTTGTTCGTAGAACCGATGGCCGATGGGACAGTAAAGTTCTCGAGTGGCGACCGCGTACTAGAAGACGCAGCATGGGAAGGCCCCAAGCAAGATGGACCAACAACGATCTGGTAAAAGTTACGGGAAATTGCTCATTGCGGACAACACTAAACTGGTCGTTCTAAAGATCTTTGGGGAAAGGCTTTGTCCAGCAGTGAATTTCCATAGGCTTCCAAATTTCATTTCAATGTCAAGCCACAAATAATTCAACCTCACATTTACTGCCCTAACTAGCCTTGAAATCTGTACTGGTGGAATGTTCACGCTCGACCTACAAAAAGCCGCAAACATCGATATGACGTATGGAAGTATCACGCGAGGAAAATGGCGCGCAGATAATAGTCGAAGAGACAAGTTCCGGAAAATGGTTTTTTTTTTCGGAATTTTCACACATTATAATTTTACTAAAACGTGAGTGTAGTGTGTCGACAGAACTATATTTCTAGTGTGCAAAATGTTCATAATCAAGATCAAGTGCGCGTAGTTCATAAAACCCACGTGACTAGAAGATGTTGATGTCACAGCCAGTCTTTGTCTGGGACCACGGGAACAATGTCGACTTCGAAACGTCGCAGATTAGTTTGTAGACAGTATTTTTAGTAAAATTATAAATGGTTGGTTAGCAATCAAACTAACCAGGATCCAAGCAGCTGTTTATTAGTAAGAATACAAGTGCTGAGCTTGGTCTCCAAAGAATATCATTTGATATTTACCAATCACTTTTCGGTGAAAAAAAACACCTTAAGGAAACGGGACTAATCCCAATAAGGCCTAGTTTACCCTCTGGGTAGTAAGGTCCGATGGCAATCGCTTTCGTGGCATAAGCCGGGAAAACGCTAGGAAAAAGAGAAGAGAATAAACCTCTGTACTCAAAAAAAAAATTGTAAGGCTGTAGGTACACACGCGTTCAAAAGTGCATGCACTTTTCAACGCATTTATACTTTGCGCATTTCTATAGTAACCCCTATAATCAAGTAATCCAGAATGTTGATTATTCAATGATTTGATTAAAAATGAGACCTACCCTCGATAAATGAGACTTACCTCTACTTCTCCACTTTTTCTTTGGCAAACCGTTTTCCCATGTGAACAGTTTTACATGCCTGTCACTCTGACCTCAACCGATGAAAGGCTGCCAGACGCCCTCTAGTAATAAATGATAAGGCGAACTAAGTAGAAATCAATCGTAGCTCCGCAATTAGTTGACCATTTTCAAGGGCAAGCTTAGTCTATAAAGTTTGAGAGTTGCGGTGGTTTACGGATTTATCGTAGGGTATCACTACACTTAGGAGTATTTGCGTTTTGCCTCTCGCTTGCATCATTTCAGATTTGCTTAGGTGCGAGCGCGAGACAAAACGCAAATACCCCAAATGTTGTAGTGCTAGCATGAAGTTGCTTCGCCACAACAGCGCCCGTGTGTACGATCTAAACACGAACTGTGTTGTAATTTTAAAATTGAACACATCTACTATTTTATATTATAATGTATTAATTACTGTACCTAAGAAAATAATTAATATAATGTTATATAATTTACACTAATTCTGATATCTGTTATCAATGTAATATTTTTATATTCCTGCTACGGTGTCCACAATAATAAAGTTTTGAAATTTTGTAAAGACCATAAAAAATAAAAAAACTGATATTAAAATAATCATTGTTAAATGCCGCGTAAGTTACTCTGAAATCTGTGTAACGCAAAACGTACATTTAAAAACGTGAATTTTTAAGTTATTTATACTGAGATACCTGGCATACCCTGGGATACTGGCATTAAGTTCGCCTTTTGTACTATAAGTATTTTCTTTTGTGCAATAAAGATTAAATAAATAAATAAATAATACCTATATAGAATAGAAATATGAATCCATAAGTTGTTGAACTTTCCCTTGTGTTATAACCACACAACGTGGAAAATGATAGCATAGTGGAAATAGTCTCTGGGTCATTATTAAATGATGGCTCACGTTTAACCGGGCCGGACCGGACCGTAGCATTGAGAAAATGTAGAAAGCGTCACGTGATCTCTGAGCTGCTGTAAATGGACATATCGTTCCGGCCCGGTCCGGTCAGTGAATTATAATGGATTAAAGACGAAAATATCATATTTTTATATTGTGACATTACTGAAAAAGCTCACATATATTGAAATGAAACACTTTAAAACGAATTAATCGCGTTTATCAACACCATGACTACGTTAAATAAACGCAATTCCAATTTAACGTATTGCATTTAAACAAATGATAATTGCGGTAACAGAAGACAATATTACGCTCATATAAAGTTCACCCTCAACCTAAAAAGCCCGCAAACATCGATATGCGGGAAGTTCCCCGCAAGGAACATGGCTCGCAGATAAAGTTCTAGAGATGCGGCGTTTTGCGGAGTCATCGTAACTCGCTTCGCCACAGCTGCGCCCCTATGTGCGATTACAACTTGCGTATCTACTACGTTACATTGTTTGTAGTTGGTGATGAGCGAGTACGGGAAGTATTCCACAAGAAATGTCACTGGTAAGTTGCTCAGATTGTTCAGCTAACAATAAATATCTCTACTTAAAACTACGAGCTTTTGATACCTGTACCAAGTCAAAACTGCCATACGTGCTATTTATAGGGTTGTGATATGGGTCGATATTGTATCGATAGATTAGGAGCAGTTATTAACATTTCACTAAAAATTACATGAAATAAAGTTATGCAAATATTTTTATTTCTTACCTTATTTTAACCTCCGTTTCAAAATCAGACACTCAAATGACTTTATTGTTATTTCATTTTATTACTGCGTTATGGTTTAAGTGAATTGTTTCTTATATCAGTATTCTATAATGAAGCGATGCTAGTGCTATCTTAGTACAACATAAGAAGAGGATATTTAATTATTAACACAAGAAGAGTAAATAAAGAATTAACGCAATTTTAACTACATATTTTATTTACAATAATTTAACTAAGGGCCTGTTTTACAATCTCCAGTTACAGCTATCTTTCAGATAAAACATAACGCGCTCTCTTTCTTTACAAAACTTTTATTTACAGTAATGTGGTATACACGAACGGTATAGAACAGTGTGTATTAAGGGCAGTAAACAAGATATTACGAACGAATGTGAATTTAAGTCACAGGTTGGGTCGAAGACGAGGTCGTAATTCTAGTACGGCTCGTGATACACACAATGCTTTTCCTCACATTTGCGAGGAAATAAATAAACTTACTGCAGATAAATATACAATCATTATTAGCGGTAGTTAGTAGAACATTCAAGCAACACAGGAAGTGGTGTCCTCATACATAAGGGACCTCTACCTCTTCCGAAGTCCTACTAGAGAGACTAGTCCGTATACAAAAATAGATCGAAGTGTGCAAGATTTATTAGTGTAGTTGTATTCATTGTTTATGTGTCAGTTTCACCATTATTGATTGCTTTTTGTATGTATAAATGTGTAAGAAGTGCGCCTGTGTGCAAGTTTCCCCTCGCAAAAGTTTGGACGGTATTAAGATGTTGCTGTGACGTCTCCCTTCCAACATGTTGAAAGACTCTGTTGCTCGAAGAGCTCATTCTGTACAATGTACTAATTAATATTCGTCGTGACTCATCATTATTATCATCATCAGCCGAACGATGTCCACTACTGGACATAGGCCTTCCCCAGGGACTGCCACAGACACCCGCAACCTTTACCAGTCAGCCAGCCAGTCGTCAGTTTATCTTGTGGGGGCCTTCCCACGCTGCATCGTCTGGTGCGTGGTTGCCATTCGAGAACTCGCCGACCATACCGACCATACCACAAGCCCGTAAAATGGGCGTCATTACAATGTATTCGAGTTCCCGTCAACCAATTTTAAGGTTTGCTCTTTGATACACACTGTATATTGTATTGTGTATTTTTTTTTAGTATTTCAATAATATTTAAATAAAAGTTCATCTTACTATTTTAGTAAGGCATATGACATACACTATCGATAACAAATGCAGCGTCGTGTCTCTTCCCTATTTCTCTTGCCCATACTAATTTTATATTGAATTAATTACATATTATTTAATTACCTGTGATACGAAACGTTTGAATTTTGTTTATTTACAAATTTGCTTTGGTTGCGGCACCCGATTATTGAGCAATGTGGCATTTTTGAAGTATTTTCATTTGATTATTACTCCATGACGGCCCAAGGGGTACTGACTGCTACTGACTGTCACGTATGCGCCAGGCGCATATGCGACACACGAGTTTTGGCTCTTAAGCCGTCTCTCTATAGGCGCGTCGCCCTACGATTTCCAATCTCTTTGGTGCAATGCATTTAAGTAAACTGTCTATTTTAATAAGTATGTAATAATAGGGTACCTAGTACTTTGTCGGTTCACAGTAAAGATTACTTCCTCAATTTTAGTGACGATTTTAATAGGCCTCTATTGATATGATAAACATCAATAATATGCGTATGCTACTACATCATAATTATCATCGACCGTACTGATTCAAATAGTGTAAAGGAGATGTAAATTCATTTCCGTTACCCTAATTTAACTTACGATGGACAATATGCTGTTTCTAGAACATTCTCGGTTACAGGAAAATATTCTCGGGGAAATTTCTATGCGGGCTTCACTAACTGTGGTCTTGGAGTCGAATTGCTTTATACACCACGAGTATCAGCACCTTAGAGAAAGTCGTTTCACATATAATTAATCACTTTATCTATCTAATGGACGACCCTAAATCACTTATAAATATAAGTTAATGAATACAATTTTAATTAATGTTGGTAGGATGACGTATCTACTAGACCACGAACCGCACCCAGGGAAAGTAACGATAAGAAATTTGCAAGTCACATCGTAATATTTATAAAAGTACAATCCTCCACCCGTGACTTCATCGGCCTCTACAATTTTCAACTCTTTTCTCACCCCCATAGAGATTAAATTTCTACAAATCTGTTCTTAGTGGATCATATCTTTGGGCCATTTGAAGGATTGACGGCCATATACGTTCGGGCTATCCATCGGATCTTCATAGTGCATCGGGCATCCGCCAGACAAACTTCCCAAACATTGATTGGCCGATATCACATGTCTCAAATTTTCAAGATTCTTCTGCAATATTTAACAGCCCCTAAAGAGCGTGGCTGTTTTCTATAAGTATGTATATAGAAGAAAAAGCAAAAATGGTATATCTACTTACTTTTTAAGCGCCCCTGAATTTAGTCGACAGACGTACAAAAATCTAATCAGACTGGAATAATCGACGTCGTACCATTAAGGGTCATCTATCAAGAACATTGGCTAAATTAATTCTGCTTTTACATTGCACTGTGGGAAGCGGATTTGGCATAGATTCTTTTCCTTTGTCATAGGGTTTAGTATTGTCTGGCCACATCAAGTAGCATTAGTCGCTGAGCTCATGCTTGGAGGTGCTATTGTCATGGATCTCACGGCAAATTGGATGTGCCAAGCCCTGGGACGTGACGAAGACAAGTGTTTCTTAGTCCTAAACACGTTATCACGGTAATAGGACGTATTGCTCTTTGAAAGCTGAAAAATTTGTTGTATGTTTTTGTGGGATGTCTGAGATGTTTGAGTAGCCTAAAGGACTTTATTCATATTCCGTTTATCAAAAAATAGCTCGACATGTTTCAGAAAAATCCGTTTATCAGAACTCTCTTGTCTAACTTGTAACTTATGCTTTTTTTCACTAAAATTATTATTCCACTGCAATTACTTAAGCTGCTATAAATTAAACTTAAATTGAATATTCGGTACGTTAGCATGAACATAAAAAAGACAAACTTCCAAAAATCTAAATATTTTTAAATATAAAACTCTCGTGAGTATTAGGTATATTAAAATACTTGTATCAGTTAACTCACGCCAATAAAGTCGAAGAGAGCTCGACATGTTTCGGAACAATCCGTGTCCAATATAAATCGCGCTATTTCCGACTTTATTGACGTGAGTAACCCGAAATGAGTATTTTAATCACAATATGTTGCTCATGCATGCATTATAATATTATAAAGCATTCTTTAGTAAATTGTGCAAGCACCGAGCATATTTCTGAGAATAATTCCGCTTTAACAAAGGATGAAACTCTTGAAATCTGAAGCATCGTCGGCTAGCCTGTCCGCAATAACGTGCCTCAACAAGCTTCACCGCTGACATAACAGGAACGTGTCGAACGAGGCCTCTTTCTGATATACTAGGCTACAATAGGCCAGAGTTGCAGAACGTAACATGTCATTGTTTTGCTAGGAATTCTAACTTGATAAAAAGATATAATGTGCGTGTTCGACAAGCTAACGGCATACCTACAAGTACGAACAAATACGGTCGGCAGGATTTTATTGTTTTTATATGCATTTCGTGTCTTTTTGAAATTTATTTAACATAAAAAATTTAAATTTAAATATATAAATAATATTTTTTTAATAATATGTCGGATTCGAATTTGGATAAATTGAATTACTAAGGAAACTTGAATAATTGTTACTGAGTTTAGAATAATTCATTTGTAAGTAATTTTTTCGTTCTAATATAGGTATGTATTGCCACATAACTTCTACCAGAACAATAACGTTTACCAAAAACAAAACTATCTGGCATACAAAAACTTTGAGCGATATAAGTTTCAATCTGTCGTTAGCAGGCGAAAAATTCATGACGCCACTGCTCTATTTAACATATACAAAGGCCATTATTATTGCCCAGACTGGAATATATTGGTTTCCGTGCTCCAACCTATAGAACTCGAACCACATCCCTTTTCACAGTCCCCGGAGCGTCCAGTAATGCAGGGGTTCGCGCACCGCTGCGTAGAATCTACCATAGCTATAAACGCCGACCTCGCCTCGGTTGACATATTCAACAATAGTCGTGCTAATATTGAATATTCAATAATCATTTATTTCGAACAAAAGTCCATAATGTGTTAGTAATATAGTAATGTCAAGCGCAGTGTAATTCACTTCTGTTATATGAGATTTTTTATATAAATAATAAATAAATAATGTTATAAATTATAATTATCGCATTATACCTACAACATAAATAAGCGTCCTCGAACTCGCTGTGCGAGTAGATTTATGTAAGATGTCATGTCGGCTCAAAAGTGATGTAAGTTTTATCAAAATATGACTATGAGTATCTATCCACAAATATAGATCTTAATAGGCGACTACGTTTCGGATCTCATTTTGATACTTTTCGCCTGTGCATCTCAATCGAACTTCTTTTTACGAGTATTGCGAGACTTGCAAGTAAGGCGGTACCTCATATAAAACCAATAACTGACTGTAAAATATCTCTCCTGGATAACTTTATATGCTGCTGGGTATTTTGGATTGAACTGATTAAAATTTATGACTTAAATTAAAAAACGTATAGGTACCGTACCATTAGCTCATTAGGGCCATTTGCGCCAACCAGGGCTGTCAACTTCTGTTAACTTCAGGTTAGTTGGCTCTAACCCCGGATGGTGCAAGAGGCGTTTACATGTAGGTGTTTACATACATATTTAACTTTTACTTGTGAACAACAAGCTACCTACACAAAGACCACCTGTATTTCCATCGTATAACAATTAGTTTGTTTTTAAGAATTTATTTTCTTGTGAGCCTACTGATATTTTCACAGCAACGCGGGGCACGCCGAGACGAAAAACAGGGAACTCTCGAGGGCGGCGCCATTGTTTCCAGAATAGTGATGCGTAATGAAAAAGTACGCAGAATGACTGGCAGGATTGTCCTCACGCTTACCTACTTACAGACGCGAAAATGAATTCCTGTGGGCTTACCATGAATCGCTATCGACTCGTGGATACGTAAAACTCACGGTGCTCACTCTGGTGGGCAGTTAAGAACAAGCAAGATGCAAATACTATTTAGGTACATAAGCATCCTGGTAAGCACACTTCTTAGATGATTGAAGCGGAGTCCAATTTATATAATGATATTATTAAACGGCCTCCTAGCCTAGTTGATAGTGACCTGCCTATGAAGAAGGAAGTTCCGGGTTCGAATCCTGGTTAAGGCATTTATTTGTATGTTTACCACGAATATTTGTTCCTGAGTTATGGATGTTTCTGTATTTATATGACTGTGTCTATCTATTAAATATATCGTCAGCATCACCTAGTACCCAAGCGTTAGTGATCTAATTGTGAGACTCAGTCAATATGTGGAAGATTTTCCCATAATATTTATTTATTTTATTAATTTATTAAGTCCTTACATATAGTAAAAAATCTATGGCGATCACAAAAACTGGAATGATAATAGCAAATTAACTAGACAGGTTTCATTGTTATCGAATCCATGACCGTTTTCTAGTATTTTATGACTAACTATTCATTTCAAATAGGGAACTACTTTAAACTCAACTACTCAATTCTCATGCATACCATTAATAGTTAGGTACTTCGAAAAACATTTTATATGCACTGACTTGCATAAAGCATTCATGCTGGGTAAGCAGCTCACGGCAATTTACGCCGTGTCCAGTTGCATATAAGGAAGCAAATTGCCTGAATAATGAATAATGTATTGCCTACAGATACATTATGTGCTTATACTCGTATCACTGCGGCGTGAACTAGCAGAGTCCCATGCGGCTAACGGCAATGTTCAATATGGGTCATAGAAGGCAGTATCGGGTGTCGAAGTTTATTTTCATTTTGACTTAGTTTGTGGTAGTAGCGACGATACATTATACGTAGATAAATAATATATGCCATGCTGGTAAGTTCCAACAAGATAAAACATTTTCTTGTTCGTTTCTATTGTATTGCTTTATGATAATTTTGGTGGTGTCCAAATGAAACCCTGGCATAACGAATACTTTAGTGATTAGTGCGGTATGCAAACTAGAGGGTATTAGAAGCATTTGCCATTAGATCCACCACAGAAATGTATCAATTTTAGATGTTATTTTAGTATTGTTGATAATTACTATAATAATCTCTCGCTCTTCTTCCTAGCGTTTTCCCGGCTTATACCACGGTTCAAAGAGCCTGGGTCTGCTTTGGCACCTAATCTTAAGATTTGACGTAGGCGCTAGTTTTACGAAAGAGACTGGTATCAGACCTTCCAACCAGGAGGAAAATTGAAAACTACATCGCAACGGGTGTACCTGCCGGATCTGTCAACCAATGGCCATACATTGAATATTGGTTGTTCATAAGAAAATTGACTGGCGGATGCCTCGCGGACATACCCATTATGAAGATCTAACAGATTCCCCGAAAGTAATGGCCGGCAAATATACCGTAATTTCAATTCAAAAACCCAAATAATATATTCTAACTAAAACCTAAGTTTTTCATACTGCGCATAAAGTCGTAGGTTATGGTACACTTTGAAATTACAATAGAAATCCGGCCAAGTGTGAGTCAGACTCATGCATGAAGGGTTCCGTCCATTAGCAAAATAATCACAGTTGTATGGGAGCCCCCCTTAAACATTTGTTTTATTTTAATCTAATTATTTATTTTTGAAGTGAATCCCTATGTAATTAAATATTCTATAAATATTATAACGAGTAAGCCTCTACCTATTGCCGTTATAAATATCGAACAAAAAAAGCAACACAATTTTCACGTTTGTTGTATGGGAGCCTCCTTAAATATTTATTTAATTCTGTATAGCGGCAACAGAAATATGTATATCATCTGTTAAAATTTCAACTGTCTAACTACCATGGTTCATGAGATACAGTCTGGTGTCAGACGGACAGACAGACAGACACGCACAGCGGAGTCTCAGTAACCGGGTCCCGTTTTACACTTTGGTACGGAACCCTAAAATTAAAGGAAGACTGAACAACAATAACGAATTATTTTCGCCACTTATTGAACACCGATATAATACAATGTTACCCATTAATTAGCGATAAACCCGTGCAAGAATAAGAGGATTACCCACCCGAAAGTCACTCACTATATAGAGCATTGTGCCGGAAAGCCCCCGTGCACAACAACGCTCCAACAATGGGGCCGGGCCATTGTTTGCTGGTCGCTCTTATTAATGACCTAGTAAACGTTTAACGCTTAAGCGTGAAATCTGCTTGTGGTACAGACAATACATTGCTACATAGCGAAAGGATTTGTTAAAGTGGTTACATTGTGGTACTGTAAAATTTGCATTCCACGAAATTACAGTCTTACCGCAAATAATTAATGTCTACAATATAAATAACGAAGCAAACGTGTAGTGAACTCGGTTCCAATATTTAAACTATTTTCTAAATTTTACTTCTTAAACTACTAGGAAAATATTATAGTGTTGGATTTGGAATAGTTTTTGCCACCGCCTCGTCCTTGACTGTTTAATCAGCCGAACGCAATGTCTATAATTTTCTATACAAAACAGTCTGCCAAATTCTATACAAAACAGTACCTTATTTTTACTAAATACTTGTTTTATTACAGATAACAAAAATAAAAGTTAGCTTTCTCCGGGTTAGCGGCAACCCTGGGTGGTGCAAGTGGGGCTTACTGTCACAGTGGAAACAAAAAGTAATCCAAGTAAGATCTTTAAAGGCACCTTACACTTGCACAACCCTGGATTAGCCACATAACGCGGAGCTGAGCTTTTTTTTATCTAATTAACTAAACCGAATTACCACTTAACTCCGGGTTAGCGACTAACACTGGGTGGTGTAAGTGGGCTTAAGCTCATTTCACCAGAGGTTGACAACTGCACTGCCTTGCTCTAGTTCTTCCTTGAACTTGATTTTTGGATGCTTGTTATTAATATCTGCAATAGTATAGGATCCCGATATAAAACGACCTTCACCGAGATGCTTATTTGATAATACATATTTTATATTCAATTTAATATGTCAATAATTATATTGCATATGGGTTGCCTAACAAATTTCAGTCCAGGATATGATTAATTAATAATTAAAAAAGATTATTTTTTTAATATTTCACCGGTTTGACTATTAAACAAATTCCAATACCAATCGAAAGTATGAAGCCCATTATGAATATGCAAACGTTAGGTTGCCTATTCTTTTCCAGTCATAACTCTCGGGTTGCCAGGTATATATAGGTAAGTTGATTGTAGCATTTTGCACCGATCTGATAATTTAATCAAATTTAAATGAAAATAAAGATTATTTTATTGTGAACACGGTAGTAGCCTGCGAAAAATCAGTCCTGAATTCAGTGAAATATTAAAAAAAAATCTTTTTAAATTATTTATTTATCATATCCTGGACTGAAATTTGTTAGGCAACCCCTATGCAATATAATTATTGGCAAATTAAATTGAATATAAAATATGTTTTATCAAATAAGCATCAATACAATACAATACAATACAATACAATACAAATATTTATTAATAAAATTTACATTTTACACGTCATTTTCATTTTCTACAGTCTACATCTCGGTGAAGGTCGTTTTATATCGGGATCTTAGACTACAACGAATGCGTCCAACTGGCTCATACTCCCGGTCCAACAAATAATCAAATCATCTAAAATAATGAATGATTACTACCTATGGCTTATATGAACGACTAGTTGATTGGCCCCTGTGCCAATAATATTATTTCGTCTAAAATAGCAGTAACTAAATGTTGGCAGGGCCAATGATTATACTTTCTTGTCATTGGCGCTGCCAATCATTGTACTTTTACCTATGCCAATATATAATTGTACAAACAGATCTTCAAAGAAGTTGCTCGGCACAGCACTATTGTCAATTATATAATAATCAAGTATAATGATGGGCCCTACCATGGTATAATCATTGGCAGGGCCAATAAACACAAACCCTTCATTGTTGGCTCTAATCCCACTGCATGTGGCCCCAGTGTCTACAGCTCCGACCACGTCGCCGTCAGTTATTTGCGGTTCCACCAGCGCAGACGCCCGCATTGTCCCACTTACCGCTGCACTTTGCCCTAAGTCTTCTCAATGATGTATTGGACAGCGACAGCCAACTAGACGTTTTTTACAGCCCCGAATCTAGCTTCCTGACAATTAGTTGCCGTTACATGGAATCCATTTCTGCTCTAAGCTCCATTTAAATATAGCTTTGATTACAATGTTAGTCATCATTACAAAGATATTGTATATATATATATATATATATATATTCCAATTGCCATACATACCAAATTTCAGGACTGTTGGAGAGATTTCGACCGTTGCCTTAATTCGACTGTATTAAATGGCTTGTCTTGGCAGCCAACATGGAGGATTAAAAAAGCCAGTGCTCGAATGAATAAGTTATTAGCCAATTTCAATACCCAGCGTTTGCCTTTGCATTACTTTAGAAGTCGAAGTTTATTGCTCAAAATCTTGAATTACGATTGTTAAAAACTTTTTATTATTCACGCAAAACGATCTCATTTGAATCTCATTATGTTTATTTTTGCAGTGTTTCAGCAAAGGAGAAAATAATTTGAAATGGTAATATTTTTTATTTATTTAGGTACTTACGTTAAGCTTGAATTTTCCAGCTTCTTCTTCATCATTTGAATATGCAATGCCGAACATATGTCAAAAAAAATATACAGCCCATAGCTAAAAATGGTGCAGGCAACATTTCGAAGGAGAAATAATATAATCATAGCCCGACATACTCATAACAAAACACTACTGTAAAACAGGGTTAGTAGGGATTGCAAGCATAGTTGGGCCATTAATGGGGAGAGTAGGGATGGTGGAGGGGTGAGTAAAATAAAAAATAAAAAAGATTATAAAACTGAAAACCGTTACACATTTTAAGTATATAAATATCAACTTTTAACTAGGTTTGAACTTCTAATACGTCGCAACCCACTAATACTATACTACCTAAAATAAAAAATGTATTGATGTCAGTACATGAAGCTAAATCAAAAATACTCTAATATTCTTCTTATATACCATACATTTTTCTGAGTAGAATATTAAAATATTAACATCAATTAATAACACTATTCCTAAGAAGAGAATTTCTTTATCAACGTATCCTTTAAAATAGGCACATAATGATCAAAGCAACTCTCAGGCTGCAGGTCTCAACACAGGTATTTTCAAATGAGAGCAAGGCAGAATATTGTTTGGCCAATGGAAGCACTCTAATCACTAATTATTTTACAGTCAACGTAGCATGATATTTCAAATCCCAATGATTTTTTTACCACAATGGATAAATATCTCTTAAGTTACATGCCATCTCTCTAAACGAATATTTTCTGTTTCTTGAAAAATAAGAGGTTTATTTAATTCACATGTTTAAAATTTTACTTTAATGAGGTATTTAGGGTATAATAATATTGACAAAAAACGTACCGGGAGCAAAATAATGCAAACAGTGTTTTTTGGAATGGCGTGGTTTAACACGATGATTTGGTTAATTTACTCTTTTAGTTATTTTCAGTTCAACGAAGTGTCCGTTACCAAATTTAGCATGATTCTTTAAGAACAATATCTATAAAAGCAACTGAAACTTACTTAATAACTTTCACAAAAGAGTTTACGTGTTATCGGCACATTTGATTAAAAAATAGGCTTTTTAACACACAGCTTATTGAATTATAATTTTAGATAGTCGTGTCGGTTTCGCAGCGCATCGCATGAAAGCGTTACATGCTGTGACTGCTGTGAGGCTGTTAAAAACATTCGCTACGCGAAGCAACCCGCGTGCGGGCATGTTGATAACTGGAACTCTATTGGTAGGTAATATGGACGTCGCGATCCTAGCGATGGGCGAGTCGAGTTGACTGATTCGAATAACTCAAATCAGTGTCCAGACGAGTTAACTCGAATCAATTTCCTTTACCTACTACTCCAATCAAGTCGATCAGGTACTGGCACGTCAGACACTAATGACTCTGACCGAACAAACGCGAGTAAACACAAGCCGCCAACTCGACCGTCTCAAGTGTCTCAACTCGCCAAGTCAACTCGCCCCGCCAAGTCGCCGAGGTAACTTGCCCCGTATCCCCGTAAACACGCTGTCGCTGGGTCAACTCGTCCCGCCAACTCGCCGAGTAAACTCGACGCGTACGCGCCCCCGTACCGCCCACCGTTTGATTCGTACGGTCGGCTTCATAAATATGTATGCACCTGTATTCAATTTTGTACCTGTATTCAAGTGTATACATATTTATGGACGTGACTGTACGAGGCAAGGGCAACTCGCCTGATTCGCACTCGCCGAGTCAGCTCTCCGATAGGCTGCCGATTAAAAATAATTGGATAAAAAATTAATGCGAAAAACGAAATCGCGAAAAATAGTTTGGCCGATTTGTATGGGATAGCCAACATTAAGACTCATTCATTCACTAGGTATGTAGAATTTGAACCGTACTGTTTATTTGACCCTGTATTAGTTCTTAAGAACAGATATAATATACGTATATCTTATAGAAAAAGCAAATAAAAACGTTTTGAACACTACGCAAAAAAACAATTGACGCACAGTCCCGCTCCCCCGCACAAACGCTATAGGGTTGTCTACGATTAGAAATATTGTATAATACTGGCGGCGGTGAACGCCGCCGGTGGGTACGCTGGTTGTATGGGCAATCTGTCGGTAATGTGTGTCGTTACCGACACTAGATAAAAGACGATTCGAGTTAGTGCGGGGAGTTCTATACGCCTGACTAAACCTTTATGATCCCTGCCAGCATAAACACAGACACTGTTCCTGACAACATTGCATTATTTTAGATATTAATTTTTTTCAAGACGACATGCATTAAAATCTTGTATTTTGTACACCCCAATATTGTGAAAAGATAAACCTTCTGCTTGTGGGCCATGATATTTTAGGCATGTATAAAGACCCAACGAACGAATAGCCGTACCTACTTTAAAACCACTGTCTTGTAATGGTCCAATTGCGGCCATCGCGTCGGCCGCCGCCCATCGGCTTGACGTCTCGTGGACGGGTCAGCGGTCTTTGCCAATGAATATTTGACCGATCGAGTTTCTAAAAAAACTATTCCACGTTAGAAAAAAAAAACCTATTTTGTAAATGATGTGTTGTGTGACGAAATCGCCGCTGCGTATACCGTCTCTTTTTGCGTAAATCCGAACTGAAGAGTAATTGGATTGCCTCAGTGAATTACGAGCGTTGCCCCGGATTTAGGCGAATTTGATATGTAATACCACTGACGACCTAGTACTAATATTTTTCGTGTGGTTGTATAGGTATTTTGTTTAAAATACTTACCTTTGTTATAAAATCAAATTGTTTTATTCTATAATATTATATACCCATATGAGGAAGCATTGAGTGTCTCCAGCGTGCCTAGCCAAGATGCAAATAGCTAACGCTCAGTCGCGAACGAATCGCAACTGTCATTGTCGCACTAATAAGGTAGTGATAGAGAGACATAACTACCTACGAGACGATAGGTAGCGTGAGCGATTGGCATCTTGGCTACGTACCCAGATTTTGTAATAGTGTCGTGTAGTGTTAAGTAGGAAATCTAACCTCGACAACAGTAGAAAAATAAACGCTACTAAAATTAAACGCATAAGCAACATTTGGTCACTAGCTTCAATATTGGCCAACATCCTGTGAATAGTTTTTTAGTTCCAGTTATTTACTTATTCAGCAAATCTTGGCGACTTTTTTTATACCACGTCGGTAACAAACAAGTATACGGCCCGCCTGACGGAAACTCACGGCGGCCTGACGGAGTCACTGTAGCCTATGGACGCCTGCAACTCCAGGTATGTCACATGCGCGCTGCCGACCCATTAAAAGCTAGTACACACCTTTTTTGAAGAACCCTATACTGATCTTCTTTGGAACAACCTTGGCAGGGAGCTCATTCCACAGTCGCAACGTCCGCAGGAGGAAATTGCTCTGAAACCGCACAGTGCGGGACCATTTAGGTTGCAAGGTGTGCTGATGGGCGGCCCTGTCGATGGCGAGCGGTATGATGGTGAAAAGTGGACATTGGCATCATGTCAAACAATTCTTCACAACACAACTCATTGTACGAGCGAAGACTACTGCACGCCTACCACGATCATCGACAATTGGTATTGAGGGAAAACCTCTTTGTCACTCCAATATGCAAGTGTGACAGAAATGGAGATACAAATCCGCAATCGCTCGATTTTCGTGGTATAGGCCCTGGCCCCAATTTCACCACGCTGACAAGTGTGACAAGTCCTAAAATGACTGAAATAATGACACTAAAGGCATCCATAGGCTTTGGCAACCGCTCACCATCGCGCGGGACACATCCCGCGTCAAGGACACATCCTTGTTTGCCACCACTTCGATCATTTTAATAAAATCGTAAAGTATCGTCATTAAACATGTAGATAATTTCTTGGTGAAGAATTATTTACAATTGTCATGAGATCTACGAGTATTAGGTTTTAAAGAATTGTCGGTAGTTTTTGACATGAGAATGATCCTGTGTCGGATTCTTGAGACATATGGCAAAAGCTCTTCACAAAAGTATTCGTTTTAAAATGGTAATAATGATGTTTTTATTTATAAATAACATGTTGGCGGCAAACAAACATACAGTCCGCAGAATAGTAAGCGGCGCCCGTATCCCATAGACGCCTGTAATACCAGTAATAATGATGCTGACAATTGTCGCACCTGTCGCCGTGGTGAAATTGGGGCCACGTCTTATGTTCACCAAACATAACTGAAAACCTTTTCCGACTAATAAAACTCGATTATCGACCTTCAGAGAGACCTTCGAGATCGTATCAGAAATGAGACCATCCGCAGCAGAACCAAAGTAACCGATATGGCTCTCCGAATCGCTAAACTTAAGTGGCAGTGGGCGGGGCACATTGCACGTAGAACCGATGGCCGTTGGGGCGGAAAGGTTCTCGAGTGGCGACCGCGTACCGGAAGGCGCAGCGTGGGTAGGCCCCCCGCAAGGTGGACTGATGACCTGGTGAAGGTCGCAGGAGTCCGCTGGATGCGGGTGGCGCAGGACCGGTCATTGTGGAAATCTTTGGGGGAGGCCTATGTCCAGCAGTGGACGTCTTTCGGCTGAAATGATGATGATGATGATGATCGACCTTCAAATACACAAACAGACATACACACATTCACCCACAAGTAAGACGTATAAGCTTATAATATTCCTCTTTTTCTGTTGGGATATAAAATAAGGTAGTTACTTTGAATTAACATCCTGCTAAACCTATATTCAGAATTACGTTTTATTGGTGAAATTTTAAGCACCCGGGCTAATTTATCGAGAAAAAACAATTACTTCGATTAGCAACCTACAACTTAAAAATTTAGGTAATTAAAAAAAACACAATTCCAATTTTTGTGCTCCGTCAACCAGATCTAAAGATAATTAAAATTTTCACATTTTTGAGCGGGATTAAACAAAACCGAAAACACTTTTACAAATTAATTGAAAGCATTTCGCAAACGACAAATTAAATAAAAATGTTTTTCCATTAAATTTCTATGAATTTCTTCTATGAAGAATGTTCGAACTAAACTTTAGAAGTAATTTTAATTAATTATCACACTTCAATAACGATTACAATTTTAAGTAAAGAATAAAATAAATGCCTCCGTTGAGGTGATACGAGTATTTTGCTAAAATCGACGTTACAGGACCCACATTTTCTCCAGATTACGGAAAAAGTAAAAACAGAGGTGCGATTCGTTCAATCTATGTAATCTTATTTTAGTGGTCAAGGGGCCGAAGTGTATACTTTCATCTGCGGGGATATTTTGTGTAATTGTCCCCTACCGCACTACTCAAGAGCTTTCTCGACCTCGACGAAGCTAAGAGGTAGTGATCTAAACTCCTTTGTTTCCAGGTAACCTGCACCTAAGTCCCTCATCCACTGTCTGGCGAGAGCGTGACATCCACACATTATGTGCTTCATACTCTCATCTCCTTTGCCACACATCCTACAATCTGTATTATCTGTAAGTCCCATTTTGGCCAGTAGGTACACCTCTGACCCTATAGTGACTTTACTGGTCATATATGTACCTTTAATGTGTGTTCCACGGAAAAGTACTAAAGCTAATATTCCGTATATTCCGTATAAATACTTACACATTGAATACTTTTTAATCATGTTCTAAGTTTATATTTATTTCCTTTATTTTTAAGAGGACACAAAACGTCCAGTTTCGCCCTCATTGGGGGATTGTGTTTTCTAATGAACCCTACCATTTTTCTATTTTCTTTGTTGTCCTACCAATTCTACAACTTTTGGTCATCAGCAAATAGTTTCATTTTGCATATTTTTCTGCTTTATCACCGAAATGGCCGCTTTTTCCGTTTAAGTGATAAAGCTAAAGTATCTTCTTCTTCCTAGCGTTTTCCCGGCTTATGCCACGGCTCAGGGAACCTAGGATCCTCTTTGACAACTATCCCTAGATTTGACGTATGCGCTAGTGTTACGAAAGCGACTGCCATCTGACCTTCCAACCAAGACGGAAAACTAGGCGTAATTGAGAATAAGTAGTCCGGTTTTCTCTCGATGTTTTCCTTCAACGAAAAGCGATTGGTAAATACCAAATAATATTTCGTACATAAGTTCCGAAAAACGAATTGGCACGAGCCGGCGTCGAACATCTCACCGCTGCGCCACTAACACTCTTAAAAAAGATAGTGATAAAGCTAAAAGAATAAAACTGTATCATATAAATCAAAAGTTAGGGATTAGCAGAACTACATGGAAAATATGATGGGTTATAGAAAAAACACAAAAAAAACATCATTCAAGTTCATTAGAAAACACAAACCCGCCGAATGAGGGCGCCACTAAACGCTGTGCCACCTCTTTTATGGTATCGTTCGCAGACATTTTTGCTGAAATCAAAATTATATTATTTTTAAAGGTAGGTTTTTAAGGTAGGTAGTTAGTAGTTCGTGCTCAAATAATCTAATAAATCTTAAGTACTATATAGGATATTGCCGGTAAACGCTCAATCATACCCAAATTAGACCTGTTTGGCGCTAATGGATAAACTATGTCAAGCCGGCGAATATTACGGAAAATTAAGCGTAAGTGAGTGCTTGCCACTGGCCCAGTAGGCCCTACTTATTTTTGATAATCTGTTGATAATTTATCGCCTTTATTTATAAATCTTACAAAAGTTATGTTTCCTGCGTATATTATAATTTTCAAAATAATAATATATTAAATGTCCCATTTTTCTTAATTGTATAATTGTACATTTTCATTCATTTAATTGCTTAATTAGTACGCAATTGTTTAGCTAATTTTAATAAACATTAAGAATTATATCTATGTCATATAAAGATAAAAGGTTATAAGGGTTTACTAACTTGTTAATTGGTTTCAATTATGTATCTGAAATGGCATTTCGCGTCCGCATTTATAAACTGTATTTACTGATAAAAAGGGATGTTTTTATATCAACCATCTCTCTCTGCTACGTTTAGCAAGGGGATAGATATATATAATCTTGAATGATTAACTCATTTTTTCACTGTGCTAATCTCAATCATTCGGTAAAAAATGAGTAAGTGGGTCATTTATTCGGGGTTTAACTGTATTGACGACGATGGGTCGTATTGTCGTATTGCATGTAGTTTTTGTGTACATTAATGATTTAGATTTAAAGTTTTTCTTTATATCGTGTTCAAAATTTAATGGGCTGTTTATGAATGAATTCATTCATAAATTGCACATGCACTTTTGAACGCGTGTGTACATTGAAGTGTTGTCTGAGTTAGAATTCTTGTTATATTCTCGTAAGGCTAAGTCTGTATTTAAGACTAGTAAAATATTGAACTAGTGTAAGACTAGTAAAATATTAGGAAATCATATCTCGTCTCAGTAAAATCTCGTCGTCCAAAAATAGATATTTGGGCTTACAAGGATGGACATGAGAAATATTGTTAGGTACATAGTTATTTTGATGTCTATGTTTATCGCTCGAAATCTTTACCGTTACAAAAATATCAAATTTAACCGTTGCAAAAATGTTGTAATTCCTCTCAAATGTCAATCTGAGTCAACCACAAAACGATGTTCAGAATCTTTTCGGTGGACTTTTCAAAATTTAAGGGCCGTGACGGTTGAATTTCTTACTGAAACCCTTATTAAAAGGTACCTAATCCTTTTCTATTGAATTTTGTGATAATAATAATGACTACATGTCCACAAGCTGTTACCTACGCGTATTGGCTATAGGAAATATTGGCTCTACAGTTCTGCTGAACACACACTTTTTCTTTCCTGTGGTCAATAGTTAAAAGCTTGTGGATTACTACATGTAATGATTTTTATCATATAATGATAAGGAGTACTCCTTAATGTAAATGATTAAATAAGATAATCCAATTGTCCATGTGCCAGGACTGAGCCGCGACCGCTTACAGCGATATCGGTACATACTAAATCGCAAAATGCTGATTTATGCCTATGGAGTCGGAATAAAATTAAAATTTGATTTGGTAGATGCTATTGGAAAAATAGTAAACAAGGAAATAAATCTGCATAGATACATAGTAAAAATAAGAGCGCGCAAGCGTAATAAATACTACATAGGTTGGTACTATACAGACAGTAGTACCTATATGATTATAATATGTTTATTGTGAGAGACTTATAATTTTGATAATGTTAGATGAATACTTATACCTTTTTAACTAAATATACATTAGGTCCATAATCACCATTCATTCATCCACCAATCAGTTTTTGAATTTTGAGGTAACTCATTAGTCATTACTGACATTACTGTATTAACCAAGCAAGGAGAAAATAATATCAAATAATTATAAGCAAGTAAACCCTATCCAAAAGATCCTACTAAATCATAAATCATGACAGATATCAACACAATACAGTACAAAATAAATTTCCTTTTATTGCCCTCCTCATTGAAATAAAATAACACATCACAAGACCTGCCGTCAAATGGTAAAACGCTGTAACTTGATAATTACACTTGTGATGTTTTGTTTTGTTAAATCAACCAGCTTATGATTTGCACGCTAAAAGCCAGAACGCTGCAACTAAGAAATAAAAGCGGCAGAACGATGCAACTAAAATGTTACAGCATTTTGCTTAGCAGCTTTGTAGGTGATTTTTGCGGATTATTACATTAGTTATGTACAGTCGCGGAATGAAAAAGTTGACCAGTTTTCAAATAAATTCATTTACGCGTTGCAAGCACATGTTACCTTTTTAAATTTTCAAAGTGGACCTATTTGTAGGCCACGTAGTGACTTGACATTCATTATAACGTTATGTGTCATACTCGTTCGATAAAGCAGATACTGAGAATTTATACTGAACAAGCAAAAACAGATCTTAAGGTGGTCAACCTTTTCATTCCGCGACTGTACTGTGTTAATTTTATAATTTTAAGTTTATTAATAATAAGTGTTTGCAATGCGTTTCTCTCAAAACTATGTTTTTAGGGTTACAGCGTTTTGCCATTTGACGCAGAAGATAGGTTTAGAAGTTACGACGGCGCGCGGCGTTGCATTTGGCATCGCCACGCGACACTCAATATGTGTGCAATAGTGACTGCGCGATTCGATAGTACCTATTTGCATCTTGCTCGTTTCTAACTGGTGAGAACGAGATGCAAACACTATCGAATCGCGCAGTCGCTATCGACTACAATTACGTAGAACTCATGGTAAAAGCACATATGGGCATGTTTCTCACTGCGGTCGCAGCGACGCAATGCTACCTTAAATATCAAAGTGATTTTTCACTTTGATAGTCACCCATTAAAAACTGCCATTTGTAAACCATCGTTTGTCAAGAAAATTAAGCAATCAGCATGCAGGTCTTGGCTACTTTCCAATAAGAACTCTTTTATCTTAGCCAGTTGCTGGCTGTGTGCCACTTCGTCAGGTATTGCCAAGGGTACGTATAGAACTTAAAATAGTAATTAAAACAATATAACATTAATTTCAGTAACTAATGTGTCATCTGTTTAAAGGATAAATGATTTTACAATGTTAAATAAAAACAACGGCATAATATATATTGTTTTATTGAAAACAAACATAGGTAACTTTGTTCCACTGTTTACTATCATTTCTTCTTCTCTCTATCATTTATTCAGGTTAACTTTTTATTGTACTTGAAAAGTGGTATGAATAAATTCAACAAAATTTTACAGCAATGCCTTGAGCGGTTGATAGACTCATAAATCTCATAATCGGTTTTCTTGGACTCCATTCAGTACCCTTTTTCGAGATAATTGCATAAATAAGTAAGTATGAATTAATGTGTGGCTGTATAACTTTTTGCCATTGCTTACCTGCACATATTCAAGTTTACAAAAAAACTTACATTTGCAACACTTACGTTTGATCCGAAAAATCAAAATAATTTCACGAACTCACATCTTTACGCATGATAATCGCTACAATTAATTCCAATATTTTGAGAGAAATAGCTATATCCGTGGATTTGTTTCTGGGTGAGTAAGTATGAATATTGTTCACACTTTGTTCTGCTTGGTGCTTACAAGTCGAGAACCAAGAGGAATATATTAGTTTGCGACCCTAGGGCCGCTATGCATCGTTTTCCGCCCGCTTCATAGATAAACAACAACCCACTTTCAGAGCATGAGAAATGAACAACTAATTACTTATTAGCCACAGGCGACGCCGACGATACCCACTGGAAGAAAGAGGCTGGTAATCAGTAATCAGTAATAATGTATTAGGTACTCTTAGTTACCTACATATACGTACTCTGATACATTACAATGGTACATTGTTATAACCTCCATATTACGTCCATGAAATAATTTCCTTGTCATAATTTCCACAAATTATGTCCGTACAAAGGGCCTTTTATCCAGCAGACAGTAAAGGTTCCTTCTAAACGTTACAGTACTTAATTTCCTTTTGTCTTTGCTACTTGGTTATCTATAGAAATGGTTGTGAGTGAAGATGATAATAATGCATCACAAAATTACTTATACCTTTTCCTTTTTAGGGTTCCGTAGTCAACTAGGAACCCTTATAGGTTCGCCACGTCTGTCTGTCCGCCCGTCTGTGTCTTAGCTCAGTGACAGTTAGTACTAGAAAGCTACTATTTGGCATGAATATATCATATCAGCACAACATATCAGCCATGCCGACAAAGTGGTACCATAAAAAGGGAATTTTTATTTCGGTAGGGTACGGTATTATTTTGAACTTGGTCAGTTACGCCATTTTTAGTTTTTTGCAAAAAAAACGTAACTTCTACTGAGAAGTATTTTTGTATTAAGGTTTAAACAGAGTGTAACAAAAATGGTGGTGATACATTTAAGGGCGTAATCAGCGTCGTGGTCTAATCAGGAAAAAAATGTTGGAGGATTCGCCTATTAGTACAACCTTCCCCATGGGTTTTG
The DNA here is from genome assembly GCA_949128165.1 of Lathronympha strigana. Lineage (NCBI taxonomy): Eukaryota > Metazoa > Arthropoda > Insecta > Lepidoptera > Tortricidae > Lathronympha > Lathronympha strigana. The sequence continues at coordinate 11,415,682 of OX421911.1, forward strand.
TTTCACGTTGTTTTATTTTTTCTAGTTTTGTCTAATAAAACTTCGATACTGATTTTCCCCTTAGAACATCACCTAAAGTGTTACATTCAGGTAGTAACTAAACTTTGTTTGTATACATTATTTTATTATATTTATTATAATGGGCATAAAAAATCCTAACTGTTACCACAAAACTAATTGGTGGTAGGTAGGTAACTACCGCTAATAATTAAGGCATTTTTCATAGAGAATAAAAATATGTTTAATAGTGCGTGTAAAACTATTCCAAATTTCATATCGATAGCTTAGGTAAGTAGTCCCCGAGATATTTAACGATATGACAGATGGACGGACAGTCAGAACGGCACCATAAACCCTTACGGAAAGGAACTCTCCTTTTTAACCATTTTGGTACGGAAGCTTAAAAATAACACATAAATTCTATAGGATACTAATCAAAAGCAAATTGATTCGTTTCTTTTATCTCCAATCCTACTTACCTATAACAAATAAAACACTTTTTAGTATAGAGCTAAGTATGAAGTCTTTTGTATTTTAAAAACTTAGCTGTAAAATTCAGCAACATCATGCTATTATAGTTATAAATTATAATCGTGAAAAAGCATTTTTTCCTCATTCAAACGCCAACAAAGAAATCTCCTAAACCGTTAGTGTACCGTATCGTTAAATTGTGTAAACGCCTTAAGGTCAAAAATATGGATATTTTTAACCGAATCGAGGGAAAAATAATTCTTATTGCTTGTGGCAAGGGTGAGAGATAAAAGCGATCCGTGCCTGAAGGCGAGTCACCGGAAAATGATAAATCCTACGGATGTCCTCATTTTAACTAGTGAACATTTGCGCCGCCCCAACAAAAGGATTTAAATATATGGCTGAAAAGCTTTTCGTACATACAAGCACCGAGCCAAAGTTTTAATGTCCGAACTACCTACGACGAAATTTATTTGACGTCGTCAGGGCCTATACTAGAAAGGTTTAGGTATTTAACTAAATATAAACAAACGACAAATATGCGACCAAATAAAAGAGTAGCACAGAAGTAGCATTTTGAAACTCGGCTCCGCATATTGTATTTGTCCAGTTTACCTGACGCCATTAAACTTGCAGCGAAAGTTTGTTTACATTTAGTTAAATACCTAAACCTTTCCAGTATAGTATATTTTTTAATTGGTTTTTCTTGACATTTACTTCTTTATCAGCGTATCGAGATTTCAAATTATGTTTGCCGTTTACGCATCCGGCTACTTTCATATTTTGACCTCTCGATACGCTAACGCGATCAAGAAGTAACTGTCAAATATGACAAGTAAAAATGTATACTAAGTAAGTAAGTTCAGTGTTCAGTTCAAAATCATTGTAGTGTACACACATAATAAATATGTTTCAGTTATACACCGTGTTTCTGGCTTAAAGTGAATTAATTTTTCAAATACACTGGTATTCTAATTAACTCCATTAATTTAATTATATCTCATATGGTGTTTGCATTTGTGTTAGTGGAGTAAGAGTATTCGACTAACTCTCGAGCGGCTAACTCTGAGTTAGCCGCTTACCCTGGGTGGTGCAAGTGGACCTACGGCGCAACATCTACCGTAAGAAAGTACTTCTTAATCAACGATACCACGGGCTTCCGGCCGCTTCTTTAGACTTCACATGTCAGTTTTATTTGACTACCTAGTGCCTACCTCTACCTACTTCCGGCATTCTGAGGGACGATTGCAAGAGACCGGATGGAATTACCACCTGTGATGACGGCGCGGCTGATGTGACAAAAGGGACATTAGCAAGTATTGTCAGGTCTGAAATGTTGCCATTCTCTATTCTTTGGTCCTTGAGCATCAACTGCATGCCTACCACGAACATCGAAAATTGGCATTGACGGGAAAACCTCTTTGTCACTCCAATTAGCAAGTGTGACAGGGAAGGAGATACGAGAAATCCGCAATCGTTCGATTTTCGTAGTACAGGCCCTGTTCCCCTAGTCTAGTCAGCATTTTTTTGTGTATGTACAGTCAAGTGTAAAAATATGGTGGTGCACATCTTTCTCAAAAATATGTCCCATAGCACCTTATGCCGGTGTAATAAGAGCGTATTACCATATTTATGAGTCGATTATGTCGAACCATATTTTTCCACTTGACTGTACAAATTCATCACAAATATTTGTTCCTAAGTTAGAGATTAATTAAGCCTTTAGATATTTTACTAATTTTTATTCATCCCCACCTATCTATTTTGTATATCATCCGAACATAAGCCCTATTAGCTTGCTGAGAAACTAGGTCGAGTAGTCTATGATTCTCTCTAAATATTAATTTAAAACTTGTATTCAATGTCAAATTTAATGTTTCCAGGGGCCTTACATCCTAGATGTCGACAACGACTACGACGGACTGTGAAGCGGGATGGTAGCCTGGGGAAAATCCAGGACCCTTCCGCGACATCCCACGATATTTACTACTCTGGAATACTCCTACTGAGTTTGCGCTCCAGTGAGATCGAGTGGACCGAGTCCTACCAAATCTGAGGGGACCGAGTCAAACTAAATCTGAAAATTCAGCAGTGCTGCGTACTGTCCTTATAAAATTTTCAACGCAGGCTAGCACTAGACGGAATTAGCCACATTGACCTACGGAAAAAACTTTCTTAACTGTATATCTCTACAGTTAAGAAAGTTTTTTCCGTTAATTGACGACGGCCTGACATGTTATTTAGCCGAAGTTGTGCCGAAGTGACGATAGCTGTTACTGAGTAATAGCTATAAATTATTGAATAGATCCTGAACTTGCCATTAATTATTTTATTGAATTGATTACTTGACTCTCTCCTATCCTACGGCCTGGCCTACTTTATCAGAAGTATTTTAATCCCGCCATTGTCATCCCATACATTTATGTAGCTATATCCTTTCTTAAATTAATAACTACGTACCCGTTTTTAGGGTACCGTATCAAATTGATAAAAATGGAACCCGTATGGCACCCCTCTATCTGTTTGTCACTAAAAAACTGTTTCCTTTTTTACCGGGAGTTTTTAGTATACGTGAATCGGTGTTGAGTATTAAAATTCAAACAACATTTATCCAAGTATAAATTAAATCCCCTTCAGATACAAGTGCAATGTTTTCCAATGCTTTATCTTTCGTATACTGATTTTTTTGAGTTTTTACTTGTGTGTATGAAAATCATGTCTTGGAAATATTTATTTATTTATTTAAACTTTATTGCACAAAATACAAAAACAAATGTACAAATGGCGGAATTAATGCCCAATGGCATTCTCTACCAGTCAACCAATATATACATTATTACTAATTAAAAAATCACGACTCAAGTAAACGGAGATATAAAATTTAGTAACGAATTATAGTTGGAAAGTTTTGGATCAGATAAGTATACTTTATTGTATCTCTTAATGTAATCTTTTACATGAGTTTATATTATCTCAGCTCCCGAAATGAAATAGGATAAAATCCTTCAAACAATACTTTTTTTATAAAAAATATGATCCTTTCTTAAATGTATGTACGAGTACCTACCTATATTCAATTGGTTGACCGACATTCGTAACGATGCAACGGACAGAACACAATTTAAAATTGCCCGCCTGACAAACCTGATGATAAACCATTAAGAACACAACTCCATAACACGTTGAAAGCAATTCACAAACATCCGTTGGAACAATAAGGCTGAAGTCAAACTCAGAAAGGCAAAAAGCCATTCTGTTTACGTTTTCGCTTTAGATAAAAAGATAAGCCTGCAACTCAAATGCGTAAACAATTTAAGCGTTGGCGTATTTCATGGGCTTATTTACCCCTCGTTCTTGTTTTATTCCTCGTCGCTTACCAAGCGTTCATTAACCAGTATAAGAACCACTCCTTCGAGTTCTGCAAGTATCTAAGGATATACTCGTAAGTTGCATGGGCCTATTTTAAGTCTTCTGGTTGTCAATCTGTACAGTAGACCTTGTAAGGTAAGGATCGAATATGGAAAAAGGAGAAATTTAAAAAACTTCATATAACTTACTCCCTATTTGGTTTAAAATTGATAGTGCTGGTATCATCCTTTAGGCCGCCATCTTGGTACGATCCGCCTGAATAGGCGTAGCCGAGTTTTACCGACGGAATACAACAATAGTCCTTGTCAATTTAGACAACCAATTTAGTTTTTTATTTTACAAGGATTTCAATTTCAACACAATACTGTCTATCTCATCAAAAAACCATTAAATTTTCCCCCACCTTACCTTACGTAATACGGCTAACGCGCGGAAACTATGATCAAAAGTAAGAAATCTCGTCGTAAAACGTAGTTTGGGAAAATGTGTACTCGTTTATAGTTTGTCCTGATTCACGTCCGTAGTGTCCTACGGACACATGGATGCATGTATCAATATTTTGTTGAATTTTGTTGCCTACATAATACTAGACTCACAATATATCCGTTACTGTTAAAAAATCAGCTATTATTATTTCCCAAGTAATCAAAATTTCCAAACAAGCTTTCAGTTCAACGACTGGATTAAAGTCGTTTCTAGATTCATCGTAATAATAACAAATGTAGTACACATTTTAAATTAAGAATGCACTCATTATTTTTATCCGCGAGCCGAAAGCTCGCCCGAGCTCTATAGGTGGTGAATATAGTTAGAAGAAGAGCACAGCGCCGTCTTTGATAATCCAGCACGGATCTAAAGATAAATCGACCACGCCTGGGTTTTTGCATGGACGCGGCTGGGATAAGCAGGGCGCAACCACACTATCATTGGGTAAAAAACGCGTTCGTTAATAATGAGTCCAGGTTAAGGATGACTCACACTAGAACGGGACGGGACGGGGTGGGACGGAACGATCTGACAATTTCTATAGAAATAATCACGTCCGAGCTCGAAGTTCTCGTTCGCGCTATGCTAGAGTTCGACTATGCTAAGTTTCACAAAATCACCAAATTATCTAAGCCATCATTAAAATACGATTACGCTTCAAAACATACAAAAGCCAATTACCGTGTTCAGTCGACTTCGGTAATATGTGTACATTTCTACACCATAATCCTTGGTAATAAGGTGAAAAAGTGTACACATATACCTAAATGAACTCGACGGTACCAAATCTAAGAAACGTCTAATTAACGTGCCTGTCAGGAGTGTAAGGACACAGATTTCCGCCGACTAGCTTCTACATTGGCAACCAAATGTCCGGTCGTAATTCACATCCTTCCGCTTTCTCAACTATCCAATCAAAGATTTACCTATTCTAATTATATGCGTAGACTCATAAAGTGTGCGACGAATCTGGACCTATACCACGAAAATCGAACCATTGCGGTTTGTATCTCCATCTCTGTCACACTTGCATATTGGAGTCACAAAGAGTCCCTTCAATGCCAATTTTCGATGTTCGTGGGAGGCGTGCTGTTTTAATGCATTGCTCGAGTCGAAACCAATGGCTAATTAGCATTTGAATATCAAAAATGCATAATTCGCCCATTGCCTCGCGCTGGCGCCGAATAAGTACGAGCAAAATGCCAGTGTGCTTACCATGAGTTGTAAGTAGCCGGAGGCGTTAGACACTGAGCGTTTCTAAAGTATATCCGTCTCTCTCCCGCCAGAGGAGTGCTAAGAGCAAGACAGACATACTTTAGAAACGCTCAGTCTAACGCCTCCGGCTGCTTACAACTTATGGTAAGCACACTGAACGAATCAGAACGCGTCCGCGCCAGCGTGCGCTGCGTGCGTAGCCAAGATGCTAATCGCTAACGGTCAGTCGCGAACGAAACGCAATTTTCATTGTCGCACTTATGACGAAGAGCGATAGAGAGAGATAACTACTTATACCCTACGAAGCATGAGCGATTGGCAGCTTGGCTACGCACGCTTTGCACACTATTTTTCAATAGACATGCACCCTCACTTACACACAAATTAAAGAGTTCGAATTGGCCTCCTGTTATATGTAGGTATTACCTAAAGGTAAGCTCTTTGTAAGTATACAGCGTGCTCGTTAACTTTCTATTGCTGTTGGCTGAATAAGGCATCTCGCCACCTTTGTGCGCAGCAATTTAGTTAAACTATACTCACATAATACGGTTTATACATAGAACTAGTCTAAATGGCGGATTTGTACTTTTTAAGTTTAGTTTTACGTATAATTATTTGCAAATAAAATTAATTATTTTCGTCCATTGCCGAAAACCGTTCTATTAAATTTGTTATCTTTTTAAATACACTTCAATGAAATTCCTTCGTGGGAAGTGTAAGATCAATTTAAATATAATCTTTGATGAAATTGAACATATTATTTTCAAATTTTACATAGTTCATTGACAATTATCTCCATCCTCAGAAATATAGGTACTATTAGAATGAAGTTGCTCTTGGTCTAAAACCTTTTCATTGGTTAAAATAGTTTATTTAGTGTCAAATCACATGCGCGACAATATGAGTCGAAATGACGTATGTATATTGCCAATAGAGGCCGGTCATGCATAATAAATCTGTCAATTCACTTGAGACAAGCAGACAATAGCAGACGTCTTTGAATAGTACAAAGTGTGCAAATTTCCTTTAATTTGATTTGGAGACAAAAAATAACAATTCTGTAAGAAAGCCCTATTTCTATATTGTAAAACGTATATACATTTTTATATTTAAAATAAATAAATTGTAAGCTTACTTTCGACTACAGCATTTCCTAAAAGAAAACAACAGTGAAACTTATGCCTATGACAGCTACAACGTTTGATGATAATGAGATCCTGTTTAACATAGTGAATCCTTAAGAACCCTTTGATTGTTTTAGGAAGGGGAGTCAAATTGATATTAATATAAGCCATAATGCCTAAACGATTAACATTCGTTTGATGTTTATAAGGATGTCTATAAAACCATTCAACAGTTTTGGTGCCTACTCCATATGTTTTTCGAAATACTCTTCTTTCTAGTAATATTTTTTGTGTAAATTACGACCACGATAAAACACGATGTTTTGATAAGACAACATAATTATTTTCTAAGGGTATTTAAGCCCTAATGAACAAACTTTTATGCGATGAATTACAAAAGTCGTTACCATATTTTCTGAGAGAAATTAATAATTTAAATACCGGAAGTATTTAAATTATACTTATACTTACTCCAATATCTAATGTACCTACATATTTTATAAGTACCTTTTCCTTTTTTTGGACGAGTCTATTTTCCTTTCAATGAAACAATATAAGAATGAGTGGAGGCGCGTTCATAGTATTCGAACTTCCCCAAAGAACATAATGAAGCTCCGCACTAATAGGAATTAAAAAATGCGTCCAAATGTTGGCTCGTGGTCGTGTAACGCGTCGCATTTAATTTTGCTGCGTTGTGACATTTACAGGACAATGGGTTGGCTTGGGCAGGGGTCAGCATAGTCATTAGAAGGAATGAACTCATAGCCCGTTACTATATTATCAATGGGTACATCTCTACTGTGCTTACCATGAGGTTGCATTCGATCGCGACTTCGGCATTCGACAGTACGAGTATGTCCGTCTCGCTCCTGCCATAGTAGTGGTAGGAGAGAGACAGACATACTTTCCAATGCCGCAGTCACAATCGAAAACAACTCATGGTACGCACATAGGTCAATTCTCGAACGGACGGCACGGAGTTTCTTAATGTGTTGGTAATTTATGTTAAGTACATTGGTATTCGTTTGAATTCTGCATTCTCTGCAAATAAACGCAAATCAAATGAGAGCGAACACGTGCTCGTCAAGTTGACCACACCAAATGATTTGCCCGCAAATGGCACTATTATGTATCATTTATTCATCATTATTTTGATGAAAAAAATGTTATATCTAATCGGATCCTAACGATTTAACCTACTGAACAAACAATATAGGATGTTCCATTTGCGGGCATATCATTTGGGGTAGTCAACTTCACGAGCATATAGAACACGATACGGTTGGATTTGAATTAGTTTAGCATTGTTTTCATTCGAATAGAATGTCGGTCCTTATCGTAAAACTACGCTCTAATGACTCTAATGAATGGGAACTAAAGGGTGGAAAGGGCGTGACCGGGGAACGTACTGACTAAAACAGAGTTAGAATTTACTACAGCATGCGAGTTAATAGTGTAACGGGAACTTTATGTACCTAGTTTGCAGTTTCGCGAAGAAGAAAGCAAAATTACCATTGTTCGTCCGTTGTTTAAAAAAGGAGATAAAATAATATAACTAATTACAGACCAGTAGCATTAATCTGAGTTTTCTCTAAAGTTAAAGAAAGAGTTATTTATTCAAATTTATGTTGCTATTTTGAATCACAAAACCTTTTTGCTGGCGAACAAAAAGGCTTTCGAAAAAATAAATCTATAAACATAACCATCTATGATTTACTAAATACAATCACAACACAAATAGATAAGAAAGTTCCTGTTATAGTTTTATACATGTATCTAACAAAAGCTTATGACTTTGTTGACCATCAAAACTTATTATCTAAGCTATACCAATATGGTAACCGTGGTAACGCTTACAATTTGCTGAAATCTTACTTGATGAATCGAAAACAAGTTACAGAGATAAGTAGAATTTGTGTAAAGTCGAAGAAAGAAGTGACATGTTCCTCGGATATAAAACAAATATAATTATGCTGGCGTCCCACAAGGAAGCGTATTAGATCCGCTGCTTTTTTTAAATATACATTAACGATCTGCCGCAAAATTTAATCCTCTTTAATTTTCCAGCTAGACGCAAAAAAAAAATATAATGACCGAAAATTTGGCAATTACTTAGCTCTCAAAGTCAAGCCCAACTGGAATTTAAAAACTTGGATTACACGTTTTTAGGATCTAATGAAGGTATTAAACCGATATACAGCTTGCTGGGAATTAATTCCTGGAAATGCTTTTACATAATCAATATTCTTGTCCTATAACTTTAGGCTACTTTTCATTTATTGTAGAGCTGAAACTTAAGTCAAACTTGGTTTAGTAACCATTGTTGGTACGCGATACGTATCATAATTTATACCTTAATATTAAAAATCTGTTAAACCTACAGGAAAAAAAATATTATTGGTAAAAATTCTCAAATTCTCAAACTCCTCTAAAACTCTCATATACAATCAAACATTAGACAATTTGATAAAAAAAGACCAGAGCAACACTTGAATGTTATGAATGTTACTCTTATTCATTTTATTTATTAATATCATGAGCCACTAAATAAATATTTCATTGCTATCACACTAAATAAATAACGATATTTGAACGAATAACAACGATGTATTTTTCTAGTGTCCCGCTCGTATTAATTATGATTATGAGCTAATAATCCTCAGCGAAAGAAAGTTAGATTAAAGCTAGCATAACAATCGATGTCTACTGCAAAACTTTTCTAGTTAAATATATTATGAATACCAGTTATTAGCGCAGAATAAGCGGGTTTTGAATATGTTTAATTCCACTGAATTGGTTTCGTTTAATTATTTTAGTAAATGTGTTCGCAAGTAATCCCAAAAGCCTTAAACAAGTATGACCCGTCCACCCTCAAACTTTTTAATGTGGGTTCAAAAACATATGACAAAGTCACAATGAAATTAAAACTTTATTTACATTCAACAATTAGTTTTTGATTTTCATTTAAATAGAGGAAAAGTGAAAAAAGTAAATTATCTCGTATGACGCTTGAGTTCACGACTCCGAGATACACGCCCAAGATGTCGAAGATTTGTGGTATCAATCGCAGATATTTTTGCTCAAAAACATAAAGATTCATTTTTGTTTTTTCATAAGAAGATTTAAGTGAGCGCCGCTAGAATACCACCATTAAAATCATTAAACCCAATTTTTGATGATGTAGTCCTATATAACACTACACATGGCCCGACATGCTCTTGTCCGGTTTTTTCAAATGTAGGTACAGTCAGTCAATTCTCGCAGAAAACTTTCTTGGTGGATTTTTATTATGTCAAGTGGACGCCCACGAAGAACGTAGAAAACAATTTATTTATATTTATTTCTATGAGAACTAATCCTACCCCAAGACCTTGGGCCTTGTTTCGACAGTACCTACTGTTAGACTAAGTACGTAAAATATTTATATCGCAATATTACATTTCTTGACTTCGAAATATATTGATTATAAAGCTAAAGTAGGTAAGCTGGTAAAAGTTCGGCTGCCCTTATTATTATTTGGCTTATCGCTACCCTTTCTGTAATTTTCTTTGTTTGCAAATTCTTGGCTAGTTTTTAGTAATATTTCGGGTCAAAACGAAAATTTGTAAGTAGAAATAAATTGTAAAAGTTCATCCGGGAATACTTATAACGTTGAAGTGAAAGCCCTTTTTCCAAAATAACAAGCCACATTTTTATCAAGATTGTGTTTATACCATATAGTTTTGTTGCATCTTCGCTTTTGCCCGTCCAGTATATGTACCTACACCGCTTAATCCATCGCCGAACAACAAATCGTCCACATCTTATAAAAACATTTCAGACAAACGCGAATCTTATGTCAAGTGGAGGTGATTCGTTATGATTATCATGACTACCTTTTACTGTGTGAAAGTAAAACATTCAATCAGTCGGTGGCTTCATTGCTGAAAGTCCTGTTTTTCCTGAAACACTTTCAACAGTCCTCAGATTTCTTCATGACTGTCGTTACCAGGACGCCAGTTAGGGCAACAACAACGAGGTATTTTTCCATCAATTTCTCCAACAACCACCCATTTTTAGTACCAAAGTTTTTCGTACCAAAATGGTATAAAAGGAAGGTAAAACAAATGTAGCACCATACTCATTCTGTCGTTAAATATCTTTAGAACTATTTAAGCTACCAACTTCAAATTTGGAATAATTATAAAGTAGATTGACCCAGACACGTTGAGAGATAATTTATCATTTTAATTTATTATATATAAATATATTATTTTAATTTATTTTCGATTTAAATGGGGGGAATAAAACAGGAGGCAATCATGAAATTTCATGTACGGTATCATTTGAAAGGATTTGATTTTCACATTGTAAAACAATTTTTTTTATCATAAATACATGTAATAGGAAAAATGTAATATCCCTATCTAAATGTTTTTAATAAAAAAAAACCTGTAAGTACTAGATTAGAAATTCATATGATATGACAAACGTACCGTCTTTAAAATAAAGTGAAAAAAACTGTTAAAAATAATTTGAAACGTAATACAAAATAAGTACTTATGCAAGTTTGTTTTTGTGCAAACGACTGACCGAATCCGTCTGAGGTGCAGTTGAAACTAAAATTTTGTACGGTACCCTCGGTGCGCGAAACCGACTCGCACTTGGGCGGTTTTTTTAAATTGTCAAGTGAGAAAGTTAAATGCTTGCAAAAAATAATCAAAAAAGTACAGGGCTCGTAGCACAACAATCGAAAAGTTGCATATTTGTATCTCTGTCTCTGTCACACTTGCATATTAGAGTGATAAAGAGGTTTTTACGTGTTAGACGCAGAATTGCTCACTACACGATGTCGTTACACGTCAACGTGCCTTTTTCGCTACAAAGCGTGAAATACATGTTATCGCCTACGGCATAGCCCTACGAGAAATCCGTAGCGCATTCTGCATTTTTTGTGTGGGAATCTGCGCAATAACTAGCGATATTGTAATATTTTCTTCCGTTACCTCGTTAAGTACCTACTCACTGAAATGAAATACTTCAAAACGCGCTTATTAATTACATTCCCGACGTTACGAATCCTTTACAGCACTCGATGTCACAGGACGATTAATCCGTGTTTCATTTCATTTCAAGTAGCAATATTGTATTTCGGATTATTAATGCAGTATCGGTACCGTAAAACGGGGTGGCTTTCAAATTTCAAACTGAGTACTTTTAATTTTTGAACTTTTGTCTCTGGTTCTTAAGCTACTTAACGCATCCGATTCATATTTTTGTGTTAGCAACATTGACAGATCGACCATCTTTCCACGCAGCGTACGCGCATAAAACGCATTTTTTCCGACAAGGAAAAATTATTATTTTACTTGCGCCTGGTATTTGTTTTTGTGCTGTGAATAACTTGTGATACCATATTATCATATAATATTATATCATATTAAACTGATACCTTCAATCAATGTCACCCCATCCCATTCTTTGACATTGTAATTTTAAATTTGATAAGCACTTTTTAATTTTTTCTTTAAAAGTACCTATGCAATTTTTTTTTATAAAAATAAAACTTACTGTTGAGTGGATTCAAACTAACCCCGTTTTACGGGACCATGAGTTGTTTCGCTTTTGAATTGATATCGACTACGCGATTCGAAAGTATATGCATCTTGCGCATTCCTAACTGGTCGGAACGAGTTTCAAATCGAGTCGTGGTTAAATAAGTAAAACTTATGCTAAGCACACAGGAATTAACAGCAAAGTTATTTATTTATTTATTTTTATTTATTTTATTAGGAAAGAAACAAACAGTCTCTTATGTTTATAATTAACACAGTAAAAGTTAATAAATTGCAGACTTACAGTTTCCTTAATTAATAATTATGTTAACCAAATAACAAATACAAGTACACAAGTTAACTACTTCATGATGTATCGTTACAAAGTAATGGTGAAACCGAACATATGCAGATATAAAAATATAAACCTAAGTTTTAATACATTCCAATGAGAGTCGCTTGAAACCGTATAATTTTTCGTGAAATATATCTATATTTAGAAATCGTTCGTTATAAAGCCTACATGCTCTTCTAATGAAACCATTTCTTGCGTATGAAGTACGACTACGGGGTATATGAAAGAGGGGCTTTTTTCTACAGGTTCGTTCACAACGCCTGGGTACTCTTAAAGAAAGGGAGTGCATCAACAAGGGAGCATCGCAGATGTTATTAATAATTTTATAAAGCATTAAGACATCAATACAATCGCGGCGAGAACTTAAGAATGTAGTATTTTGTCTCTTCGTAGCGGTGATATAATCGATGTATTTATTTCCGGTGCGTAACTCAATTGCTTTAACAAATTTTTTCTGCACTCTTTCTATTTTATCACTATGAATTTTATAAAGTGGATTCCAAACGGCACTAGCAAATTCTAACCGACTACGAACATAACTATTAAATAAAACATTATATGTTGAAATATCTTTAAAAGGCTTTCCTACACGTAGTATAAAACCTAACTGCTTAAAGGATTTACTAACTATATTATCTATGTGAGGTACAAAGGTAAGTTTAGAGTCCATTATAACACCGAGATCACGAACTTGATTAACACGGGCTAGATCTTTATTACAAAGTTTGTACTTAAAATGTAAAGCTGTACGTTTCCTACTAAAACTAATAGTGTAACATTTATCAAGGTTCAAAAATAAGTTGTTAGCGATACAAAAGTTCTGAAAGTTATTCAGATCGCTTTGTAAAGCCATGCAGTCGTCCATATTTTTTATTACTCGGTAAATTTTAGTGTCGTCGGCATATAACAACATTTTTGAACTACTCATACAATCTGCAATATCATTAATATAGATAATAAACAACAGGGGTCCCAAATGTGATCCCTGCGGTACCCCAGAAGTGATATGTCTATAATGACTAGTGTGCCCTTTCACTGCTACTGCTTGTGATCGGTTTTCAACGTAAGATTTTATCCAGCGAAACAGGTCGCCATGTATACCTAAATGCCAAAGCTTCAAAAGCAAGCGCTCATGGCAAACCTTATCGAATGCCTTGGCGAAATCTGTATACACTGCGTCCACTTGATAGTTGTTGTCTAAAGCATCTAATATGGTTTCTGTAAAAGACAAAAGATTAGTATCGACACTACGACCAGTGAGAAAGCCATGCTGGTTTGGAATTATATGTCGACGCAATGCAGAAGAAAGCTGATCAGTAACAATTTTTTCTAGGATCTTTCCAAATTGACACAATTTTGAAATAGGCCGATATTGCTCTATTTTATCGCTAGCCTCTCCCTTTGGTATCGGCGTAATTAATGCACGCTTCCATAAAGATGGCACGGACCCTTCCTTTATGGATTGCTCAAAAAGTAAAGTAATAGGGACAGCTAAGTTCGAAGCACAGTTCTTTATTAATATAGGAGGAATACAGTCTGGCCCAGAACCTTTATTAACATCAATGCTTTTAAGATATTTGCTTACGAGATCCTTACTAATGAAAATAGTGTCCATATCAAAAACATTATTATGTATAGGTGCTAGATTATTAAGGTCCACAGTACTATCAACAGGTTTTACAAAAACGGATTGAAAATGTTCATTAAATAAATTACATATCTGTGCGCCGTCTGTAGCTGTGATTCCCTTATAGTACATAACCTGTGGAAGACTGCTTTTTGCAAAAATTGACTTTATATATGTCCAAAAGAATTTAGGATGAGAATTAATTTTAGCCTCCGTATTCTCAATGAAATTCCTGTAACACACGGGTTCTAATTTTGAGATTCTTTTTTTTAATAATTTGTAAGCATCAAAATCTAGAGGATTACCATAAGTCTTCCAAAGTTTATGGTATTTCTTTTTTTCATTAAAAAGTCTTCTAAGAGGTCTAGTGTGCCAGGGAGGTTTGGAACAAGATGTGCGTAGGGGGACTTTTGGAACAAATTTATCAATTAAGTTATTTAAGATCTCATAAAAAATCTGAATACAGTCCTCCAGTGGGCGGCCTGAAAACAGATCGATCCATTTTGTTTTAGATAACTCGTTATTGATTTCATCAAAATTCGCCATAGGAAAACGGTATACAAAAGTAGATGCCGGTTTAAGGGGGCGCCTATAAATTATATTTAATTCAATTTGAAGGGCTTTATGGTGCAAATCTTCAGGTGTCAATAGGTCAGTGCTAGTGGTTACTATGCAATTTTTATTACAAATAATAAGATCCAAAATACGTTGGTTAATATTGAAGCAACTATTGTATTGTTCCAAATCCGAAAAAGATAAAAAATCGCTTAGCAACTGTGTAGGTAAAGTGGTACTTGTACCAAGAATTAATTTTGAGTCATCAGTTTTATGCCATTGCGCATCAGATATATTAAAATCGCCAGTTAAAAGAAAAACGTCATTAGGATTGTCCATTATTAATTGACTACAGAGTTCGAAATAGTTTTCTAATGTGTCTTTATAAAAAGGTCCGTGCGGAATGTACAGACAACAAATATTTAAAAACGTTTTTCCTTGAAGTGCATCTTGCGTTAACGGTAATGAAATCCATATGCACTCGGAGGACGCGGGGGAGGGGCACGGCCAGCTCCGCTGCGCCGGCTGGTACTCGCGGCGCACGGCCACCGCCACTCCCCCGCCCCGCTCCGCGCCGCTCTCGTCAGCTGATCTATCACAACGATAAACAATGTACCTATTATCGAATAACTCCCTATCATAAAAGTTTGCATTTAACCAGCTTTCAGTAATGCAAATGAAATCATAATTGGACATTGCGACGCGTGAATAAAAGTGATGTGTCTTTGTACGAAGCCCCCTTACGTTCTGGTAGTAACCATTAAATTTTTTAGCCAAAACAGACATTAAATAAATCAAAATATATATACATTTTTACTGTACTTTGCTTTGAGTACCACCGTATGAACAATTTAAGTAAATAATATGGTTGGCGTTGTGAATGAAACAAAAAGTAATTGAATTTTATTTTATATACTCGTAGGTAAACACGAAAAACGGTTTCATTAGCGATGAAGGTAGCGAATTTCAAGTAATTATGGAGCACAGAAATTATAACTAAAGTAACATTTTTTTTACCAATGACACAGAGTAACTCTAAGAAAAGTCATTTAATCTTGTTAAAATCAAAATTCCTATTAATCACCATGGGTTTCGACTTTTCGGTTTTCCGAGCTAAGATTTTGCAGTCTCGAATCCATAGATAGGCAAGTTTATTGTCTTTTTTGAGCTCCCGTGCCCGCTTCAGCAGCATCTTGCTGGCTGGAGTGAGATGATCGCCCAAATATAAGTCCAAGGCCGGGCCGTCGAGGCCAATGGAGGCAGTCGTGATCCCTTTACGCGCGCGTACCGCCGAAAGGAGTTGGTCCTTGTACATACGCCGAGTGAACTTGACGATCACAGCCGGTTCACGTATGTTCGCCGCTTGTTCCTGGCCCTCCTGGTCCTTGCCGCCCTCGCTATTCACGGTTTGGAAACGCCGCACACGATGAATACTGTCTATGAACGGAACCTCTAGTTTTAAACCCACTACGGTATAAATTGTTCCAACTATGCTGAGCAGATTTTCACCTTTTTTGAAAGGCAAGCCCGAAATTTCAATATTGTTCATTCTTGAATATTGTTCCCGAGCCTCACTTTCCTGTTGGAGGGTAGATATAATCAATGTAGCTGCATTTAAGTCTGATTGCAGCTTAGCAACAAGGTTTGACTTTTCCTCTACTTTATGGACCCGGTCCTCTACATCAGACAGTCGGGGTTCAATCTCATTCAATTTCAATCCAAAATTATTTATACTATCCTTGCAAGATTGCAGGTCCACACGTAGCGAACTAAAATCAGATCGGAAATCCTTGATCTCTTGCAAGACTGATGCAAACCCTTGTTCCAGTTTATCAAAAACACTGGAATCGCCAGAATCAATTTGTATGCCAGATGAACTTTGCGGTGGTTGTTTTTCTGAAGGCACGGTGTTTACGTCGCTTGGTGTAGAATTGTTACCGCCGCCGGCGCGGCACGGAATGCATCGCCAACTTCCCTTTTTTTCGCTTGTCATCTTACGGTATGTAGTTTCAAGCAGACCAGCACAGCCAAAGTGGAGATTTCCCTTACATTGACTACAAAACACAGAGTCTGTAACTTCCAAATCACATTTTGAACATAACATTTTTAAAATAATTTATAACGACACTTCTAACAAAAGTCAACCCTACGACTTGTATAGTAATTAGGTCTATTATTGTACGAACGTGGCACGACCGCAAGGCGTAAACAAATGAGTCACTCGACAGGTATACAGAACAGCCGATCGGTACGGGCGCACGATGCTAACTGTTATTAAGTTAAGTTATGCCCAATTCAATAGAGCAATTAGCTTTGATTAAAGGATGACCCACTATAACGAGCCGGGATGTGGCCGGGCCAGAGTGCGTAGCCAAGATGCCAATCGCTCACGCTTAATAACGTAACGCAGCTACCTCTCTCTATCACTCTTCCTTATTAGTGTGACAATGACAGTTGCGTTTCGTTAGCGACTGAGCGTGAGCGATTGGCATCTTGGCTACGCACCCTGGTCAATATGTCGGTTTCTATAGAAAACGTCACGTGACCTCCAACGTCCGAGCTCGGACGTGATTCTTTCTTGTCCCCGCCCGTTCTAGAGTGAGTCATACTTTATTATTAATATAATCATTGTTGGCTTACAACAAAGAGCGTTGGTGACCCAGCGGTAAGAGCGGGCGACTTTTCAATCCGATGGTCGCAGATTCAAACCCCGGCTGGTACCAATGTGTTTTTCGGAACTTAGTACGAAATATCATTTAATATTTTACCAATCGCTTTTCGAGATGGAAAACATGGTGAGAACACCAGAAGGCCTAGTTTCACCAGAAGGTCAGATGGCAGTCGCTTTCGTAAAACTAGCGCCTATGCCAAATCTTGGGATAAGTTGCTAAAGCAGACCCCAGGCTCTCTGCATGAGCCGCGGCAAAATCCGGGAAAACCCTATGAAGAAAAAAAACATTGTTGGCTTGATATACTTATTATAAATAAACATTGTATTCGATATTCGGTTTTTGTGTTCGGACCACATTTTACAAGATGATTTTGGAAACCGGCAAAGTGCGTGTCTGACTACACATAATGTGACGCAGGTGGGCGTACTGCGTCCCGTCACGCCGCGCGTAGCCCCCTTGATGACAATACCGGTTGAGTCTGATCATGTCGACAAGACAAAACGCAGTGCGCTCACCTGCGTCTTCACGGCTCGCGCACGGTTCCCAATCGATGACAGCATCCTAAAATGTCCGAAACGTGACAAAAATATATGAGTGTTATTCATAATTTGATTAAAATATAAGTTGCTTGCTCGTAAAAACCTACAACAGGTACGAAAATAGTACATTACGATACAAGGGCGAAAAAGAGGAAATTCGCAATGAGTAGCGATAGAGGAAATTCGCAACGAGTAGCGATAGAGGAAATTCGCAACGAGTAGCGCTAGCGATAAATACACGACCGTAGGGAGTGTTTTAAATCGACACGAGTTGCGAATTACCTCTTCGCGCGTGTATCGTACGACATTTAACAGTACATATGAATATTCTTTGAATATTCGACGCATAACATTATCAGAATTCCGCCGGTCACACAACCCCGGCAAAATTTTGTATTTACAAACGAGTGATTATGTTGAATCCGTTCGGGCCTAAGAAGGGGCTTACTTACTGCCCAAGTAATATGGCCGCAGATTATTACAAGTTATTACAAAGGATTTTAATGCATAATAATGAGCACCAACCGTCCGGGGTAAATATTTGTTTTAGAAACACGCAGATTTGTTTTTGTTATCATGATGAGTTTGAAACTGATTACGCAATAAGTTTAACAAGAAAAAGATTTCGGGTATTCTTAAGTGTAAGTAAAGAAGGAGGAGAACTTTTTACATTTGTTTATCCGGATTTAAGGATAACTCACACCACTCCGATCCGATCCGGGACGATCTGTCAGTTTCTATAGAAAGAATCACGTGATGGCTCGGAGCCCTCGGAGGTCACGTGACGTTTTCTATAGAAACTGACAGATCCTCCCGGATCGTATCGGATCGGATCGGATCGGATGGATGTGAGTCATACTTTTTAATCAAATTTAGAGCATACAAAATATTTTAAGATTCTTAATAATGCAATAACAAAGCATATAAATTGCAATTGCTAAAATAGTGTAAGTAATAAGTATTGGTATCCCAAAAAAAACAGTTTTGATAATAAACATCAAATAAACAAAAAAATTAAATAAAACGAAACAATAACCCGGCACAATAGAATAAAACAAATTATAAAATAATTATATATGTTTTGATAAATATATATTATTATTCAATATCCAAAAACACAACAATTACAGAGCTTGTATTGCGAGGTGGGTGATTCATTTCATACAATATTGTAAATGTAACATTAGTTTTTATTATTGATTTTTATACCACCTCATTTATTTTCATACACGTTAATTAGGTATTAGGGTGTTGCTTATTTTGTCGAAATATACAATTTAAACTACGTCTAATTTGATTCGATTTTTTTAAACAAGTTTTAGGGGTCGTCACCGATCCCTAAACAAATAGTAAAAAACATCATCTCCTTTTTCGCTTTTTTAGTAGGTACACTAGGTGCTAATTATTTAAAAAATATTGACGCACTTTGATGATTTTTTTCTTACATACCTACTGCAAGCGTAAAATTCGTTTTTTTTTTTTAATTTGTAAAAGTAGTTCGTACTTTTTAACGCCATATCATTATAAAGGTACGGGTCCCTGACACGTCATCTAGCGAAAAAAAAGAAGTTTTTTTTTATCTTCATTATGAGAATATTAAATTGTCATTGGTGATTATTTTTACACAATATTTCTTTTTGTTACTAAGTTCTTAACAAATTTCTGAGATGATTTTTTTCCGTGCAAGCGTAAAATACGAGATTTTTATTTGTAAAAGTCACTCGTGGTTTTTAAAGCCACATTATTAAAGGTACACCCGGGCACGTACGTCATCTAGCGAAGAAAAAGAAGAACAAAAAAAGTTTTATTTTTAACCCCATTATGAGATATTATAATCTTAAATTTTCAATAATCGGTCCTCCTCTTCTTTGCGTCGCTTTCCTCATTGCTGACGGTCGTGGTCATTTCCACTGTCCCGGAACTACCTCTCCCGGATGATGCGCCGCCATCTGTTCCTGTCAGTAGCCGGATTCTTATTAGTT
This sequence comes from Lathronympha strigana, assembly GCA_949128165.1. Taxonomy (NCBI): domain Eukaryota; kingdom Metazoa; phylum Arthropoda; class Insecta; order Lepidoptera; family Tortricidae; genus Lathronympha; species Lathronympha strigana. The sequence goes on from OX421911.1 coordinate 11,435,611, forward strand.
GCTCCAATATAGGTACATAGGTATATGTAGTATCAAAAAGTTGCGCAAAATCGTCAAAACGTTCCTGAATGCTCTGAGAGATACCCGGATAATATTGGTGGATAAATCCATGAACTAGACACAAAAACAAATTAATTAATAAACGAAACCGGGCTTAATCACGTACAAACCCTAATGGCTCCGTAAACTGTAGTAGAGCAGCTACAATTTAATTGCAAAATTGGCACAACGGACATACTTAACCGCTATCGCCTAAATGGTATGCTTACCATTTAGGCGAAGGACGGCACTTTCTTAGGACGCCACTTTCTGAGTATGGCACTTTCTGAGGATGCCACTTTCGATGCAGGTCACTTTCTTAGGACGTCACTTTCGATGTACGCCACGTTCTGAGTACGCCACTTTCGAGGTAGGGCACTTTCTGACTACGCCACTTTCTGCGTATGCCACTTTCTGTGTATGCCACTTTCTGAGTACTCCACTTTCTGACTACGCCACTTTCTGACTATACAGTGTTTATTGTTCATCTCATTATATAAAATTAACGCATATTTTAAAACAGTTAATTTAGTAGTCAAATACCAATATCTGGCGAGAATAGTGAAAACAAGAAAAAAAGAAACGGATGTGATCTTCTCAGATTATAATGAATGCACGTTTTTGAAAGGTGGCGATAGATAATAAATGTTAAACCTCGTTTGTGCATTGGGGCATACTCGTACTACAAGAGCCTAAAATAAGTATCGTCGAAGTCGATATCTTTTTTAAAGTATATTTTAATAAGTTATACGTACATACACTAGGATTAAAAAAAAACAATATCATACGATACACAAATTATGTAAATATGTAGATGTAGGTATATTTACTACTAGTTTCCCATACTTTTTGTTTAAAATATTTAAACTTTTTGCTGATTCCTATATTTATACGTCATTTTATAATGGATGTGACAGAACGGAAATTTTTGACTCATATTATCGTTGATGTAAATGTTATGAATAATACAAAATTCTCCAATCATATTTTTATACACGTACAGTTCTACTATTTCTCGTTTTGTTGACCCATCTCATCATAAAGTCTGCTGAGCAACTCCCTGGATATACAGACAGTGGACACACAGTTCCTTACTGGATAGAGATACTACGAGCGACCAAGGCTGTGCCAAGACTCTGTAATAAAGCATTGTGAGGGCAAGTGGAGTGAACAGTGCGGTGGTAGTGCGTCGTGGAGTTCCGTTTTACAGATGCCGCCAGACAGCGCGCTTGCTCGGCATCTAACGCCTACTGCTGGAGCTCGTGAGTCTCGCGACGTCCTGACCCAAGTCGTTATTTTTATTTTTACCTGTTCTGCATATCATTTTGAGGCTTTGATAATTAAAAATATTGTAAGCTTGTATAATTAATAAATTGATGGTGATTTGTTATATTTTTATGCGTATTTATTTTTGCGGCGCGGGCGTGGGATAATAATTATACAGGGTGGAAATAGATTTTGGGTCAGTGAGGGCAGCTACCAGATCCCGTGTTGCTAGGCGAAAATGGTCTGAGGTCACCTTCCTTCAATTTCAAATTAATGAAGATTGGCGTTTACAGATTTTGGAAAAAACATACAGGTTGCGAGAAGATTGTCATTTTTGACAAACTGATTTTTTATGCCAATCGATTCCATTCCTGTCCGGGATTAAAAGCTAGTATGGGACCAAAAATAAATTTCCAGCTAGAAAAGCCATAATTCGAGAAAAACTTTCCCCATACAATTAGTATGAAAATGAAAAAGTATTTATGCCACACCTGGCCATAAAGTGCCTTTTTCCGAACGCTACGCGTACGGAAAAAGCCGATTTCTGCCCAAGTGTAGGCATAAAATGACACGACACGTGACACGTGAGGTAATAAATAAATCCCTGCCCTTGATCGCATATTTACGTCCCTCGCTTGCAGCTCGGGTCGCAAACATAATGAAATAATGATTTCAATAACAATAGTGAAAAAATCGCAAACACAATAATGTCACTAACGTCACAAGACACCAGCGAAATTTGACTCAAACCTGTATGCTGCTCAATAACATAGGTAACAAGGAGGTTTTAAATCTTGTCTACTTGTCTAAACCTATCAAAATCTAGCGCGACATAACGAGAGGGTCGTATTAGCGTTTCTTTATATTTTATTTTTACTATTCCTGATATACTTTCGTGTTTGAAAACTCATTCTATTAACTTAAATTGTTTATTTATTTAACAAGATACTATGAACAATCAACGCTACACAGTAAGAAAGTGGCGTAGTCAGAAAGTGGCGTAGTCAGAAAGTGGAGTACTCAGAAAGTGGCATACACAGAAAGTGGCATACGCAGAAAGTGGCGTAGTCAGAAAGTGACCTACATCGAAAGTGGCGTACTCAGAACGTGACGTACATCGAAAGTGACGTCCTAAGAAAGTGACCTGCATCGAAAGTGGCATCCTCAGAAAGTGACATACTCAGAAAGTGGCGTCCTAAGAAAGGGACGTCCTTCGCCTAAATGAAGCATACGGCGTGGCGTTTGAGTGCTTTGTGGCAATTTAAACTATTTAAGCATTTTCTAAAACATATAACAAAACTACGTAGTTCTAACTGTAACACCTACTCACAAAATTTTTATGAGAATTGTTCGAGAAATCTAGCATAAACCTTTTATGCACTACAATTCGTAACTAGATATAGTTTCGGAACGGGCGATATTAAACATTACAGACGAACGACATATATTCGAATTCAAATTCCATGAATATGAAATCCTTAAACCATTGTCCCGAATTTTTATTCTATTTCAGTCGTTATTCGTTCATTCCTGCTACAAGGGTTTTTAAAGTTAAAGGTAGTGGTTTGGTAAACATTTACAAATATGCTCAGCAACTTTTTCGGCAATAATGCTCTTTATCTGTCTGATTAAACCTCGTAAGTAGATAGTAAAAGACTTCGTGGACGCGGCCCTACATGTTGGTCTGGTCAGAATGGTGAGATCCGCTCCGCGCTTAACAGTCCACAACGCCTTCCATACCGCCGGAGACAGAAGAAGTTGGAGAAAGATCGTCCGTGGGAAGGTGATGCAGAAGGTCACGGCCCTCAAACCTGAGGAAGACGACGCAAGAAGGAAGCCTCGTTTTGGTTATTAATAATAAACATTTTTTTTAAACTCCTTTACATATTATATATGTTAATATTATACATCAGATCTGCAAGCATGAGTATGTAGTACTAGATTTTAACATGATAATGAACAATTGAAGAGTCTGTCAAGAAAAGAAAACGGAGAACCTATTAAAAAGGACGTTTGTAAGTATATAGCCTAATTTGAATGACTCATGGTGGCTTCGAAACCCAACACACAGCATGGTCCGACATGCTCTTAGCCTGCTTTTCAGACATATTTTATAAAGAAAGAATAGAAATATTTCAAGTTCAGAATAACCCTTGATAAGTCATCAATGTTGTCAAAGCAAACCCAACACTCCCCGTGCGTGGCATAAGCCGGGAAAATGCTGGGAAAGAGAAGAATTCATCAATGTTGTCAAAAAAATATGCGTAAGTATGTAAAGAAAGAAGAATTTAATAAAAAATATTTACAATTATTTATTTTTAATTCCTCATCCCAGTTAATAAGACTATTTTATTGTTACCGTGAAACGCAGACTGTAACAAAATACAATAACATTTTTACTAAAAAGCTATTATGGCCGGTCTTATGGCTTAAAAAATAATTGCTCAATATACGTTTAAAAGGTTGATAAACAGTTTTTCAAGTACCGAATAATCTTCCGCTTTAAATTCAAATTTTCAGCTTTGAGTTTTGCTTTCGGTAATCACAAATAAGTGAATATTTTTTCACAAAACTGCGTTTCTTACTGGGTACAAAATGCTCAAAGTATTATGCCTGAAGTTGAATTTCCTTCCGCGGACGCTCCAGCTGTGGAATGGCTCTCTGCCTAGGTTTTCCCGAAGGACTACAGTTTTCTATGGATTGGCAACGCGCATGTGTCCCCTCCCCCCCTGTAGTTGTAGGCTACAGTAACCGCTTTCCATCAGGCGGGCCGTATGCTTGTTTGCCACCGACGTGGTATTAAAAAACCTTGTAGTGGTTTGACTATCCAGAAAGACAGGCCCACAAAATTGATTTTTTTACTGAATAGGTACTATATTATCTGTGTGTTTCTGACATTATGACAAGTTAAATAGGCACTATACTTTAGCACTCTCAACAACAAAAAAATAAACAAACACTCGCTATATGTCACACTGTGACATCTTATGAAGTGACCTTGGCAAGTCATACCATAAGTACCAAAGCTTCTTTTCTATACTGTAATAATTGTTAATATAACTTCATATGTATATTAACTATTAGGATAGTTCTCAAACATTGGCAGCTGCAGCCAAATGAAGAGGAGCAACGCGACAATCGAAAATTGCAAATTATCAACCTGCATCTCTTTCTATCTAATATGTAAGGGGGATAGAGAGGGAGATACAAATTTTCGTTTGTTCGGTTTTCGCGATAGTAGGCCTGACCTTATAATTAATATCTGCAATACATTTCGCAACCACTAATTGCTAGGCACACGCCTCTCTTCATTTCGACGTGCCTCTGTGGATTATTTCGGAACGCTTTAACTCACGTACTGCAATTACATTGAAAGTTGATGTTTGGTAAAGATGCATTAATGCCTTGCACAATAAACGAGTACGTCGCGGTCTTGTGGCGTAGTATGAAATGAACTACCTCTCTTGAAATTCCTTAACTGATTTAAACTTGTCAATGTTCAGGTTGTAACAAAAGGGCGAAGCAAGGAAAGAAATCTCGAAATTAGAAAAAAAAAACACTTTGTCTGGAGAGTGCATTTTCGATTAGCTATTCCATACAAAGCGAAACTTTTTTTTGCGAAAATTTTCGCATTGCACTCAGGGTAATTGACCTTATCAGCTCTAGGAGTGTCGTTCGGGACTTTTTAACACTATATTATTCACCTTCAGAGAATTGACCCACTATAACAAATTCAAATTGTATAAAAAAATATATGAATTTTGTAACATTTAGAATTTCAAAGCCACACGCGTACTACTATCAAAATAATTGAATATTAAATCATATTCGATTTTAATGAAATGTAAGTCATAACCACATAAAATTATAGCACAAACCATATTTTTTCTAATAACTCTCGAACAACATTAAGCTCGGATCGCGGTGAATAATCACATAATCTACTTTTTGGTAACTTCATATCCAGAGAGATTTTTGTATGAGATAGTCAACTGTTACATTTAACCGTATTAAACTAGTATTAGTTCCCAAATTCACAGGCGCTGGAGTAGGTCGGGAGGCGAAATATGGAAAAACTTTATGTTTCTATATAAGTAACTTTATACCAATCAAAGAATTACAAATCTGTTGACTTTTTCAAAAAAAATCCGTCTAAAAGTACCTGTAACTTATTAGTCTCAAAAATATCAGATAAAAGAATCTTTTGATTTTGTTTCTCGTTTAGAAAGTTTTTTTCTCTTGTACACACGCGTTCAAAAGTGCATGGCCAATTTATGAATTAATTCATTCATAAACTGCCCATGCAATGCTGAACGTACATACATAGCGAACGCCTTAATTTGTACTATTTACCTACTCTACTGTTATACGAGTATGTCTTCCAGCTCATGAGCAGTTCTTTTTTTGCTTCGTCTCTCTAAAGTGAAAGAATTATTCACCCTTCGCTGGCGCTGGAATTTTACCCGGTAACGTGGCGCGGTAACCAGCTCAAGGAAATATCAGTTTTCCGCGTACGTTATATTTTCAATGCTACCAGGAACGATTAATTCATCTGCGCCATTCAGAGTTCCTTATTGCACAATATTATTTACCTAATATACCTACCACTCCTACCCGTAGCTAAATTGAAACAGAAGATTAGATAGATTCAAACATAATTTAATGTGGCACAATATCTTTCAGTACGATCCTTTTGAGAAATAGCACTATGAAATGCTTTTACAATTATCTAAATTCTGTTCATTTTAATGGGCTTGGAACCGCCAAACACAACTTTACGTACAGTTACATTTTGTTAACTTGACAGTCTAATGACTCGTGGTAGTTATATACATATTTAAGTAGTAGAGGCAAGTATCAGAAATAAATAATTTTGGAATCGCAACAAAACATTTTAATTCATATTATTTTTGGAACACGATTTAACATCATTAGCATGATTGAGAATAGACGCAAGGGCCTCGGTCGCACGGCAGCGGTACGCTACATTAAATCATAAAGTTAGTGGCAGATAGGCCGCAAGGGATATTTTACAACTCTTACAACTTTCGATAATCTCAAGTTCGACATCTCATTTCACGAACAATTACCACTGAATTTGTTAAAGGCTGACGATCTTAAAAAGGAATTTATCTGCTTATTGATAATTTTTTGTACTGAAATAGTACATTTACTGCAGAGGCCTGCAAGTCCTTATTCACGCCGAAGCTTGTATAGTGCTTTTTTCAAACATGCAATGAAAAAAACAAAAAAAACAAAGATTTTTTTAGAGAAATTATAAGTAAACACAAGACAAAAACTAAAACTTACGTGTGTGTATTAATATTTAGCTATATTTTAACTCAGTTTTAATAGAAAATACATTTTTATACGCATTGGTATTGGCAGAATGTCATGATGCCTGTGCCACAAAATGTGGAGTGGAAATTAAAAAAAGAGGACTTTTCCGGCCTAGACCTGTAACATTTGTATGAAATTCCATTAGGAATTCCCTTGCCCTAGCCGCACCTGAAACGCCACAAAATAGAGAGACTAGTCTCTCTGTTTTGTGTGAAACGCCATCCTTCACGGCCTATTATAAGTGTTACGTTTGAGGGGTGGGTACTTTATAAAAAATGCACTAATTAACCACTAATTAAAACTGAGGCTTTATTGCTACTACAAGACACTAAACACAGTAATTAAACACAATTAACACACACTAATTTATCGCACTCGTCACTTTTACTTCACTCCGATTCGCTCTTGATTCGCACTGTATCGCATTCAGAATTGAACTACTCTGTGGCTGCAGGCTGCCGCTATATATACCCGTCGGCGGTACTCCTGATGGTTCCAGAATGTTCCAGCCAAATCTCGCCTCGACAGGTCGGCTTCGATTCTAGTAAGTTCGCGAGTAGGTACCTAAGTACTTCTCGCGATGCTTCTAGACGCGGCTGGGTACTAGGCAGGTGTGTCCGCGAGTATTCGAGAACATTCTCGACTCTTGCCGTCTTTTTCTATACTTCTCTTTCACACCCTTCTCGAATGTTCCGTATAGCTATCCCTTTCTAAGAGTGGTCTCTTTCACACACTTCTCGAATGTTCCGTATAGCTACTAGGCAGGTGTGTTCGCGAGTACTCCAGAACATTCTCGATTGTTGCCGTCTCTTTCTATCCTTCTCTTTCACACACTTCTGGAATGTTCCGTATAGCTAGCTCTTTCTAAGAGTGCTATCTCTTTCACTCCTTCGAGAAATTTCGCCATATACTGAATTGTACTTCAGGGGCCCATAAGGGGTCCTGAAAACGCCTGAAAACGGGTTTTCAGGTTATTGTGCCATCTGGTAGAGGGTGGCCTGAAACGAACTGAAAACATGTTTCAGGCGCCTGAAAACAACGGTAACTGGGGTAAATTTTGAATCTTCTAGTATGTGAAAGAGGCACCTCTAAAACGGCCTGAAATCACTTTTCAGCCTGCTGAAAACGCTTCCAAGGCATGAAAAATCACATTTGAAGTTTTGTTCACATGACCGGCGTAACACTACCCCCTCCTAAGACATGCTCGTCCCGAGCATCATCATTATTGCCATGGTATCTCGCCAGCCGATCAACGTGAACAATCTTACATGGGCTTCGTGAATTTCGCTGTATCCGATACGTGACGTCGTTGATTTTTGTGACCACTTTATATGGCCCTTCCCAATTTGGAGACAGTTTCGGGGACTTCCCTTTCCTTCGCATCAGGTTATGTAGCCACACCAACGAACCTTCCTCGTACCCCATTTGGTTAGACTTCCTGTCATATCGAGTCTTCATTTTTGTGCTAGCTTGAAGCCCCTGTTCACGAACTAGGTTGTGAACGTCATCAATCCGATCCCTTAAATTGCACGCATATTCTGTGATGCACCTAGGAGTATCCGGGGGTCGACCAGTTAGGAGATCAGCAGGTAACCGAAGCTCTCTTCCAAAATTCGCATACGCTGGCGTAACTGCCGTACTTTCATGGGTTGCTGACCTGTATGACATCAAAAACAGAGGAATATGCCGGTCCCAATCTTTTTGGTGAGTCTCAACAACTTTGGCCAGGTGTCTCTCCAACGTCTGATTGAATCTTTCGACCATTCCATCCGATTGTGGGTGATATGCAGTAGTTCTAGTCTTATGCAATCCCATGATTCGACAAGTCTCCTGAATAGTGATGGGTAACTACCGGTAATATTACTGTGGGCGTCACGCCCATGTTGCTATTGTTTTATGTCTTTTATAATCTTATGTTTATACACTTTTATGTTTTAATACAGTTTTATTATTTTTACCATATTACAAATTGATATTTTAAATGAATTATTATTTATTGTTTTCAATGAAATTAATTATTTATTGCAATCAATGGAATTTAATCACCAATCAATTATTTAATGAGTTTATTGTAATGCCTAATTAAGTCAGTTGATAGTTATTTTAATTGTTAATTAGTGTCATGCATTTTATCTTTATTATATATTTTGTATGTTGAAGCGGACGAACGGATTAATTTTATTAGTAGATGCGCGCAGTGACATGCACGTGACGTCACGGCCGCGAACCGGTTTCTCGCCGGCCGCCCGGCGCTCGCGCAGTGTCCACGCTGACCTCCGCGCGCCAGTATATAGCCCGATCTGACTCGAAGTGCATGTCGCCGCGCTGCATACGCCTATGCCTAAAATCAGTGCCGCGCTTGTTTAGTTTTATTAAGTGATTTCTCCTTCTGTACATGTTGAACGTTCAGTGCTTCGCTTGCATGTGCTTTGCAAATAAAGTGAAAATAAGGACTCGCTTGTTTGCTTTATACTCCCGAAGATCCTAACAAGTAAGTGCATAAGTAACTGAATATCAACTGCGTATCTACGCATACCACACTGGTGACCCCTGCTGAAACACCACAGAATGGGAGGTGAAGGCAGTGACGGTACGGCGTCGGGTGGCATGGGCCCGGCCGCGAACAAAGAAGCACCGTTACAAAATGGCGCCGAGCAGTTACCGGCTGAGTCATTTCGAGTCGGCGTGAAAGTTCCACCGTTTTATCCGGACAAGCCAGCGGTATGGTTTGCACAACTGGAGGCGCAATTCAGATTATCTAGGGTTACGACAGATGAGACGAAATTTTATTATGCCATGGCCCAGCTCGAACCTCAATATGCGGCGGAGGTCGAAGATATTATTACGTCACCCCCGGAAGAGGACAAGTATATCCGGCTGAAGACGGAGCTGATTAAACGCCTTTCTGCGTCACGGGAGAGGAAGATTCAGCAGGTCCTGAACCTCGAAGAGCTCGGAGACAGGAAGCCGTCACAGTTTCTTCGGCACCTTCAGAACCTGGCAGGACCTGGGCTTCCTGAGGACTTCCTTCGTTCCATCTGGGTAAACCGGTTACCTCAACGGACGCAGGATATCGTCGCGTCACAATTGAAATCATCCCTGGAGGACTTGGCAGAGCTTGCCGATCGCCTTCAGGACGTCATCGTGCCCACTCCTCAGGTTGCAGCAGCAGCGCTGCCTCCCACTCCATCGGATCCCCTGATGCTACAGATTGCAGAGCTGAGTAGGCGGTTACAGGCGCTGGATGCTAAGGTTGGTCGAGCGTCCCGGTCCAGAGGAAGGTCATCAAGTCACTCCCGGCAGCGTTCCGCGTCCCAACGGTCCAGCTCCAGCTACCGGAAGTTCCCAACCTGCTGGTACCATCACAAGTTCGGGGAGCAGGCTAAGAGATGCGTCAAGCCTTGCGACTACCAGGCGGGAAATGCATCGGGCAGTCGGTAATGGCGGCGAGCGGCTGCCCAAGAACAGGTCGCTTGTTCATCATGGACTTCAAGACCAAGGTCACGTTTCTCGTGGACACAGGTAGTGATTTGTGTGTTTTTCCGCGTACCAAAATGAAAGATCGCAGAACGCCGACAAACTATAATTTGTGCGCCGCTAACGGCACAGTGATAAACACGTACGGTTACGTGCATCTAGTACTTAATATAGGTTTGCGCCGCGACTTTGTCTGGCGATTTGTTGTAGCGGATGTAACGAGGGCGATAATAGGGGCAGATTTTTTGTCACATTATAATCTTCTTGTCGATTGCAGGAAACAGCGTCTCATCGACGGTAATACTATGCTCTCGACCGCGGCTTTGCCTGCTCGGCCGTCTGATGACATTTCTTCAATCAAGGTTGTAACTGGTGAGTCTGTTTACCACACTATACTACAGGAATACCCTGACATTACTCGCCCGTCTGGCATACACCGCACAATTAAACACACGACATTACATCATATCCGGGTTACACCCGGCCCCCCAGTTTATAGTGCACCTCGTAGGTTGGCTCCTGACAAGTTGAAGATCGCGAAGGAGGAGTTTTCTTCTATGCTCGCTAGTGGCATAGCCAGACCCTCCGAGTCACCATGGGCCTCCCCCCTGCATTTGGCCCCTAAAAAGGACAATGGTTGGAGACCTTGCGGCGATTATAGGATGCTCAATGCGCGTACAGTACCTGATAGGTATCCTATACGTCACATACAGGATTTTACGCACAATATCGCGGGCTGCCGCGTGTTTACAACCATTGACCTTGTTAAGGCCTATAATCAAATCCCCGTTAACCCTGATGACATCCCGAAGACAGCCATAACAACGCCGTTCGGCTTATTCGAATTCCCGTTCATGACGTTCGGCCTTCGAAATGCCGGACAGACGTTTCAGCGCTTCGTGGATGAGATGTTACGGGGACTGGACTTCTGTTACAGCTACCTGGACGACTTCTTAGTCTTCTCAAAAGACGAGAAAACACATGAAGTCCATCTTCGCCAGCTGTTCACTCGGTTGCAGGAGTACGGCATGGTCATAAACACGGCCAAGTGCGTCTTCGGAGCTTCGGAGGTAACATTTTTAGGTTACCGTATTTCTGCTGAAGGCACCAAGCCGCTTCCTGCCAAGGTTGATGCAATAAATGACTTTCCTCCACCCAAGAACGCGAAGGAGCTCAGGCGATTTCTGGGTATGCTGAACTTTTATCGCAGGTTCGTACCCAGTGCCGCACAGCATCAGGCTCCTCTCAATGCTCTTTTAGCAGGATCTGTGAAGGGATCGCACCCGGTCCAGTTTACGGCAGCGGAGCAGGACGCGTTCGAGCGATGTAAGCACGATCTGAGTCAAGCTGCCCTTTTGGCTCATCCAAACGCAGAGGCGAAGCTCTGTATCGTGACTGATGCATCAGATGTGGCCATGGGGGCTGTTTTACAGCAGTTCAACAAGGAGAAGGGCTGGGAGCCTCTGGCTTTCTTCTCACGCAAGCTAAGTCCCGCCCAGCAAAAATACTCGCCTTACGATCGCGAGCTGCTCGCGATTTACGAGGCAATCAAGTATTTTAGGCACATGGTGGAAGCCCGCGACTTCAGGATCTACACAGATCACAAGCCTTTATGCTTTGCATTCCATTCTCGTAAAGAGAACTGTTCGCCCAGGCAGTTCCGTCACCTGGACTTCATATCGCAGTTCAGCACGGACATCAGGCACATCTCAGGTAAGGACAATGTGGTAGCTGACACTCTCTCTAGGGTCGAGGAGATCACACAACCTGTCGACATGGAGAAGCTGGCTGCAGCCCAAGGAACCGACCCTGAGTTGGAACAACTGCTCAAGGGTGACAATTCGTTACGCCTGGCAAAAGTCCAAATACCTGGGACTGATGCCGAGCTGTACTGCGATGAAAGTCGCAGTTTTCCAACTGCTAGACCGTACGTTCCAGCTGAGTTAAGGCGCAAGGTTTTTGAGAGCCTCCACTCGTTCAGCCACCCAGGAGCCAACGCATCAGCGAAGCTCGTTGCTGACAGGTTTGTTTGGCCTGGGGTTAGAAGAGACTGCCGAGAATGGACGCGGAGTTGTCTGGCTTGCCAGCGCTCAAAGGTCACTCGACACGTCTCAACACCCTTGTCCACGTTTGACATCCCCAAGGCCAGGTTCCTGGACATCCATATCGACCTTATTGGACCACTTCCCCTCTGTCAAGGGTTTAGGTACTGCCTCACCGCCGTTGATCGTTTCACCAGATGGCCTGAGGCGATACCAATTCAGGATATAACCGCTGAAACCGTGGCACAGGCCCTGCTGCACGGTTGGATCGCTCGGTTCGGTTGCCCGGTCAGCATCGTCACTGACAGGGGACGGCAGTTCGAGTCTGCACTTTTCAAGAAGCTGTCTGACCTGGCGGGCTTTGTACATAAACGTACGACTGCTTATCACCCTTCCTGTAATGGAATGGTTGAGAGGGTACACCGTCAACTCAAGGCCGCCATTACTTGCCATGCCAACAGCACCTGGGTTGAATCACTCCCACTAGTGTTGTTGGGCATAAGAAATGCTTTTAAGGCTGACCTCCGAGCCTCGTCTGCAGAACTGGTCTACGGGCAACCTCTGCGTATGCCTGGTGAGTTTTTCAACCCAGGTGCGGATCTGTTTCCAGATGTGACGGATTACCTGTCTCGGCTTCGCACGTTCACGAGGAACTTGCACCCGACACCAGCTTCCCGTCACGTAAGTCAGCGTCGCACATTTATTTTCAACGACCTTGCAACATCTTCCCATGTCTTTCTTAGGGATGATACTCTGTGCAAGTCATTGAAACCAGCGTACACGGGGCCCTATAAGGTACTTCAGAGGGGTCCAAAGGTATTCACCTTACTGGTGAATGGTAAGTCTGTGACAGTATCGGTAGACCGGATAAAGCCAGCCTACATACTTCACGACACGCACGCCAACCACGTTACACATACAACACAAAAACAAACACATAACAACACCCACAAAACAACTCCCACCGGTTCAACCTTGAGTGAGGAAAGTGACATCAGACGCACACGTTCAGGTCGTGTAGTTCATTTCCCTGACTATTATCGCCCTAACTCGGTCTCTGGAGGGGAAAGCGAGTATTTTCCCAGTAATGCTACTGGTAATATTACCAAAAAATGGAAACATGCGGTAAGATTCAGGTTTTTAATGAAAAGTCGAGGTTTTTTCGTGGTTAATACTAAAAATAGATAGTATTAACATCCTTCGTAATGAAAAGAAGTGCAGGGTTGTTTTCAAATAGTAAATTACCAATCTTACCGGTAACTTACCCAATGTTTCTAGGTATCTTACCAATACTACTAGAAATATTACCGCCTGGTATATTCAGCACAAAACTTTTTACTTGTTCCAGAATAAGTTACTAAACGTTTTAATTTTATGTAGATATTGCAGTTTGTTAATTATGAGTGTTGTGTTCCTTCTTGTCTTGTGAAAACGAAAATAAAATAAAATATTGGTATTAAAATCAGCTTAATTGCAACAATAACAAAAAAATTAACAGAAAACAACGACCACAGACCAATTACAATAATATTTGTGAAGATTCAGGTAAGTTACATATCACAGTCAAATCTTCGTGTCTTTACTATACTTACGGCTACAAAAATATAATTCAATTCAAGTAGGTATGCAATCTCAGTAAATCAGTCTTTGCAAAAATCACATTTATTATATGAGATAGATATACATTTGGTTCTAAAACTAATAAAATCACATTTCAATCAGGTACCGTCAACTGCTGCAACTTTACCAACCGGCTACAACTTTGCCTGTTTTGAAAAGATTTTCTTTTCTACCAAACCGTTATCTATGTTTTACTTCTAAAAATGGTAAAAGTGGTAGCATTTATCTGGCAACCCATTTCAATATATTTTTTCATGGCAATACAGGTAGTTTCGAACTCCGTCGGTGTCAACGCTTGAAGCGACCACGCGTTTTTCATGTAAATATACTCATTTAAGGCCAGAATGACGAGGGGCAATGTAATGGGTTGGGTAAGGTTTCTTAGAATGTAGATGCCCCAAAATTGCCTGGTTGCCTGGTTGTCACTATTAAGTAGTTTTTTGTTGTCAACATAAAGCAGGTGCTCTCATAAGCAGATCTGTTTAGAAAATTTTGGATTTTTTCAACGTAAGAATTAGCTAAACACATATTATATATGTTTTGTTATTCCTATTTATCGTTAATCTATTGATTTAATTTAAAATATTAAAAATACCCATGTGTAAAAAAGAAAAAGGTTTTATTAATATCCACTTCTATTCTAGACCTACCTGCTATTTGCAGTTGTTTGAATACACAAGATTTAAAATTATGCAATTTTCTATAAAGTCGTCAAAATTCTTTCGTCTATTTTGTTTGGCACAACCGTAGCTACGCTTGAAGCGATGTATGGAGATGCTGCAGAATATGTCACAACTTTGCCTATGTCGTAAAAAAAGACTTAAGTAGTTATTTAGTATTTTCTACTGACACCTGGGCTGTGATAGTACTGCTATCACTTTAAAAAGGCTTTCCATTTTTAAATACTCCATATATTACCACAGATAATCCACTGGGCAATGTTGCAGCTTTTGGCTACAACTTCGACTGAAACTTTGAATGTATGGCTTGCAAGTCTTGCGACGAAGATGCACTGTCAGTACCAGTACTGTTACTGTCACTCAATGCGTATTTGACTTGCGTGTGTTATGTGTTTTTTCCCATAACAATTAAATGTTGCCTTAACATCTTCGGGACAGTTTTTACATTTTATGATATGAAATGCAAACCTGGTAGCATTTACAAAGTTGTACACAACACTGCAAAAGTTACACGTGTAACTTTTTTAATTATTGGAAGTCTTTTCTGTAAAATAACAATAAACTTTACTTCTTGGTTTCATTATTTATTCTTCACTCCCTACACAACACAAATACGTGCACTCCGAGTCATGCAAAGGTCCGAACTGAGGTACTTCAGTTACCTACTAGTCCGATTTACTAGTCCGATTCGCGTCCATTGTTCTATGTAAGATAAAAAAATTGAGTGAAAGAGACAAAAGATGTAAAACATTGGTGCATATTGCTCATTTAACTACGCCCATAACCTTAAGCGTAATTCTCTCCTAATTGTACTCGTACTACAGTCTCGTATCTTACCGCCATTTGGGAATCTTACTGGTAAGATTGGAAAGATACCGGTAATATTACCAAACAGAATCTTACTGGTAACGGTAACATTACCGCGGCACATCACCTGAAACACCGTAGATTCAAAATTTCTGCCTTGGTCACTGTGTATTTCCAGGGGTACTCCAAAGCGACAACAAACTTCATTCACTAACTTTTCCGCAACGGTGACTGCTTCCTGATTAGGAATGGCAAATGCCTCAGGCCATTTGGTGAAGTAATCCATTACAACAAGTATGTATTTGTTGCCGGAGTCTGTTGTTGGGAATGGGCCTGCCACATCTAACGCAACCCTTTCCCAGGGCGCACCGACGTTGTACACCTTGAGTGCTCCTCTGCTTCGGGTCTGCGGTCCTTTAACCGAAGCACAGTTTACACACTTTTTGCACCAATTTTCGACATCTTCACGGCAGTGGATCCAGTAAAACCGCTGTCGAATTTTCATTAAAGTCCTTTTCACTCCAAGGTGTCCATCAGAAATACCGTTGTGGAAACTTTCTAAAACATCTTTCACTCTTTTTCTCGGGACGATAACTTGTAGGTGAGCATCTTTCCCATTAGCCGATTCCCATTTCCTGCATAGTACACCGTTATGCATAAGCAAGCTGTCCCATTGTGCCCAGTAGCTTTTTGTTGTCGTACTCATTGGAGCTACTTCACACCATTTTGGTTTGACTACACCCGCACTAATCCACTCAAAAATGGGTTTCACGTCGGGGTCCTCTTTTTGTGCTTGTTGCATGACTTCATCGCTCCATTCCTCACTAACGGTGTCTGTCCTCAACATCCTCAAACATTCCTTGCCCTCTTGTTTAAGACAATGCTTACAGTCATCTGGGCAAGGTCTTCGAGATAGAGCATCCGCGTTTCCGTGCAATTTCCCACTGCGATGTTCGATGACAAAGTCATATTCCTGAAGCTGTTCAATCCACCGGGCCACCTGTCCCTCGGGATTCTTAAATTCCAACAACCATTTCAGGGCAGCATGATCAGTCCTAATTCTAAATCTTCGCCCTAGCAGGTATTTACTGAAATGCTGTAAAGTCTTAACAACTGCCAGTAGTTCCCTCCGTGTGACGCAGTAATTTCTCTCAGGTTTTGACAACGACTTACTAAAGTAGGCGATTACGACTTCGTTATCTCCCTTCTTTTGTGACAGAACTCCTCCAATACCTGTATTACTCGCATCCGTGTCAACAATAAAATCAACTTCTGGATCTGGATAACCCAGTATTGGAGTTTGGCAGAGTCTTTGCTTGAGGTTGTTGAAACTTTCCGTACACCGCTCGGTCCAATCAAATTGTCGATTTTCTTCAGTCAGTTCATGCAACGGTTTTGCGATATCTGAAAAGTCCTTCACAAACCGCCTGTAGTATGAACATAGTCCTAAGAAGGCACGTACAGCAGTTTTGTCCTTTGGTATCGGCCAATCCTTCACGGCGCTAACCTTTTCAGGGTCTGTCTGAATACCATCCTTCGAAATCACATGTCCCAAATAATTGACTTTTCGTTTGAAGAGTGAACATTTCTTTGGACTCAGTTTAAGGTTTGCCTCTCGTAACTTAGATAATACTTGCTCCAATTTGTTGAGGTGATCATCGAAGTCTCTTCCAACGATGATTATGTCATCCAAATAGACCAAGCAAGTGTCACCTAATAGACCAGCTAGTATCTGTTCCATCAACCTCTCAAATGTTGCTGGTGCGTTACATAATCCAAACGGCATGACATTACACTGCCAGAGTCCCTTTCCGGTCGAAAAAGCAGACTTCTCTTTATCTTTATCCTTGATTTCGACTTGCCAATAGCCACTTTTTAAATCCAACGTTGAAAACCATTTCATTCCATTCAAAGTGTCTAAAGTGTCATCGATTCGGGGCAATGGATAGCTGTCTTTCTTAGTAACGTCGTTCAGGCGGCGGTAGTCGACGCAGAACCTCATAGTCCCGTCCTTCTTCTTCACTAAAACTACGGGTGAACACCACGGGCTTGTTGAAGGTTCGATAACGCCGCTCTTCCTCATTTCTTCAATCATGTCCTCTACTTCCTTCTCTCGAGCTACTGGAACTCGCCGAGGTCGTTGTCTGATAGGTGTAACTTCACCAGTGTCGATCTCGTGTTGTACTACTCCAGTCCTTCCGATGTCACTGTCGTGCGCAGAAAAAACATTGGCGTATCGCAACAATAATTTCCGTGCCTTAGTCTGCTCTTCCTTGGTAAGGTCGTTACTTGACCCATCCAATAACCTTTCTATGTCGATTGAAGACAGAGTATCTCGAGATTCCTTAGCCTCTATAGGGTTCTGACAGCTTCGTATCCATGAAATTTCCTCGCATGATCCAACCAGAGCTCCTTTATTAAGGACGCACTCAGTGTCACTAAGGTTAAGAACTCTCACAAATGCTTTAGATGATGTAGTTACCACCGTGCGGGCTGCCATCCATGGTTTATCATTACTGACTTTTTCCACAATTACGCAACGACGACATCCTTGTCTTGTGTCACATGGCAATCGTACAGGAACTAGCACCTGTGCCTTAGGCTGGAGGATAGTCCTTCTACTACAGTAAACATTTCCACTTACCCCACCCTCCATGGGCACCTCATCAGATCCGCATTTCAAGACTCCAACTTTTAAGTCAATTTTACAACCATGGCCTCTCATAAAATCCAGTCCAATAATGCAGTCATCAATTATGTTAGCAACGATAACTTTATGCCAGTAGCTTTTCTCACCAATTTTTAAAGCTACTCCTCTCTCCCCCTGGATGGGAATGTACTGGCCGGTAGCGGTTTGCAGCTGGAGATGCCTAGGTCGGACTAGATGACCTCTGGTCAGGTGTTTCAGTAGCCGAGAACTGATCACCGTCCGAGAAGCTCCGGTGTCGATGGTGAGGTGACATGGTATTCCACCAATTTCTCCCATGACGATCAGACTATTCCCGTCGTTAACCTGTGAGATCACTATTGGGACATTTCGACCACCAGCCAGCACTCGTCCCTTAGTCCTGGCTTTTATTCGTTTCCCTGCTGCGGCTCTGATACAATAGAGCCAGTTGTCTTTGGCACCAGGGTTTGCCCTCGTTCGTTCCCACTGTGATTTTTCGGGCAGCTGGTTTGGATGTGGCCGCGCTCTCCACAACGGTAACATCGTGGCCCAAACTCACGACGGGGTGCAGTGGGCTCCCTTGTTGACACTTCACGCACCCTGAAAGGCCTTGATGGATCCTGGCGCACAGCTTCCACTTCTAGAGCGTGGGCCATCGCGTCCTTTAGAGTCCCATGGTGCCCTAATCGAACTGCCGCTCGCACTTCCAGGTCCCGTATTCCGTCAACGAAGGCCTGCACAAGCGTGGTGTCCACGAAAGAGGCCGATGTACGTTGGTACGCCTTTCTAACCAACTTCTCAATTTCCAGGGCCCACTGTTGCAAGGTCTCGTTACGTCCCTGTGTTCTGTCCTTCAGCTGAGCTCTGTAGACGTGTTCCAAGTGGCTATCACCATAACGGGCCTCCAACGCTTCTAGAAGCCGGTCGTATGATTTATCTTCTCCTAAGGCTTCGAGTATTGTAAGAGCCTCGTCACGAAGCGCCAGGCAGCAGCTGCAGCTTATATGCTGTCCAAGAAGATGTACCGTCAAAGGGAGGTACCTTAAACCTTCCACTTCCTGGCACGGGTGCATCAGATACGCAGGTACTCGTACCACTGGCAACTTTTATTTCCAGTTTCTGGAGGCGGTTCTTGTATGTTTCGACTTTTTCCTTGACGTCATTAACGGTTTCCTTGACGTCCGTCAATTGAGCTGAGTGCTGAGAAACTTGAACGTCTAAGTCCATTAGTTTCCCCTGGACTTCACTCATCTCCCGCTTCCATTCACCTGTGGTCTCATGTACCTCCCGAAGCACACTCGCCTGTTCTTCATGTTTTCGAAGAAGAAGTTGAACCTGTTCACGTTGTTCTCTCGCTTGTTCCTCCTGTTTTCTCGCTTGATCGCGTTGTTCTCTCGCTTGTTCACGTTGTTCTCTCGCCTGTTGCTCTTGTCTTATCGCTTGTTGCTTCAAGAGCAGAAATATCGCGTTGATGTCTACATCTTGCTTGGCGGGGGCGGTTGCGTCCGATGAACCGGCTTCTGGTGCAGGATTCTGACTTGCTGCAGCTTGGCTCCGGGTCTGAACTCCCGTCGGCACGTCTTCACTCGCTGCATCATGACTCCGGGTCTTGTCTCCCGTAGGCACGTCCTCACGTGGCGTAAATGGCATTTTCTATCCCACTTCTGACACCAAATGTTACGTTTGAGGGGTGGGTACTTTATAAAAAATGCACTAATTAACCACTAATTAAAACTGAGGCTTTATTGCTACTACAAGACACTAAACACAGTAATTAAACACAATTAACACACACTAATTTATCGCACTCGTCACTTTTACTTCACTCCGATTCGCTCTTGATTCGCACTGTATCGCATTCAGAATTGAACTACTCTGTGGCTGCAGGCTGCCGCTATATATACCCGTCGGCGGTACTCCTGATGGTTCCAGAATGTTCCAGCCAAATCTCGCCTCGACAGGTCGGCTTCGATTCTAGTAAGTTCGCGAGTAGGTACCTAAGTACTTCTCGCGATGCTTCTAGACGCGGCTGGGTACTAGGCAGGTGTGTCCGCGAGTATTCGAGAACATTCTCGACTCTTGCCGTCTTTTTCTATACTTCTCTTTCACACCCTTCTCGAATGTTCCGTATAGCTATCCCTTTCTAAGAGTGGTCTCTTTCACACACTTCTCGAATGTTCCGTATAGCTACTAGGCAGGTGTGTTCGCGAGTACTCCAGAACATTCTCGATTGTTGCCGTCTCTTTCTATCCTTCTCTTTCACACACTTCTGGAATGTTCCGTATAGCTAGCTCTTTCTAAGAGTGCTATCTCTTTCACTCCTTCGAGAAATTTCGCCATATACTGAATTGTACTTCAGGGGCCCATAAGGGGTCCTGAAAACGCCTGAAAACGGGTTTTCAGGTTATTGTGCCATCTGGTAGAGGGTGGCCTGAAACGAACTGAAAACATGTTTCAGGCGCCTGAAAACAACGGTAACTGGGGTAAATTTTGAATCTTCTAGTATGTGAAAGAGGCACCTCTAAAACGGCCTGAAATCACTTTTCAGCCTGCTGAAAACGCTTCCAAGGCATGAAAAATCACATTTGAAGTTTTTTTCACATGACCGGCGTAACATAAGGAACATAACATCAATATTTCATTGCATGTTTGAGAAAATATTTTATTACGGGTTACTTGCACCAACTAGGATTAGCCAACTAAGGGATGACTCACACTACAACGGGACGGGATGGGGTGGGACGGGATGATCTGTCAGTTTCTATAGAAAACGTCACGTGACATCCGAGGGCTCCGAGCTATCACGTGATTCTTTCTATAGAAGTTGACACTTCGTCCCGTCTAGTCCTAGTGTGATCTTTGACCCGGAGTTAAGCGTTTTTAGTTTCAAATTTTACAACTAACCGGATAGTTGGCTAATCCTGTTTGCCGCAAGCGGCCCTAATAAGGGTTTATGCCAGGGCTAAGGCCAAAGTTACGGACATAGACTATGATTTTTGGCATATGGAATTTGACATTATGACATTTCAGAGCAAGGCGACGAGCCGCACTGTACCGCGTCGCTTCACCATTGCTTTCGTTAGCACTATACTGTGAGTTCTACGTGCCCGTATTCGATAGAGACTGCGGCATTTAGGGATATTTCGGGAGCGAGACTGATGCGCCGCAGTCGATATCGACCCAGCAAACAGCAGTTGCGTGCAACTCATGGTAAGCACAAAAGAGACTCTTCAGCTAGCGAAACTCGCGCATATATAGTTTGTTTATATTCTAGATTTACACAAAGCCTTCTAATTTCGAACGAGTAACCCGTCGAATAGGTGGCCATTTCTTTCATTTTTACTGGAATGTAGTATGAAAGCTAGTTCCAAGTAATTTGCACAAAAGAGAATAAGAAATCATTTCTGCTCTTACCAAAGGGCAAATTCTCTCGTTATTTAGATTTTTGCTTTCATCATAAATAGTTTTGTTGTACCTATGTTTTAATTTATGTTTTTAGTGTATAATTTTGCTAACAATTAATTTAAAGTATGTATTTTACTAAACTGGATGGACACACTTTTTGTCTGAAATAAATGAATTTATTATTTATTTATTATTATAAATACTCATTTGCAATGCTATTTTTCACAAGAAGGCACCTCTGCATTTTACTCTACATATACCTACTAACCACATTTATACTGAACAAAACAAAACGTTTTGTTCTTAAAACAAACAAATCTAAATTAAGATCAATAGTTATTTGTACAACAAGAGAGCAAAGTTCGTATTTGTTCTGAGTGCCAATTTTGAGTCCTGAGCAAGCGAAAGATTCTATAATAGAATCACGAGCGTAGCGAGTGATTCTAATTTAGCATCTTGAGCGTAGTGAAGGACCCAATGGCACGAGATGCAAATAACTTTGGTCTCGAGTTGAACATACAACTTTTCACCTCAGCAGGAAGAAAAATAAATTAAAACCAAAATGAACGGACAGGAAGGCTTTATTAATTTTAGAATACTACTTTATTAATTTAAGAATACAAAATATTACCTCTTACTAAATTTAAGAACATGAGGTTAGATTTCAAATGAATATTTATGGCATTTGCGTCCTTATTAACAACCAACAAAGTATTACCTTTACCCGCGATTTGGCCGGGAGGAAACTTAATTCGGCGTTTTTGACCGCTTCTTTCAATTCTTCGGGTGTTGCCGTAGCTTCATCACTATCACTACTAGTATCACTCATGTTTTCAGTTCAGATAACTTTTATCTTTAAAGCAATTCAAAAGAGAAGCTATTGAGGAAATTTTCAAATTGAGGATGACAGCCGAAACACTTTATTATTTTTAATCGCGTTCGGATACTAGATATCGTTCACAACAACGTAAATGGTAAATTGTAGAAATTATTTTACTACAGATTTACACGTGAGGAAACGTGAATCAACAAATGGTTAATATTATACTTATAAATATAAAATAAAAATCATAAAATTTTAAAGTGAGCGATATTTAAAAATGAAAACGTACGAGTTTTTGAACGTGGTTCTGGCTCTGTTTAAACATGATATTACTCGGGGCGATTTATCGCAAGCCGTCACTGCCATCGTCCTTCGTGCACTTCCTTCATCTCACATTGCCTATTCCTGTATTGCATAGTAGGGTACGACGGTACGGGCCCGACAAAACGCACCGTCTAGACATGTCCGTACAGACAGGTCAATCAAATTGGCTTTGATGTGATTGTATGAACGATATAATCTAATGAGGACTACCGTATTTTTGCTCACCAGGCGGCGCCACTCCTGCGTGGGTCCTTGTCAAGCGCCATTAGTATGAGCGAAACCAATATTAGAATTGATTATTTTTCATTAATGTCCATGTTAAAAGAGGTACATTCAATTCTAGCTATTTTATATAACCTCTAAATTTACGTTAAATTAGGGCTGTGTTATTTTACACTTTCGATTTAAAGCTTATTTTATAGCCAAAGTAATATTTTTTTAGTATTTAATATATTTCTATGTAATGATTCCTCTAAAAGTCCATATTTTCGATCATAATTTCGTCGTGCTTAACGACTTAAATTAAAAACTAATGAGAAATGTACTGAAAATGACATATAACCTCTTTACATAGGACCCACGCTCCACTAGCGCCCCTAGCGGCAAATTCACTCGCGGTAGTCCTCATTGTTAGAAAATTGGCCTCATCTGGCTGAATGGGCCAGGATGCCATTTAATAAAAAAGTTGCATGTCTTGACTGAACATTGTCAATCTGACGTTTATTTTCCTCACGCTCGCAGCAAAATCGCATTTTGCTCACTGGTTTCGCATATCAAAGTAAGCCTTTTCGAGCTGCTGAGGTGAAAAAATATGTTTCGTTAGAACGACGATGTTTCTAGTGTACAAATACTCGTATTTTAACTGAGGCAAAGATACAATACTTTTAAATAGTACGTACCTACACTTTACGTGGACCACTTAAAAATTCGTCAATGTATTAGAAACGCCACTTAGAGGTACACCTCTATACTTAATACCCCTACTGTGTACCACGAGTTTGACATTTATCTAGAAATCTATACTACGAGTAGGTAACTGTCAGTGCATCTAGCTCGCACTTGCCGATGGACGCAAGATGCAACTGTGGATAACGAGACATAAATTAATAGTAGTTTATGCAACAGTGATATAATAAGGGTTCTTAAAACTTGAGGGTCGCCGTTACAAAACGAGGCGAAGCCCAGTTTTGTAATAATAGACCCGAGAGTTTAAGAACCAATTATGAGCTGTTGCATACCCTAGTTTTTCTACGACAGCTAAAATAGAGTAAAAAGCAAAATCTAGAAACGTGGCAGAATAGGGAAGATGTTGTGCCCACTATAGAAATTAAAAAAAAACAACAACAGTGCTCATATATTGTATGAAAATCCATAGGAGCAGTGTTCTTATGGAATACCACAGGCAACGTTATAATGTATACTTTTTAAATATCGCTGTCAGTAATCTAATTGACAGATAGAAGTGCTGGAGTGGAAAAACATCTTTTACTATCCCGACTCGTGGTGATTAAGCACACAGGTGTACAGATATAGCAATAACATAGAGCTGTCATAACCCGATCTATCATAGAATCAGCAATATTACTAAAGTACCTACAGAAGATTTTCTTGCCCAATTTTGACGTTCCGCTACCCAAAAAATACAGATTTTATTAAATTGTTAAAAGCAAATTAAATTTAGGTACCGAGTCGGTACCGATACCGACTCGTGACAACTTTTTTATAGTGTGCCTCTGCTGGCAAAATGCCTCTCTTTGATCTCTAAGACTTACGATACTGTACCTCATCATCATCAAGCTAGTTGTTGGCGTCTTTGGGGAAAGCTTCTAGGTCGTTCGCCATTTGCGCTGGTTTGTCAAATAAGTATAATAATATTATTAATATATACCTACTTATATTTTAATTCTAAACGTGACCAAAACTACAAGGTCAAGTAATAATAATAGCGTATGTACCGAAAATGGTACAACGTATAAAAGATGACTCCCGCTAGCCAGGGACGGGCCGTGCCCGAACTGACAATTTCTATAGAAAGTGTCATGTGACCTCCGAGGGCTCCGAGCTATCACGTGACACTTTCTATAGAAATTCACAGATCAGGCTCAGGCACGGCCCGGCCCGTCCCGCCTCCAATAGACAAAAATTAGTATCGTAATCGTAAGAGATGTGCTTTGGAGAAGCAAAGCGTCGCGAATAAAGGCCAATTTTCGAGTAGCGCATCTCGAAAATTTGATCAGAAGTACGCTCTCCGATGATCCTATATTTAGTTAGTAACCGAATGATCTTCAAAACACGAAACATCTGCAGTTTACTCAACGCTTTGCTTCTCCAAAGCTCAAACCCCATGTATACTAAACACGCAAATTACATGTTCGACAAAAACTGTGAATACATAAGTAATTCTCCTGTTTAAAGCGCTTGAGAAATTCAAACACAAACAATGAGACTATAAAATTTCCAAGTCTGCATTACGCGCGCGTATTTTCTCAATTCAGTCTTAAAATGTAGGTATGTGATATTGAAATAAGTACTAGCTTATAAAACGAAAGTATATTAGCGTGGTCAAATTTTATGATAAATAAAATAAATAAATAAATATTTGGGGGACAATCTCACACAGATCGACCTAGACCCAAACTAAGCAAAGCTTGTACTTTGGGAACTAGGCGACGATATAAAATTACTTAAGTATATAGATAAAATACATAGGGAATGTCTAGAACTCAGGAACAAATATTCGTGATAAACACAAATAAATTCGAAAAGGACTCGATTCGGGACCTCCAGCTTCGTAGGCAGAGTCACTACCAACTAGGCTAGGGAGCCCGTTATATTATGAAATATTATTAGATGTTTAGGTATTAAGCCGTACAATAAAGCTCCAACTTACTTTTATTTTTATTTGGGAGCTTTAACGTCACACAATGCCTCTTAAATGAGTATTTTTAACGTAATTGCGGAAACACGTCATAAAAATGCCTTACGTGCGTGATGCGTGTTGCGTCGAATCAAATTGCAAATCAAATTTCTTGTCGGATTGTTAGTGGTTGTACACTGCGGCTCACGTTAAATTTGTAATACTGATGTTTGCATCGAGTTTCAAGACTGTGGACGACGGTGCAAACTTTCAGAAGTTCCGTGCTTCTTGTTGACATTTCAAGCTAGTAATTGGATAAACCCTGTGCCCATATATGCATTTAATTCTTGGGGCTTGAAGCACTTGCCGTAGTTTATTAACTAGCCGTACCAACTACCTACCTTTCAAGTATAATCGAACCTAGATAATTAAAATTTCTAGGGAGTAACATCTTTTATGCCACACCTGGCCATAAAGTGCCTTTTTCCGCACGCTACGCGTACGGAAAAAGCCGATTTCTGCCCAAGTGTACGCATAAAATGATGTACCTAACACGTGAGGTAATAAATAAAGCCCTTGATCGCATATTTACGTCCCTCGCTTGCAGCTCGGGTCACAAACATCTGCGATCTCGGCCTTTCTTTGTTTTACCGCACTAGATAGGTAATGTACTATATTTTCAGCGAATAAAAACCCATTTACAGAGGCGTAATGTAAGTCATGGGTAGGTATTATTGAAATGTGCGACAACGTGCTAGAGATGGAGAAAAGTGTTATACTTATAGAAGCCGCCTATCGATATTTCTATTGTCCAACGTTCCAGTTCCCAAAAAGTCACAGTGAAATATAAACGAAATTTCTTCACGGTGGTCACTTGCATCACGGTGAGTAAGTGAGCACGTCGATCACTTTCTCTCATTCGCACCATGCACTTGGTAAGGCGTCGGTGGTCAAGGAGTGGCAACGAGCCCGAGCAACGACGAGCGTCGTACTACTTTTGTTTTAATACACGTGATCGCGATGCGAGTGACGAAGATAGTAACAGGCACGAAGGAACAAACATCGTAATTTTGTAACGTTGTTCCCTTACATTCAGCCGCGGGTATCATCATATTAGACCATATTAGATGGTGTGTCACGGTGATTTTTTCATCGTGACGTTATTTATCAATATGCTCGCTGTACCCCTTCCTTCACATCCATGACATGCTTAAGAATAATATCACCTAGAAACCTAGTACCATACCGCCAAACTGTAAAAAATACCCAAAAAAATTACTGCCACCTCTTAATAAAATGTAATAGGTACCAGGTGTTTTTTGTAATTAGAGCAATAAATTTAATCGTAGGTCCTCTTCTCCCCTACCCAAACCTGACATTTTTTGTTCAACAACTTTAAAAAAATGACAAATCTCGCAGTATATAGCGTGTTCTACCAACTTTAAAGTGTAATAAAAATCAAAACACATTTACTTTACGTAATTTTTAAAAGTCGTTCAGCATACGTTGTTCAGTTTAGCGAGTACTAATTAAATTTAATGCTTCTATTACATGAAACACTCGGTGTACTACTAAATACTTACAGAGTAGAGGACACAGTCAGAACTGAAAACATATCAAATGTATTGAGTATTCTGTTTATAACTGTTCACTTTTCCATTTCTTATTTGTAATCTTTCTCTCATTTTTTTATATGGTTTCTTTTTTGACTATGAATTGTCATATTATTTTCAGATATTTTGTAAATTGTTTTGAAAAGTCAGTACCACCGAGTTTCTTATCAATCTTCATTAATAATCTTCACGGACTGTGTGTAAGGTTAAAACCGATTGTATTTTTTTTTGACGTTCAGAAGTGCATTGTAATGTTCCTAAATTGGAAAATAAAGATATTTATCATATCACCATTTATTCTTGCAATCCAATATTCAGGTTAAACAGCGACACAATCAATGCTCAAGATTTTAGACTCATAAAAATAAATGGCGCCATGCGCCTGCAACGGAGACAGCCTAAGCACGCCGTTTATTTGGAGGAATGCGTCTTTATATACATATACACAAGCAGTTCTTTAAATTTTATTGTTCGAGCATAATATGCATTCATAATATGAGGACGCAAGTTACTACGAGATTACCACAAACGGCGATCCGTTTTAAAAATGAATCAGACCACGATACCTACAGCATTTTTACCCTTGTATATCAACTTTCAAGCACGCTCAAAAACTCCAGTAAGTAATAGACATATTAATGTACATGTACTGGGTTACTCACGTCAATAAAATCGAAAATAGCTTGACGTTAAAAATTGCACGGTGCAAACATGCCTACTTGAAAAATAAATATATTGATTTTGACATTACAAAGCTTCATGTTAAACAAACTTAAAATTCTAGACTTGAGCCGACTCTAATTGATGGTTTATTGTGTAACCAAAGGATGACTCGGGCTAGACCGGGCCGGGTTGGGCCGGAACGATGCATCAATCAATATCTTTAGAAAGATCAGATATCTCCGGAGCTATGGGATTAACGCGACTCAACGTTCGCGACGCTCGTGGAACGTTGTGCGTTGGTCTGACGGGAATATTTCAAACGTCACTTTGACAATTCTTTCATATGGATGAGTTCGAGTGGTGCCACGCATGAGTTCGAGTGGTGCCGCGTGGTGAGCGACAGTACGGTAGCTCCCATTTCTATAGAAAGTCTAGTCTCTAGTGTAAGTATTCCTTAAGAGTCTACATGCTCAAGCAAAAGAGAGCGGTAAAGATCTAATTGCAAGAGACGCGAAAAATGAAAAGGCGGGCGCGTCAAAATAAACGGCGTAATCAGCTAATTGCTGTTTACAACTAAATTACAATTTTGGTAGATAAAAGCCGTTACAAGATTTAAGAACTAGTTATTTATTACTTGACTATTTAACTAAGAATCATGTTTATAAATTCAAGGGTTACAACGTTAGAATGCAAAAAAAGAACTTGAATAATAAAAGCATCGACGCTTTTGGATGTTGAATTTTTATGTCTATGAATATCATTTACCTAGTTGTTATCAATATTAAGATCTAGACGATTTGACCACTGTGGCCTCTTACTGTCGACACCGACCGTAGTTGTAAGCGTTATTTACTCCATTGCATCTTGAAATCTTGAACAACAATGTTATTAAGACGTACTTTGTTGGCGAGGATTGGTTTTATTGCTGCCGTTCGAAAACAACACCCTGAAGAGGAACGTTTTGCAAACTTTATGGGATTTTGCTGTAAATCAAGGTAGCGGTGTTTTTCTAGCTTTGTAAGCCGGTACAAACTAGCGGCCTTCGCGGTGTGCAAATGGGACCGCTATACACGTGTGAATATAGCGAAATGTCTTCTCGCTTGTAACAGAAGCAGCCTAATTAAGGAAGTAACCATAATAACGCTGTCTTTTTAAACCATTTTTTATTTTTAAGCGGAACGATACCAAATTTCTTAGAAAGAAAAAGAAGAAGCCGCCCGTAAGGCGCATACGAGGCATATAAGGTCAACCGGGGTAAAGGTGTCACTATTTTCTTGAATATTTTTCAGTGTCCCTTAAGCTCAATTTATGAAAAATGTAACCAATATATAGAAATATTATTATTTATTTCACTCTGCGCCTTCTACAACACTTTACCCGAATAATTCGTGGAAGTAACTTTTTCGCTACTCTACAAAGAAACGATATATAGAGGTTTAAAAAAATATGGGAATTCAGACGCTTTTGGCCCAGTTGGGTTAATGGCGTTTTTTAAAAATTATTGGTGAAATGTTATAGTTAAGGTTTAAATTTTTCTTGACAGGCATTTTCGATACACTATTCTAAGGGATGAAATCAAAACGAGGCATCAAAAACAGCAAATATTGACCTTAGATAGAAAACAGCATAATCTGGGTATTTGCGTCCTTCATCTGTAGACGCATTTATACAATCCTGATTTCCAGTTGTTGTAAACCTTTTTGTAGTAAGGGGTAAGGGCTTTTACTATTTATTTTGCCACTGATTCATTTATCCACTTAATAAAATGATCTATGTTTTACCTAATTGAGGAATAAAAATATCCAGTTTATATTTTTATATCCTTTAAATATAAGTTAAAATAGCCAAATATTGTATTCTAGAGTGATACGAAAAGAGGGTAGTTAAAATAGTATATAATATACATAGTACATATTGTAATATATACCTAATGTTAAAAATACGTACCGGTGAAAAGGTTGATGATCACTGAAATTGGGACAAATGCGTTGCACAGACGCAATTACCTCAAAGTCACAGACGCATTTTGCCAAGTTTAAAAAATTACCTCCTAGAAATCGTTATTGATTTTTTTCCAAAACTAATGGGCTATAAACCAAAATAATGGTATGTACGTTTCAGTAAACTAATAATGATTACATTGACTACTAATTATTATCAAACATCGGAAGAAAAACAGGGATATAAGCGGATTTTTTTCGGTTAGCTCCTGCACATCTGCACGTCTAGCGAGGCACAAAACGATTCGTCAAAACGCCCTCTATGTTACTTGTTGCCCTCGAAGTTGTTCAGGCCTTTATCCCTAGATGGCGGGAACTGTAGTAAGTAACGTTGTTTAAGAAAGAACTCTTATAGATTCAATAACCCCATAGTGGCAATTATCGCGGGTGACCTTAATGGAGATTCGGGGCCACCATGTATGTCCCAGTAGCTCAGTTGGTAGAGCGGTGGGCGTGTATCCCAGAGTCACGAGTTAGTGTCTCACCCAAGGCTCGAGTTTTGCCAATTTTCTTTCTAAGAAACTTAGTATCGTTCGCAGGTCTCGTTTTTTCTTAAAATAAAATAAAATTAACCATTTTAATAGGTACTACATCGTACTACATTCTATTTAGGTATCAAAAATGAAAGTTAAAAAAAAGTGAATATCGCATCCAATTAATCCATGCAAATTGACCTGTTTGGCAAAGCAACACGTTATTGGTTAGTTGGCAAGTTAAAATTGGACGCAAGCCCTTGTAGGTGGTCTTATTGATAGGTTGTGTAGTTCCGATGTTGGCACCGTTTCTTTGCGCTGTTTCCGTTAGGCAATTTTGAAGACAAGAAATCATTCCTAAATGTAGCATAGGTAAAGGCAGTATTCGAATGGATGAACGTTAAATGATGAGTGGTTAAGCAGTAGATACCCTTATTTGAGGGAGATGTATTTTAGGGGGATGGATGCTTGCACTCGTTAAATTGCGGTTAGTGCATCTTGCTTGCACCCTTGCATATTATATGCTCAAGCATCATTATTATTATACTATATGTAAAATTATATGTTCGAGTAATATGGTGCACTGTAAGTTTACGGCGTCTCTAGGGCAAAGGGAACTCTGAACCGTCCAAATGCCAAACATACACACCACCCTATAGCACCCATAGAGACTTTTGTTCAGGGCACTAAAGTCTACAGTATATCAAAGTCCCATGACATTTAACTGAAACCACTTTCTCCATACTGTAGGCTAGGGGACCTTTAATTGTGGCGGATGGATTACTGCTGGTGTAAAAGTTGATTTGCTCCATAGCAATAATATTATAAATACACTATAAAGTAATGTAGTTTAACAACCTCATCAAGTGATGTGGTTCCCAACGCTTCGTGATTGTTGGAGTCATCTGGGTTTTCGGGTATATGTATGTCACTAATTTGCGTTTCCTAAACACAACAATTATTAGAAACATGTTTGAACCTCTCCAGAACTAGAAGTTAATAAAAAAATCAACTATAACCAAAGAAAACAACAAAAACAATTGAGATAATCTTCTATATTAGTTTATCCACAAACAAAACGTCCCAAATGATCAACATCGACAACATAACAACAGATACTGTTACCCAATAAAGCTTTTATGTAAAGTCAAAGTTGCAGCGCTTTGGAGATAATTGCTTTGCAACGGAGAGTTAAATCAAGGCTTATAGGAAACTCTCGACTACTTTGTTAAAGCATCGCTTTCCCAGCCACAGAAACCTAGAGTGCTCTTTGATGCTTAGATAATGTTTTGCGAGTTAGGCGAACGGAATCTGAACGGGTGAATAGGGTGTGACGCGCAGCCCAAATGATAAATAAAAACCATAATATCCAAGATGATTATGTTTTATAAAATTTACTAAAACGGTGCTTAATCGTGTAAAACTTTGAAAACGAACCTCCGACGTTCGAGACAGAAGTCTAGAGTCAGACATCGTTATCTCTTCCAAGCAAATGAACATTCAAACATTTAAAGTGTTATTTTGGACATCCAACTTCTATCGAATTATGACGTTTTATTAACACTTTCACAGTCTTATACCATGGCTCAGAGAGCCTGGGGTCCGCTTTGGCAACTAATTCCAAGATTTGACGTAGGCGCTAGTTTTACGAAAGCGATTGCCATCTGACCTTGGAATGTTGTTAAAGAGCACAATTCTCTATTAATGAGTAAAAAATAAAGTTGATACATCTAAAATAAAATATTTTTCTCCATGATTAAAATACCCCCCTATTAAAGTTGCTCTAGCAAGTATAACCGGCTTATATGTTGTGATTTTATATTTTAGTATCTAGTAGTTTGCACAATGTGTTGACAGTGAAAATTCTTATTATTACAGTGATCATTCCACCCTATAACAACGAGAGCTGGAAAGGACTCAGGGTATAGTTAAGGATTGGAAGGATTGCATTTACGTAGGAATTTCGGACCCTGGCTACCCTCGCCCTCGTCGGGTAGCCAAGTGGTTAGGGCGTCTGCCGCGACACAAGGAGGTCGCTGGTTCAATTGCAGCTCTGGGGCCTTAACTTGACGTCTTAACGGGATTCAGTTGACGATCTAAAGTGAGTCGCTTCCATACAACTGAGCCTAAACTGAGCGCTAAGACGTCAAGGTAAGGCCTCTGAGGGCCTCAGTGACTTTTTCTGTAGAATGTAACATCTCTTTCAATGTATATACATATTTGCCTCATTATATTGCACTCCACATATCCCAATGTTGATCGATATCTCTAAAAATCACAAAAAAAGACAATAACCGAAAAGGACAAATTCACTTACTAGCAGTAAAGAACGTTTACTCATGAATACGCTCATGGAGCCGTCATTAAACCGGCTAACGGCTAAAGCTCGAACGCGCGTTTGAGAAAGAATCCGAGAAACAGAGCTCGGATAATGGGGGCACACATTTTCTTTTGAGAATATTTCTGTAGTGTTTACTTAAATATTTGCAGCTTTGCAGTGTTTGCAACAACTTAATAACGAGTGCATACGATTTACAAAGGCTGAGTTGATTTTACAGACACAAGTACAAGTGAATAAGACTTTTTTGTATCATCGTCATCCTTCTAGAGTCTGGCAAATATAAGTCCGTCTTATTTTAATAATATTTTCATTATTTCAAGTAAATAGAAGAGAAAATAGAGATAGATATATGAATAGTATATATTAGTTTATTTGATTATTAAATATATAAGTAATATATGTAATTGTATGTGTAACTATACTTAGCCTTGTTACTAAAATTCATTGTGACAGTCGATTGTTCCCTTGAAATAATTATTTCCTGGACCAACTTAAATGTGTCTGTTTAGCCCTATGTTTTTGGCATTAAGTCCGCCATATGTACAGCTTTCTTTCTTGTGCATTAAAGTTTGAATAAATAAATAAATCATTTTGCATTGAACTTGTGTTCAATATTCCGTATCGGCACAATGTTGACCGATATCTCATTACCATCGCTAAAAAACGACAACCATAAAATACCTACAGATTTACTTAGCAGCAGCTTTAATAATGAATGTGCTCATGAAGCCGTCATTAAACCGGGTAAAGCTTGAACGCGCGTTTGAGAAAGAATCCGAGAAACAGAGCTCGGCTTCTTTTGAGAACATTCCTGTAGTTCCTCCTAAATAATTGCAGCTTTGCAGTGTTTGCAACAATTGAATTACGAGTGCACACAATTAACAAAGGCTGAGCGCTAGTCTCCGTAATGTAGATGCGAAAGTGACACTTGACGATAAAATGACAACCATAAATACCATGATGTTCATAACTGTGTTAATTTCTCAAACACATACACTAGGTACTATTTTGAATCATAATATTCATCATGATCTTTCTAGCATTTCCCTTACTTTTGCCACGGATTAGGGAGTCTTATGTCTGTTTGATAGCTTAATCTACAGATTTAACGCATGTACCTACCTACTATATTTTATGAAAACGATTGCAAGACAAATAAGAAACTACTTTATTGGCATTAGTTTCCCCTCGACGGTTTCCTTCACAGAAAACCAACTGGTAAATATCAAATGATATTTCGTGCGCGACTTCCTAAACGCTGCATTGGCACCTTTGAATTATAAGAGCTTATCTTCTCCTTTTAAACATCCTATAAGTATAGTAATTTTACATACGTATTTCTTAGGTATAATTCTTCTTAAGTGCTTATAAGAGTTAGTAATAACAGTCAGTAATAGAACTGGGTAAGTAGACATTTTCATTTGTCATCGCATTTGAAATTTGAAGAGATGTCATCAATAAATAGTAAAGTATTTACCCTGATAGCGCTGTAGTTTTTTAAATCATACTTTTAACCACTAGCTAGGAGCTATTTACGGGATTCGGTTACCACCGACTTGATGTTTTCAGTAAGTTCCTTCAAGTAGCAGCAGGCAAGCGGAGCAGTTCCTAGTGACATTAATTCATAGTAAAAAATGACTGTTAGATATGACGTGGCCGTGGCCCAAGTGAAATTCTATATTTCAGTGTTTTACTTTATATCATATATGAAGAAGACGATCGAGACTACGGCATGACTTAATTTATGAAAGACATATTATTTGCCCATTTCGCAAGTCAATGCAGTATACTGCAACACTACGCGACAATGCTTATACTTAACACATACCTTCCTGCTTGAACCTACTATCGTTTGTATTTCAAAAAAAGAATTAGATGACCAAACGCTGCTGTTCCGGTTTCTTTTATGAACATTTCCGAGTTTCATGACCTATCTTGTCCCCAACGTGCATGCTGAGTCAACATTTCATTCCAATAAGTACACGTTTTGCACAAAATATACCGACCGCCTGTTCTCTTCATGTTTAAGCTGCTGGGTTAAATCCCTTTGCAACCGGAGAGTTATCAACATGAGCATACATTGTACTTAAACCGCCGTATGTTCTTTAAGATTGTAAGAGAAAGAAAATTAAGGTTTTAATTGCTCATTAGACATTCAGCACTGCTGTTCATTAGCTGCGCATTAGCTGTTCCTTAACTTCCCGCAGAATTTGTATTTTTTGCTTGCAAACTAACAAAGAAATAAATTCCGCACACTCTATTACTAGAACAAACCACATAGATAAGCACGCGTTCAAAGTTGCATGGGACATTAAAAATGAATTCATTCATAAACTGCCCAGTCATTTTTAAACACATGTGTACATTAGGTATACATATACTTTCGACATTTCGTACATATTTTGTCATGTCCGCTCTTAATAGGTACATTTAGTGAATTATTTCGAACGTGAAACGTAAAATTATTATCATACAACCAAACTATACGACAGAGCAATAAATGCTGCAATGCAAAACAAAATAGCTAATTCGAACAAAAAGATGAAAGAAGAAAAAGAAGCAGATTAGACAAAAAAATTACTATAGTAAAAAGTACAGACTTTGTTTGAAAGTAACCTTTAGTTAGTCTAGATACGTAATTAATTACTTCGTATGAGTAGTGTACCTACACAATCATCTAATCACAACAAAACTTGAATTGTCGTCGAACAAACATGTACGTAGTTCTATGTCGGCCAAAGATACTCCCGCATTAACTTTAACCAGCGCAACTATGTTGCGCTGGTTAAAGTGTTTACTTAGGAAGGTCCATTTCATCTACATACATACCTTAACCCACCGAAAATGTATATCAAATTTTGAACGTTATCTATGCTAGTTATTAATACCATATCCATCATACTCATAGCCCATACTTCCATGTTAATAAGGTACTACAGCTTGATGTTACAGGGTGACCCAGAAATTCGTTGACAAAGGTTTATATGAGTATTTTTCTCGGCCGACTAGTCTCAGCCGGCCACAGTCTCAGTTAGACTTTATTCAAATTTTAAATCGCAGTAATGTTTGACAAAATAAAACGATTCGTCTTCAAAATATCCGCATTCGTGTAGAGTGGATTTAGTTGAGTAGGCTATTATATCGAGTTTAAAAATATAGACAAAATGCATTGCATGTCCGATGAGTCCAGCCGAAATAATACAATGGATGAAGGAATATCCAAGGTCTACAGTCCATGAGTGTCTTTAAGTAACGACATTATTTTGATTAATTTCGACATTCTATTATGTTATGTCAACGTAGTTTTGGGCCACCCTGTAGATATGATTGATGACCTGTCTAGTTGATGGTTACCCTATAGGCTGGGATATATTAATGGTGGTCTCTGGAGCTTGTCAACGTCGAATGAAGTGGTTCGTTTCGTTTAATCTTACGGCGAAAATATGACAAACATATGAAAACGGAAAGCAAATAATTTTTAAGAAAAAAAAACTGACTTCATTTGGTTCCCGGTAAAAGTGAAATTTTGAATTTGTTTGAGTTAGCCAGTTTACTTCACAAATATCCAATACACCGCACGTGTACGATTGAAAATTGAGGAGCTTTCTTAATGTCCCAGGGCTTCCATCATTACATGTGAAGTATAATCAAACGGAACTCCCTTGTAGACCTTTAAAACAAACAAAATAACAATGTGTTAAATTGGATGACAGACTGTAAATTATCGAGCAGTTTCATTATGCCATCCCTTATTATCAACATCAGGTCCACTCCAGCAAAATGATGGCCACAGTAAGAAAATGCCTAAGCTAATTATGAACACCCTCTAATCACAATGAACGTGCCGTTCAAATTTGAGGAGTTCTCTGAATTCTTCTAGAACTCCATCATCAGAGTATAAATCAAATCAAAAAGATGAATGTCACAACTAGGATAATAAGTAGAGCTAGGTTTATTGACCAGTTCCACTTTGCCATCCCTGGTCTTCATCATCAGGTCCACTTCATCAAAATGTTGGCTCCCCCAAAACAATGTTTTAGTTACTTAAGGAAACCCTCAAATCAGAATGCATGTGCCGTTAAAATTTGAGGAGTTCTCTCAATCCCTCATGAAGTCCATCATCAAAATAGAACTATAATCAAAGAGGACTATCTTGAAGGTATTTCTTTACAAAGAAAAGATGAATGTCTCAAATCGAATGATAGAGCTGGGAATTACCAAGCAGTTCCACTTTGCCATCCCTGGTCTTCATCATCAAGTCCACTCCACCAAATTATTAATGTTCGTAAAGAAATGCTCGAGTGTCTTAAGAAACTACCCAAATCATCATGCATGTGCCTTTCAAATTTGAGGAGTTCCCTCAGTTCCTCATGGATACCATCATCAGAAATTGACTTTGAAAAAAACGGGACAAACCTGGAACCATCTATTTTCAGCCAAAATTTTTTTTTTTTTAATCGGATGATAGTCCTGGGAATTACCAAGCAGTTCCACTTTGCCATCTCTGGTCTCCATTATCAGATCCACTCCACCAAATTGATGATTTTCGTAAAGAAATGCTCGAGTTTCTTAAGAAATAACCCAAATCAGCATGCATGTGCCTTTCAAATTTGAGGAGTTCCCTCAGTTCCTCGTGGATCCCATCATCAGAAATGGACTTTGAAAAAAACGGGACCAACCAGGAACCATCTACTTTCAGAAAACAAAAAAAAAATTCAAATCGGTTCAGTAATGACGGAGTTATGAGTGAACATCCATTAAAAAAAAAAAAAACAGACGAATTGAGAACCTCCTCCTTTAGAAATATTGAAGTCGGTTGAAAAACAACGCAAAATAAGACTTTTTATTTTGCGTTTCTTTGCGAATGAGGCAGTCGCGTTAAATACTCGTAAAGTGACGGAATATACTTACACCGTTGAAAGCAGAACATTAAAAAAATTAAACAAGCATAGGGTACTTCCCATAGTTTTTACTTAGTGCTGTAGAAAAAAAAACCTCACATAATATTATCATAAAAATCTATGTTCATGAGACTTGGACCACTTAACTATGAAATATTAACCAACGAAATACAAATTTCATCGGAAATCCTCCATAAAGAAATTGTTTTTTAAATCATAATTGGTCATCTCTCCCGCGGACCTACGTGTGAGATGGTCATTGTCATTTCAAAGCTTTACCCAAGGCTATCTTATCGCAAATTTTCCGGAGGTGATGGCTATAACAAGGATATTACATTACTTCCGGATTTATTTCGCCTAGGTTTTGGACGTTTTCACAAATTGCGAAAACTTAACAGAATAGTGTGTTTACCATGAGTTCTAAGTAATCGTAGTCGATAGCGACGGCGCGATTGGATAGTATCTGCATCTTGTTCGTTCTTAACTGGTGAGGGCGAGAGGCAAACACTATCGAATCGGGCAGTCGCTATAGACTACGGTTACGTAGAACTCGTGGTAAGTACATAGTAACTTGCTATACCTATTTACCGGTTACCCTTATGGCCATCTACTCCGGTATTAGCCTATATAAGTTTGTACGATCAGTTTTTCTTCTGATAAAACATATAAGTACTTAAGTAAAAACAACTTCTAGACTATGCAAATTGTAGAGCCACGAAACCCAGTTAGTTTCCTTCTTCCTAACGTTTTCCCGGCTTATGCCACGACACAGGGAGCCTGGGGTCCGCTTTGGCAGCCAACCCCAAGATAGGCGTAGGCGTAGGCGCTAGTTTTACGAAAGCGACTGCCATCTGTCCTTCCAATCCAGAGGGTAAACTAGGCCTTGGACTATATCACGAAAATCAAACGATTGCGGATTTGTATCTCAGAGTTTTCCCGTCAATGCAAATGTTCGATGTTCATGGTAGACATGCTTGGGCTTGGTTTGGTTTCCTTCACCGAAAAGCGATTAGTTAATATCAAATGATATTTCGTACATTAGTTCCGAAGAACTCATTGGTACGAGCCCGCAGGGTTTAAATCCGAGACCTTCGAATTGCAAGTCTCACGTCATACCGCTGGGCCACCAACGTTGTAGTTAGTGAGCCAATACTATCATTATCAATTAGTCCGGGTGCCTGGCAGCTGTTTAGTGGTAGGTGTGATAATTGCTCTTTAGCCTGGCGGGGTGATTTGCGATACATTATTCTAAAACGAAATGTGATGTCGAACATGCAGTAGCACTCTCTTGTAAATAGAATTTACCTTTACAAGGTTAAACTCCGTCCCGGATGTAACAAGGAAAATTGATCTATTAGATCCTATAGTAAGAAAAATTTACTCCGCAGCCTTCTATAAATCAGAAGAGGTTTCAAGCTTTTAAGAACTTGCATTATTTGCTAAAAAACTGTACCCGTGGATTTGTTTCCTGGTGTGAGTAAATAAGAATATTGTTGACACTTTTTCTGGTTGGTGCTTACAAGTTGAGAACCAAGAGAAATATAATTATTTTGCGACCCTAGGCTACCATGCATAGTTTTTCCTTTTATAGATAAACAACAACCCACTTTCAGACCATGAGAAATGAAAATGTATTAAGTTGTGTATGGTGTGTATAGGTATAGGTTAAACCCTGCCAATAACAACTTCACACGTGCCTATGTATCCTGTGATCTTATGATGTGTTAGCTTAGTACCTACGAACGATTCTCTTTGAGCAATTATTCGAAAACTGATTGTCGGTTTGCAATATCAATTAGTAACACGAGTACCTAATTGAGTCGCTTAACTTCGAACTATGCGATTTTGGTATTAAGAAAAGGTAATAAGGTAGATATTTGCTAAGAGGGTCGAATGGATTTACCCGAGTATGAAGTTAAGCGACACAATTGTAGATCATATTCAATCATTGTATAATAATAATAATAATATATCCTTATCCATATCCTTCTTAAGCGCGTGTATGGGGCAGTGGACCACAGTCCTTTGTCAACCAGGAGGCAGAGATGGTCCCCTTGGGCCGCAGGACTTTATAAGGATAGAGCGAGGAATATTCCAGGGTGACAGTCTGAGTCCCTTGTGGTTCTGCCTAGCTTTGAATCCTCTCAGCACCCTGTTGAAGGATTCGGGGCTAGGTTGCCGGCTTCGGAGAGAGGGTGAAGTCATTTCTCACCTTCTGTACATGGATGATCTCAAACTATTTGCACCAAATGACCGAGGTTTGTTGGAGTTATTGCAAACCACTCAAGTTTTCAGTAGAGCCATCAAAATGGAATTTGGTGTCGATAAGTGCGCGATTATGCATGTACAGCGGGGGAAAGTAGTAAATTCAACAAATTTACAACTTTCTGAGACAATGTCGTTCAGATCTATCTCTGAAGCAGAAACCTATAAATACCTTGGTATGTCACAGTCGTTGGGTATTGAGGACGTGAGTATTAGACAGGCGACAAAGGAGCGCTTCTTTGGTCGGCTGACAAAAGTACTTAATAGTCTTTTGTCAGGTGGCAACAAGGTGCGCGCCTTTAACGCTTGGGTAATGCCCCTGCTCACATACTCCTTTGGCATACTAAGGTGGACTCAGACCGAGCTGGATGCCCTGGATCGGAGAGTCCGCCTACTGCTTACCACACATCGTATGCTACACCCACGCTCGTCTGTTATGAGATTGTACATCCCACGGAAATGTGGAGGTCGCGGTTTTTTAAACGCCAAAAACCTTCACAACCGTGAGGTGTACAATCTTAGGAATTATTTCCTTAACAATGAGTGTGGGATGCATCGTGATGTGGTGGCAGTGGACGGAAATCTCACGCCGCTCTCCTTGGCAAAAGAGAATTGGCGCAAACCTGTGGTACTAAGCACCGAGGATCGCAAGACGGTATGGAAGAGCAAAGAGCTTCACGGGCGGTTCTACAAGGCCCTCACGGGCCCTGACGTAGATCTGCCCGCGTCGGTGAACTGGTTACGATTCGGGGACCTCTTCGGAGAAACCGAAGGTTTTGTCTGTGCAATTGCGGACGAAGTTATCATGACGAATAACTACCGGAAATATATCCTGAAGGACGGTACGGTCGACATTTGTCGGGCATGCCGCCGTCCCGGAGAGTCACTCAGGCATATTATTTCCGGTTGTTCTCATCTTGCTAACGGCGAGTACTTGCACAGACATAATCTCGTAGCCAGGATTATTCACCAGCAACTTGCTCTTAAATACGATCTTGTGGACCACGAAGTGCCGTACTACAAGTACGCACCTGCGCCAGTTTTCGAAAATGGTCGTGCCACGCTCTATTGGGATCGATCTATCATCACGGACAGGACTATTGTAGCCAATAAGCCTGACATCGTGCTGGTTGATCGATCGCAGCGCCAGGCCGTGCTCGTCGACGTCACCATCCCCCATGACGAGAATCTCGTGAAGGCCGAGAAGGACAAGTCCAGTAAGTACCTAGACTTGGCTCACGAAATAACCGCCATGTGGGATGTTGACTCGACGATCATTGTCCCGATAGTCGTTTCAGCGAACGGTCTCATAGCGAAGAGTCTCGACCAACATCTTGAGAGGCTCTCGCTAGGTGGATGGATCAAGGGTCAGATGCAGAAGGCAGTAATCCTGGACACGGCGCGTATAGTCCGGCGGTTCCTCTCTCTGCGGCCCTAACCACCGGCAACCTGAGCCCTGCTCCGTTGCCGGCGGCACTCTAGGTTAGGTTTTATATAATGTGTTTATGTTTTTTTTTTTTTGTATGTTGTATTATATTTTACTTTTATAGGCATATTGTAAAAACCTAACTTAGGAATTAAAATGAATAAAGGGGATAATAATATGTAATGTAGGTAGGTTGGCAGGTAGATGGTAGCTCGTAGGGTAGTGACGAAATAGCCTTTTCAATACAGTTGCTCAAAAAGTACCATTTTTTTGGCTGTTTTGCGTGCGCAAAGTTTGTTTTTGCGAACTAGTGCTTTTTACTTTTCCAATCTTTTTAAATTTAGTTGTGTTCCAATTCATGACTGCTTACCGAAGAGTATTATTGTTCGTTAAGTTTACCGAGCCGTAATAAAACTAAATACCTACTATTAACGCAATAATATTAAAGATATTGATATTTCATATTTCAATAATTACTTCTTCATCATACTAATGATCATTCATTAAAATTATTAACATTGAAACAGTTCTTATAAATCTGTGTGTATAAAACGGAACAGAGCCTACGAAACGTCAGTCAAAGTAGAGGCGTTTTTCAATCAGGTAAACATGTTCGAAGGGCCTCTAAGACATGACGATACGATTTGTCACATGCGATTTATTATTTTGTTTATTATAGATTGAAAATGAGAAAGTAAAGAAGATAAGATAAACATTTTGGAAATATTCTTAATATATCAACTGTATTACAATCGTGTCACGGAAATAATAAAAAAAACTTTCAAATTCTTTATGTAGGTATTTTAATTTTTTTCGCATCTTTATTGAAAAACGTCGTTCGATTCACGTGCAGATATGTCATTTTTCACTTGTCCCGAGTATTGCCACTCGCCTACGGCTCGTGGCAAGATACCTCGGGCCTCGTGAAGTAATGACATACTTTCCGCACTAGCATCGAAATGTACTATTTTGTAATATCTTTATTTGACGATTTAATGTCTTCAGTTTTGTTTTTTTGTATTCAATGTCGGTGGGAAACATGCATACGGCCCGCCTAATGGAAAGCAGTCACCATAGCTTATGGATGC
Organism: Lathronympha strigana; assembly: GCA_949128165.1. NCBI lineage: Eukaryota > Metazoa > Arthropoda > Insecta > Lepidoptera > Tortricidae > Lathronympha > Lathronympha strigana. The sequence goes on from OX421911.1 coordinate 11,477,729, forward strand.
CTGCAACTCCAGGGGTGTTCCATATGCATTGCTGACCCATTCAAAACTTGTTCACTTATTTTTTGAAGAACCCAATACTCCCCCCAGGCCTTGGGAAAAGCATCGGCAGGGAGCTCATTCTACAGATAATAAACATTAAATTTACAATTTTATTTAACCGACTTCCAAAATTTAACGGAGGCGTCAGTTTTCGTCAGTTTTTTTTTAAATGTAGGTATGGTTTACGGTTCCGGTTACTCCGCGCTCCGTCGTCCGATTTGGGTGTTTTTTTTTATGTTCGAAAGAAGTTACCTCCAATTAGGCCGCATAGAAATGTGATGCTGATCTGATAATGGGATCCATGAGGAATTAAGGGAACTCCTCAATTTACAAAGGCACACGTATGGTGATTTCGGTGTTTTCTTAAGCAAAAGAAGCAATTTCTTACATAACCATAAATTGGGTAAGGTAGACCTGATGATGGAGACCAGGGTTGGCGTGTGGAAGTTCAGATACATATACCGATGATTCCGAGCTCCGGCGTTCAATTTAAGTATTTCTTTTTTTGTTACTAAGGAGTCACCTCCAAGTTGATCCCATAAGAGTTGGGTTCTGATCTGATGATGGGATCCATAAAGAATTTAGGAAACCCTTCAATTTTCAAGGCACATACACGGTAATTTTGGTGTTTTCTTAAGTTGCCTAAGCATTTTCTTCCGGAAAATAATAAATTTGATGAAATATGATAATGAATGATGAAGACTAGTGGCGGCATGTGGAACTTTACATAGGTACCGTACCTACTTAAGCGGATAATTCCGAGCTCCGCCGTCTGATTTGACTAATTTTTTTTTGTTAATTAGTATTACTGCGTAACTCATACTAGCACTAGTTTACCAACTAAAAATAGAAAAATAAAAACTTTTAACCAAAAATAAAACCAACTTCAAAAAGTGAAAAATGAAATGTATTCATTTTTATTTGCTGTAAGGTTCGGAAAGGACGAGTAATCAAACAAATGGAGGTGCCACCTCATAGCGCAACCTACTAATACGTCTGAAAACGGTGCCAAGCCAAAACGCTATTCAATACAAAATTGAATATATATCATCCCAGTTTTTTTACAATATGAGTCGTAAAGTTGTCAACCCACACAAAGCCATTCGCTTGTGTTATCTGTAAAAAAAACTTTTTCCCAAACAAACTTCAATTCAACCCCTTTTTACCACCTTAAGAGAGAAATTTTTCATAAAAATAAGCTTTGGTAAAAATTCCAAGTTTCTAGTCCCAGTAGTTTCGGCTGCGCGTTGAAAGCTTATCAGAACATCATCTTTTATATTATAGTTCAATTAATAAGTAGGTACAATACTGACATACAATTTTTTCAGAGGCGCAAACTTTATGATTACCCACCACCTTCTTGCGTGCATTTCATAAGATATTGGACCTATTCAAGATATCTCAGTGGACATCTCTGCACGAATACTTGCCAATAGCATATTCAATCGCCCAATATATTACGTTTGGCATCAAACGCGGATCCCTGGACAATAAAATTACGGCGTAAGAAAGCGGATAAGCGAGGTTCCGTTAATCAAATCTCCTAAGGGAAACTGCCAACTTGAGTGAGGTACACAAGTTTGGGGGAAAAGGAACTTCAAATATCGAGCGCTCAATAAAACAAACATTATTTTATTTATTTATTTAACATACACACAACCATCTTTACAGGATATCCTAATTTGACAGTATGGAATTTTAACACAAAAGAAACTAAACAACATAGGTACAATATTACAAATTACAGTAACACAATACATATAACGTGGCCTTTGTGAATTCGTTCAAAGAACAAAAAAACAAATCTAACTCGATCGCTACTCGATTAAGGGTCCGAATTGCGCGCGTAAAGGGGGCCTGGCGAAGGAGTTGCGTTCGAGCGCGCGGCTCGGCCAGCAGGTACTGTATGTACCACATACATGGTAATTATCCCGTTTCAAATATAAGTTCAAATGTCATTTCTTTATTTGGCTTACAACACGTTCCCTAGTTCGAAACCGTGTTCGTAAGTGGTGGAAAGATGAGCGAATCAATTTCTTAGACTTTTTGAACGCTTCATATTGATATCGTCAATTACTTTTCCTGCCCAATATTAATTGTGTTAGCTATATTATAGTAGTACCTACCGGAAACCAACGGCTACTTTGATTCTTGAGGCAACATTGATTTGTGATATTTGAGGTACTTATAAGAACTTTGTTTTTAAATACAAGGTTAAGAGTTGTATGATATTCTTTTGAAATTTACCAATCGCTTTTCGGGGAAGGAAAACATCGTGAGGAAACCGGACTAATGCCTCTGGATTGGAAGGTCAAATGGCAGTCGCGTTTTTAAAACTAGCGCCTACGCCAAATCTTGGGGTTTAGTTGTCAAAGCGGACGCCAGGCTCCCTGAGCCGTCGCATATGCCGGGAAAATAGAAGGCCTAGTATAAAAGTTGTACGACATTAACTCCTCGACCGCGTTAGCGTATCGAGGGGTCAAAATATGAAAGTTGCCGGATGATTTAAATAAACGGCAAACATAATTTGAACTCCCGATACGCTAACGCGGTCGAGGAGTTAATGTCGTACAATTTTTATACTAGGCCTTCAGTAGGAAGAAGTACAAGAAGCTATGTTACTCGTACAGTAATTATATTTGTTTAACTTGTAGATTATAACAAACGTCTGTATTTACAATTAAATTAATGGAAAATATTTATTTAGGTATATATATTGCGAACTATCCCAGCCTAAGAGGGGGTTTACATATGTACTTAGTTATTACTCAAAAAATATTGAAATGTGCCTTGTCGTCACTTGTTTTTTCCCGAGATCCACTAAATTTTTCGTTTTAAAATGGATTACTAACAGCTTTAGGATTTATTCATGGGAAACACATACACATAACATACCATAATACAACAACCAATAAATAAAACGTTGATCCTTTACAGGACAAACGAGTATAATGATAATAAAACATGACATTGATTACCCAAAGACTAGGAACGTCACATACCAGCAAGCATGATGTTCACTAGTACCTACACCTACAACCAAATTAATTTGATGTCTGCAAACGAAATGAACAATTTTATAATGGAAAGAAAAATGGAAAAGTTATCGCGTCGAGTAGGATTCCAACCCACAACCTCTCTGAATAACGGTAGGTCAGATCGCTTTACCAATTGAGCTATCGACGCCTGATCGGACACGCGTAGCGACATTTACCAAAAGTGTTAAACACTTGTACGGTATCGATGTTCTAAGACATTTTTCATTTTTTGTTCCTGAGTTATGGATGTTTTCAATGTATTTAAGTATTATATATATCTATTATATATATCGTCGTCTAGTATCCACAACACAAGCCTTATTGAGCTTACCGTGGGACTAGGTAGATTTGTGTAAGATTGTCCCACAATATTTATTTATTTTAGAAATCATGGATAACAACGCGCTACCCCGTACTAAATTAATTTTGTATTAAACAGAGACGTCTGCGAACGAAATTTACAATTTTATAATTGAAAGGACATAGAACCATACAACGATTTGTTCAACCATCAGGTATTTAATTAAAATCGATAACTACATCAACACCTTTTCATATTACTCGTATCGCAATTTTGAGCAAACTTTATTGATTTCGTTAGCAGTTCTAGTAAGGTATTTTAAAGCCACAATTTAGCTATCTAGTAACTACGAAATTTCACCGTAAAACTAAACTAATATCAACCAAATAGCAAACGTCGCGTCGCATCGTCAATGGTCGGGTCACATCTGGTCGTCATCCTATTCCCACCCCTACGCGAGCCCTAGAGAGTCTAGTCCTGAGGATCTGTCAGGGGGTGTCCATTTATTTAAGTCTCTTTTGGCCACCGATTTGGTGAGATTGGGCTCGACTCCGCCCCTATGTGAATGGTCAAAATACATATCGAAAATCAAATGGTTAAAAAATATTTTTTTATCCTATCGGGAAAACATGCAAATGCTTTGAAATACTTTCGGGAAAGGAAGTTATCAGGAAAAAACTGCGTATGGCTTTAATCACAACTTGACGATTACCGGAAACAAACAGTAGTTACACACGCATCTCAACAATCTCTTGACCGATTTCGTACAAATTCGAACTAAATAATATCTATTTATCTCTTTTATCCACCTGCCTAAATTCATGAAGATCCAATCCAACACATGTACAAATGTACAAACTTATAAAAGCCAGCTTCCAGCTAAAGACCAGTAGGCTCGTAGGTTATCCAGTAGGCTCGAAGAACTCGCTCGCTCGTTCAATCATCCGATTTTAGAACATCGATTACTTCGCGTTGGATACCCATCCTAATCATAACGACTATGCGTAGTCGGAGGGCACCGTTATACAAGTGTACACCGAGCTATACCGTGTAGACTGTGTAGTTCATCTTCGAATAAAAAAATTAGCGAATCTTGGGAAAAACAAGTGTCGACGCGGCAGATTTAAGCGGGTTGTTTGCCAAGAAACGGATCCCCTCACCTCCGCCGTCCGACCGTCGCCAGAGAACAAATTTTGAATTTCGAACGAGAATTTAAAAATCTTTGAAGTCAGACTACTGCAACTGGGTAAAGAAATATCTTCTATTTATACTGTGGTTATACAGTGTTTCCAAACGTCCAATTGACCAAAGTCCGGCAAGCAATCGAACGCACATCTACCCGTAAACCGCTTATCGACAGTAAACGGTTTATCGTTGAAACGAAGATGCTGCGAAGCCGAGTGCAACGGCGACTTCATGACGATTAGATCTGACTGCACGGGGCCAAGTCGATTTGGCTGAGCTTTGAACTATTGGTCATGGCAGGGCTCAAATGGGGATAGTGTTTGCTTTCAATTGTACACCAGTGGTCAATACTAGTGGCCGTTTTATACGTATGGTAATACATACCCATTTATTCATAAAAATGTTAACAGACGCTTTCGTTAAATTATGTTCTAACAAACACAATTAGTCAAACTGGCAGAATAAGGAAAAACAATAATTTATCTGAACTGTGTTTGACGTGCGTTTATGAATAACACTAATAGAGTTCTATTTAGAAACTGTATCTTGTATCATTATCATTACAATACCGGCCTAATTTACAGAGTGTTCATACGTTCATACGAAGGAAATTTAATACAAGATTTATTCTAACTTTTTTTAGATTCAACGGGCAGGATCAAATGTCGTTTAAAGATTTTATTTTTACGGCTGAGGTAATGAAACCTCTACCTAACCCATCCAAATGCGCCAGATAAGTGCAATTTATGCGCATTCACCGAGAACTCAGCTGGTGATAATCGATAACACAATTATAAAAACACAATTATACAACAGCAAAGCAGGTATTTTCTTTGAAATAAAAATATAACTATCCTCACTGGAGAAATAGGTACAATTTTCACTGCAGAAACTCGGAAATGTCTGTATTATTTAAATCGGTTGTCTGAATTACACAGGAATTCAACGAACATGTTGAGTTGTTAAAGATTGGAATGCGATAATATGAATGCGATTTATATGCAATTACATAATTAAACCCATTTATTTTATTAAATATTGACGATAAAAATTGCAATATATCCTGGAAGCAGTAAGCGTGTGTATATTGGATAAAACCTAGTCCATATGCACTCCATGTGACTATTTTACAATGTCAATTAACTTAAGTATATAATTTACATATGTCCTAAAAATAATTTATGAATGCAAAGTTGTCAATTAAGAAATAATAATAATAATTATTATTCGGCTACCTTATATATATCGACCTAGTCCCACGGTAAGCTCAATAAGACTTGTGTTGTGGGTACTAGACGATGATACATATAATTTTAGACTTTTTCATCAACCGGTCAATTACTACTTCGTCTGATTTAAAACTCAAAGTTTATAATAGGTAGATACATATAAATACTGAAATACAAATAATAATATACATACCCCTTACATTCCATTAAATTGTCGAAAGGTTCTCTGCGTGTTGGCTTCGGCTTCGCGTACGCCTTCCAAAGGTCCGGAACACCATTGTTCCGTGATGGGAAAGACATACATATAAACATCCATAGATCAGGAACAAATATTTGTGAAAAACACACAAATAAATGCCCTGAGCAGGATTCGAACCCGGGACCTCCTAATTCGTAGGCAGGATCACTACCGACTAGGCTACGAGGCCGTGAAAATTTTAATGATGTTGCCAAATGCAATAAAACGAATTGACGGGATTCGATTGACACAGAGTTTTTATCGTCTAAAATACTATACAAAAAACGTTATTCGTACTTAAATATAAAAGCATTACGATATTGTACGTGTTTCCTTGCAAGTCAAACTTAAAGATGTAGTCAGAAAATAGAGCATCAAAATCATCAAAACATACTATTGCCAAAGTATAGTTTAATTACGTAGCACGAGCTACGCGCTACGCCCGTAACCGATCCCAGCGTTTAACCGCTTTGTAGCGGTAGCGGAAAACTCGTATTGTTTAAAACTTCCAACCTCTCTTTCACCCTTTAGTGGTTAACCCCTAAGGGTGAAAGAATGTATGACGGAGTTTAGGGGTAGAGCTAACTCTATCTTAGTTGAATCTCACCATATTTGAAGACGATTGGTCTTTTTAAATACGAGTACTTAAGCCCATTTTCGCGTAGAAGCACGGAACCTAGTAGCTCCCCTCACTAACCCAAAAAGAAGGGACATATTATTTCTACCCATAGGACATATATTACTACCCTGTATACGATCAACCAATTTTATACGTCTGTTATGTGCGCTGCTTGAGTACTTGTTTAACTCCATGGAGAGAAGTCTGTGCAGTATCCGATATTCTGCTAAAACCCGAGTCACGTCAGCAACAGTCGGTACAAGATATAACCCACTTAAAGTTATATTGCCTGAAATAAACTCACTTCATCCAAAATTCTAAATTGCTTCTCGATGTTTCGTCCTTCTCTTTAAAATATAATCTGTTGTTTACAAAATTACTAGGATATTTCCTCGTCACATTTGTTCGTAAAAGGTGTTATTACATGTAGGCCATGCGGTCCCTATAACCTTAATTTTGATCCAAGGTTTTAAAGTTGGCGATGCGGGTTTCAAATCGTAAGCTATGACTTGGGGCGGCAATGTGTTAAATTTGATATGGTTTAAATTTAACGCATAATTATTTTCTAATTTTTCAAGTAATAAGTACAATACCAATTACTCTTTTTTGCACACATTAAATAAATCTCTAGTGTTTTTTTAATGTGTAGTTGGTATCTGGGCGGCTTCGCTCGGAATACACATAAAAACTCGAAATGGGTATTTTCTCAGAGATAAGACAGCTATTTAGATCGATTTGTTACTCCTATAAAAATCGTTATTTTACTACAATCAACATTTCTTTTAGTTCATAGTACCTAATATCGGAGGTTTTTTGGTACTGGCCAAAATGCAATACACGAGTGATGACCTTTTTGCTTTGTGAATAACTTGTTCTCAATTGGAAGGCAATACTTCCATGTACGTGTCTATTCAAAGCACAGCTATATCTGACATTATTTATACGGCGCAAATCACCTATCACTCGTATAAGTTGCTTTAAATGTGAACTTTATTATGCACTCGCAAGGTTGACTGTTCAGTGCTAGGGTAAGTAAGGTACGGCTTTGAAAATATAAAGGCTAGTTCACACGTTTCCTTGCTAAATCGCTATCGGCCGCACTGCGCCGCTGCGTCGTCAACTCATTTAACATCGTCAAGGCTTGACAAAGTATGTTAAACCAGCCGATTTCCATGTGTCACAGTAAAAAGTAAATATAACTCAACCCATACTTGGCTAAAACCTTATTTATAATAAGTTTTAAGCGAGCTTTACCAAAACTATTTAGTTATAAAACGTAAGCCTATTACGTTTTAAGCTAGGTAGCATGCCTTGGAATGCCTGAATGCTAGTCCATTTAGTAAGTCCAATTTACATCTGCTACCTGAAGAGTTATAAAAGAAATGCAACGGATATCCGTTCACTATTAGGTATCCAGCCATATTTCTGCTATCCGGCCGAATACCGGATAGTGAATTAGCACGATATTTATTATTAAAATTTGGATAAAAACTATCAAATTAAGAAGCAATCAATAGTATTTAATGACAAGGTTAGTTTACTGTTTCAAACACTTTCAGAGAGTACAAAATTTTTTACAATATAGAATCACTGGCATACCTAAGCAAGTTTTCAATAAAAACGTGCCAACAACGAGAAAAAAGTTGCAATCTGTGCCAAAAACCGCGCACGAGCTAGGCCGAATATTCAGCGACCGGATACCAGCTATTCGGCGGTCACGAAGGCGGGATATCCGTTATCCGGTATCTGGCCAAACCACTATCCGTTGCATATTTAGTTATAACATATAAGTCCTTGATAGTAAATTTTACCGTACCTCCCATGCAACATATTACGTAAAAGCAACAAGAGTGTTCCATACAACCATGCCTACCCTAATCATAAATTTAATAAACACTTTAAGTGTATTTTTCGCTATAAACCCTACAATAATATTTAGTGAAATTCCGCCGTCTATCCGACTGTCTGTCTGTCTGTCAGCGGGCTGTATTTCAAGAATTCGAATATGTTGACTGGGTAGACAGCTGAAATATTCACATGAGCTTGTTTATTGCTACTATTACCATACACATGTTATTTCCGTAATATAATGTGGTAGGTACTCGTATATCGCTTCGGGAAGCTTGTCAAGTTTCTGTTTTTTTTTTGTTTTAGAGAAAACCTTTCATTCCGGAGACTAAACAACGTTACGTGGGTTGTCTGTTTTTTTATATTTCATAAATAGTGATGTACCACAACCGATTCTAAGCAAAAATATTTGAAGGTACTTTTAGGTACATGTTGGTATAATAAAGATAAGTTAAATATCTGCAACACAACTGAGTGGATTATGCAAAAGTGATATAATAAGGGTTCTTAAAACTTAGGGTTGCCGTTACAAAACGAGACGAAGTGGAGTTGACTTACGGTACAGCAGCTATATCCAAAAGCTCAAAACAACGGAAAGGGCAATGGAAAGAGTAATGCTCAGAGTTTCCATGCGTGATTGAATCAGAAAAGAGAACCAAAATCACTGACAATGTTCTCAGAATTACTAGACTTAAGTGGCAGTGGGCTGGGCACATTGCTAGAAGGTCGGATGGCCGACTCGACTCGACTTGGTTCGACTGGCGGCCACGTACTCCGGAAGACGCAGTGTGGGCAGACCATCGGACAAGGTGGTCCGATGACCTGGTCAAGGTTGCGGGAACCCGCTTGAAGCAAGTAGCACAGGACCGATCGTCATGGCGATCTTTGGGGGAGGCCTATGTCCAGAAGTGGACGTTTTCATTACAGTAAAGTTTGGATATTTAAATAATGTGTTGATGAATTAGTTTCGAATGTTTCGATCAACAAATTGGTCCTTCGAGCCGGATAAACAAAGTAACTTAAGCGACAATGCATTGCAGCACATCTGCATACTTATAAATTCGATGGAGGAATAATAAATATGAAGAATTACTACATACTTACTTAAATAGAAAAAACAGAAATCAACAAAGTACATACCTACATGGTACTGGATTTAAAATAATTTGTGAGAAAAATACGTGAGTTTTAACCGTTAAATGTCAGTATGACTCGTGAAAGTTTAAATTATATTGATTTAAAATGTTTCTTCATACAATACGGCAATACCGTAAAGCTACTCCAGACACCTCGATCAAATGCGGCTATCTGCGACATATTTCCACGTTCCAATTCACACTTGCATCCCTTGCTAAATCGGCAGCGCCACAGACTGGCGCGCTGTCAACTCGCCTGCTACATCGTTATTAACCACGCCAACCGATACTATAAATCGCAACGTCCAGTGCTCGCTCAGCGTGGGTATATAAATACAGGCCTAGTACCACGAAAATCGAACGATCGAAAATATATATCTCGCTCTCTGTCACACTTGCCTATTAGAGTAACAAAGAGGTTTTTCCGTCAATGGCAATTTTCGATGTTCGTGAGATCTGAGGATTCTGAGGTAATCAATGGGAAGTCATAGGTTGTAAACTAGAATAAATGTAAGTATTTATCTTTTGTAAAGTTATTTTATAACTACAAAAGATGATAATTCACAAAAATAAACACACTTAAAACTACCTTATACAAATTTAACCCTAATACTAAAGACTAAAGCTAACCCTAACTTTAATTTTTATTTTTTGACATTTTATAATTATATGCTGTTAATAATAAATGTATACTTTAGTAGTGACCAATAAGATAGATATTTATAAATATATGCTGAATAAAATATATTAATAAAAAAAAATAAAAATATGTAAGCTCATTAAAGTGAACTATATTGTTCTTTTGAGTAAATAAAGAATCTCTAAACCCTAACACTAAACTTAAATATAAAAAACCTCCCCAAAACCCCCTGCCTCCGGGAAGCTCCCCAAAATGCTGGCAACATTCCCCCTCTGCAACGCCAAACCCAGCCTCTGGGCAAAAAACGACCCCGCCCGAGGGTCGCCCGAAACCCCTACCAGACGCGCTGACACCTCCTTTACAAACTTCTTAGTGTCGGCCGACCAAGGACCCAGAGTCTCCATAGCAAGCGCCGCAAACTCGTATTCGCTTGTTAAAAACGCATACTTACGCTTGAGCGTCTGAGCCTGGTCCGCTGCCGTCCCCGGCTTCCGAGCAGACCCCTCAACGTAGGACGGTGCCAGCGTATCCACGCAGGTAGCGTCCCACACCAAGGGGCGACCGAGGCTCCATGGCACGAGAGTGCAGCCGTCAGGCTTTTGCCGTCAGCCGAGAAGAGACCCGACGGCTCCAAAGTCGCGGGAAGAGAGGCGGTACTAAGGGCGCGGCGAACTAAATCGTTTAACGACGAATGCCTGTACAGTCGCCCCGCGCTCTTCCTGCAGTACAGGCCATGTCGACCCAGAACGTCTACTGGCTGGGCACAGCGACTGCAAGCATGGGCTTCACACACCTTCAAACCCAAGCGCAGGCAAACCGCAATCCGGAGCGCACCCGGCTCTAGCACGGTGCCCAGGTTACGCCATGGTAGCGCGTGCAACCAACACCCGGACTCCCTCTCCGAAACAGCGAGGAGCCTAGCTCGTTCCTGATGATCATGGCAATCCTGCAAGAGAAGCAATTTATCTATCTTTATCTTTTTAGCAATAATGCGCATTCACATTAAAAGTATAAAAAATATACAATGTGTTTTTTTTTGTATTTCCGTTAACTTTAAGGGGAGATTCTACCAAGTTAATTTCTCTTAAGCCCACTGGCACCATCCAGGGTTAGCCCCTAACCTGAATTTACGCTGTTAAATTCTACACCAAAAATGCTTAAACCCTTAATTTGGTAATGTATACAAACTCTTCGACCCTCTTTTTGTATTTTTTTACCAGCCAGAATCGCTAGGACTATTGAGCGCGGATGAGGCTTGAACTCACGACCATCCCTTTATTTTTGCTAAATTAAGGGTTAATTCCGGGTTATGTGGCTACTTAAACCCGGGTGGGGCAAGTGGCCCTAAGAAACTAGTGTCTTAACTTTTTAGGTTTTTGAGATATAATATAATAAATTAATTAATATTCTTTAAGCAGAGACATCTGCGAACGATACCAAATTTCTGAGAATGAAAGGAACGGTGGAAAAATTCGGGTTCGTCTCCCGCCCGAGGTTATGAAATTTTCCACTTTACCTTCCTTTCTGAAAAATAAATTTTTGCTGAACCAATGTACTATCGGGGGCACGATTAAATTTACCTTTTCTGAAGACATTCGTTTGCACCCAAAAGATTGAGGCTAAGATACGCCTCCTTTTATGACAACCAATTAATTGGGATCGTGCAAAAAGACAAAGTGACAATGAAAAAGACAATGACAAAGTGAGACTTACTAGTCCAAAATCACCGACGGTTTGCATTGGTGTATATTGTAAATAAACGACCGCGTCCGAGTACATTGGAAAAGAACCCGTAGACGGTAAATTTGAGCGTGCCCCCGATAGTACATATCGATTCATGAAAGCTATAGAGGAAAATGTATGAAACTTTCATTCATTTCATAGACATTCCGCGTCAGCTTTTGTAAATCGATCTGTTAAAGGTTCTTCATTAGCTGTGTTTTGTTTGGCGAGTGCTTTCACGATTAAAGTTAAGCTTGATATTTACTTTTGTATAACCTAAAAGGACCTTTTACAATGTAATATTTATTTATTATGTGTTAATTTTTTTTCGAATTCTACCAAAGAGTAGTACTTACACCAGGTAGTTCCTATTAAGGTACCAAGCAACGTATCGAATTTAAAGGAAATTAATAAAAACACTATGTATATTGTATTAAATCTAAAAGTCGATACATCTGTGATACATTTGGCAATTCACACTTGCACATGTTAATTCTTGCCGCCACGCGACTGTTAACCCGAGGGTAACAACGATATTAATCCGGCCAACCGAAAATATAAATTACAGACTACGCGAGCACTGTAAATTATTTACAGTGCTCGCGTAATAGGACTCTGGGTTCATCAATGGAAAGATTATTGCGTTAACTCCGATCTTATTTTACCTGTATTGGATTACGGTACCATCGCAAACTCAACTGTCTGATGACTTGTGGTATTTATATCATAACATTTGTGAACCCTCGGTGGGCAAGTTCGTCTCGCACTTGGCCGGTTTTTTATCATTACGAGGCATCTAAAACAATTTGATAAACTTAAGCAATTTTACACGATTACTAGCAGCAGGCAGGGGTGATTAGGGACGCAACGCAAGGGGTAATTGGAAACGGTCCCAAATACCCGCCTTACGCTGTTCCCAATTACCCACAGTACTAAACTTAAAACAAAATGGGCGCCACCGTTAATTATTTTTTATTGTAAACAACGAATCACGTGGAGTTTGAAAGCAGATGGCATGTGCAAGATACTGTCAAAATAAGAAGTTATTGAACTGAAAATATAATGTTCATTCATTTTAACATATTAACAAAATTACACTGAAATTGCGAAAAAAATTCACTAGCGCCCCTAGCGGCGAATTCACTCACAGTTAATCCTCATTAGAACTCTAAGCCACTGTAGGCCTATGTCATAGTGACGCTACAAATCAAATTGTAAGAAATCTCTTACTGCTTATCATTTTGACATGGTTCTAGCCTCCTGACGACCGGGTATGAAAATTTGCCAATTTAAGTATATTTAAGTCGAAACATGTCATGCCTGTGTGATAAAAATACGTGAGAATTTAACTATTTTTTAAGTTTAATGTAAAGTTAATGAAAGTTTATATTGTATTCAATTTAACTCTGACATCAGAGTGGCCTAAAGTTCCAATTGGTTGATTGTAAGTACATTAAATTGCAGAAACTTACAGCAACAAATAATCAGAGCTGGTGAATCATGAATTTTGTAAATTAACTGTGATAAACTATTTTTGAAAGTTATATGACCTTATTTTTGGTAACCTTTATTAAATGTACCTACTATTTTTTCTCGAAATTAGGGGAATATTTTTCATATCCACTAGGCATCCGAAATGCTAGCAATGATCAAAGTGAAATGAAATTACGAAGTTAGAACGTACGAGTATAGCATTACCACGAGATTGAATTTTCGACACTAACAAAAGGCTTGAAACGCGACAGTGCAAGGGATGTATCAACATTATACCGAAAACGTATTGGTTAGCGTGCGCTTGTTCTTTCTAAAGCGAATCTTCATGCGTGCAAGAGAAACGAAAGTAAATGGGCTGCGCATTCTATTTGTCCCGAATCCAGACGCGTAAGTTGAGACCTGTGCTACCATGAGTTGCACGCAACTGTATTCGATAGCGACAGCGGCGCTCAAAATTATTTCTGTCTCGCTCCTACCATTACTCTGGCAGGAGTGAGACGGACATATCCCCGAACGCCGCAGTTGCAATCGAATACGGCCCCGTACAACTCATGGTAAGCACACTACTGTACCGCGACACATCCAATTTTCCGCGTTGCTTTCAGGCTTCACGGTATTGTGTGCCTTTCACGACATGTTGGCACTTGGGTCGGGATTAAAATTGGAAGGCTCGATTGTTGTATTTATTAAGGCGCGACCACACTCAGAGACGGAATCAGCTCAAGCCTGGGAGGATCTTTGATATTTAAACTTTGTTAAATTGTTAATTGAAACTCGTACAACGGCGCGCTGTACGAATTGTCGACAATCCCTAACTCACAGTCGGTATTGAACCCTTAAGTCTATGAGATTTGCCTCCTTATGTGTGTTCGCCTATGCAAGGGGTTGTGTTCTGAAGAATTGTTTGACATGATGCCAACATCCACTTTTCACCATCGCACCGCTCGCCATCGACGGGGCGCTCATCCACATACCATGCAACCATCATATCATATTTCATATCATGGGAAACTATCGGCTTCAATCTTCTGTGTATAATGACACCTTTATTTTCGGATTTCGAGCGTTTAAAAGTAAAGATCCAGCGAACACAGAAAATTCATAATTTTCTCTCTGTTTCACTCGAATACGTGGTAAGCGTACCTAAATGAAATGAAAAATTTCGTTCTTTTGATTTTCGCGGTAGTAGCCTAGTTGTTACACCGTATCACCGCACTTTTTGCTTCGCTTAGCTGGGTTGGGATATCTTCGGCGTCCGTTGGCGGATGGAATTAGACGTATAAATGTCATCGACTTCGGTCATCATTTATTGCTAAACGATTCGACCGTAAATAAGATACGAAATAAGTTGACGTTTGCTCCCAAGTCTATTACTCTTTCGTCTTTGATTTAAGGATAACATTGCTTTCTGGATGTACGTAGGTACCTATTTCGTTTTACTTTCCCTCCTTCTTTCTCTCTCTTTCTCTTATTATTCTAAAAACTAACCTATTATTAACACCACAGAGCACGGACCTCTTTATTGTGACGGCGCGTCGCCCTACGACTTCCAATCTCTTTGAGAAAAACTCTCACCTCACTGTTGTTCCGGCGTCTGTCCCTAAAAGTAAGTAGGTATTCGTATTTATTAACTAAGTAAGTGTTTCAAGGGCTAAATGCCCTTGAAACACATAAGGCTTAGGTATATTTTTCTCTCAGTAACTATGTCGGCTCAGTTCGTAATATTATTTATCTTTTGCTGTGAAAATAATTATTGAAAATTGCATAAAAATGTGTGAAATTCAAAACGGCTAAAACGCAATATCAATATCGTTGGTTGAATGTGACGTCAAATTATAAGGCCGGCTGGACACCAAACATTCATTTCCATTCATTCACGAACGAACAGGGAACCCAGCACGCCTACCAAGAACATTGAAAATTGGCATTGACGGAAAAACCTCTTTGTCACTCAATATGCAAGTGTGACAGAGATGGAGATACAAATCCGCAATCTTCGATTTTTAGCCATGTACACTCGCGTCTCAGCTTATCGAATGTTTAGTGTACACTTGTACAGCCGGCCTCAGGCAATGACGTCACTGTCAAGCTTGCCAGAAAGAATATTTATATAGGTAAGTACCTATACATTTTCGTTTTTTTGGCCTGAAAATTATTTTACAATATTATAATAAGAGAAGCTATCATCCAACAGTATAAAAACAATCGTACAAAAACGTGACGTAAGGGAAGGTTTTTGAGATTTTTTATTTCAAAATCTCACTATCTGCCTCTCTATCGCTCTTGTAAACAGGCCGATAGAGGGAAGGAGGCAAACGGATCGAAGTGTGTCATGGTTCCAGTCGGATACCTACAGACGGAAATGATTTGTCGCTTTTCATGGCAAACGAATCCCGGTTTTACGTTTATTTTCTACATTCTCCTGCCTGACGCCTGTTTCGCTTACGAATATACAGATTGAAAATCGAAAAGGGAAAAGCGACAGTTGTTAAAAGTTTACGATGAGGGAGTTAATGAGATACGTATCTGCATATGTGCTTTGAGAAATCTGCGAGATCAGCACGCCTACCACGAACTTCGAAAATTGGCATTGACGGGAAAACCTCTTTGTCACTCCAATATGCAAGTGTGACAGAGATGAAGATACAAATCCGCAATCGTTCGATTTTCGTGGTAGCAGCCCAAGCCTAAATACTTCTACGAAAATTGAACGACCGAAATTTTTTACCTTTTTGTATGTTACACTTGCGTATTCGAGCGATAGAGATTTTCCGTCAATGCGAATTTTCAATGTTCGTGGTAGGCCCCAGGTATTTTAAAGATAGATATTGTTTTTTACAAAACATTTATTTCTCAATTTGTAATTTCTTAGGAGTCCTTACGCCTTTGACAAATATTTCAAATTAAATTGTGACGATAATACTAAAGATACTTTTAACCAATTGTTTAATATACAATATGATACTCTGATCTTAATTTTAGGTAGTAAAAGACACAAAACTTGAATTAATTTGGGTTGTATATAGGATAGAATTGTAATTTTGATTTGAAGTGTAGGTAATTTAGTTTTATTTTAGTAACTGACATTGTTTAAATTGTGTGCCATTATTGTATTATATTTGATATTATATAGGTATATATATACCTATGGCACAGTGTAAGGACTCTATACAGTGGACAAGGTTCATACAACCTAATCGTTCGGCGTCTTGGCTTGTCCGAAACTCAGGGCTGTCACAAATCTTTGGTGACATGTTTTAATTTATTTTTATCTTGCGACATCCGCTATTGATATTTGTTTTTTTGTTGTTATTTCTCTTAAACACAAATTGTAACAAAATTAAGATTGTAGAATAGGTTCCTATTGTAAAAATCAGTGCCATCTTGGATTTTGTAAGATTAACTCCGATTTGAATCAAAATCGATATCTGACGCTCCGGTGGGGTCAATAACATGAATCTGGTGTCAAAATTGGAAAATAGTGTAAAAACCGACGCCATCTTGGATTTCGTAAGATTAACTCCGATTTGGATAAAAATCGATATCTGACTATCCGGCGGGGTCCTTAACATAAATACAGAGTGAAAACTGTAAAATATTGTAAAAACCGACGCCATCTTGGATTTTGTAAAATCAACTCCGATTTGGATAAAAATCGATATCTGGGTATCCGGCGGGGTCTTTAACATAAATCCAGAGTGAAAACTGTAAAATATTGTAAAAACCGACGCCATCATGGATTTTGTAAGATTAACTCCGATCTGGATAAAATTGATATCTGACTATCCGGCGGGGTCCTTAACATAAATACAGAGTAAAAACTGTAAAATATTGTAAAAACCGACGCCATCTTGGATTTTGTAAGATTAACTCCAAGTTGGATGAAAATCGATATCTGACTGTCCGGCGGGGTCCTTAACATTACAAGAATCCAGAGTGAAAACTGTAAAATATTGTAAAAACCGACGCCATCTTGGATTTTGTAAGATTAACTCCAAGTTGGAAGAAAATCGATATCTGACTATCCGGCGGGGTCCTGAACAAGAATCCAGAGTGAAAACTGTAAAATATTGTAAAAACCGACGCCGTCTTGGATTTTGTAAAATCAACTCCGATTTGGATAAAAATCGATATCTGGCTATCCGGCGGGGTCCTTAACATAAATCCAGAGTGAAAACTGTAAAATATTGTAAAAACCGACGCCATCTTGGATTTTGTAAGATTAACTCCGATCTGGATAAAAATCGATAGATATGAGTATCCGGCGGGGTGCTGTACATGAATCTAGAGTGAAAACTGTAAAATATTGTAAAAACCGATGCCATCTTGGATTTTGTAAGATTAATTCCGATATGGATAAAAATCGATAGCTGACGATCCGGAGGGGTCCTTAACAAGAATCCAGAGTGAAAACTGTAAAGTATTTTAAAAACCGACGCCATCTTGGATTTTGTAAGATTTACTCCGATTTGCATAAAAATCGATATTTTATGATCCTAGCGAGCTCCGGTGGGTTATCTATAATCGCAAATGCTGATAAGTTATGTATGTAAATGTTAATCTACATTATTATCACAAAAATAAAACAACTTCATATATTTACATTGATATTTACATGTATTTACACTTTTTATAATACTATATCTTATCTTATACACTACCTGACTTTTTTATTGGCTGTATGGTTAACCTGTTAGAGTTAACCAATTTTAATTTCTCTTCTCATATATAATGAGAAAGTTACATTATAAATTAGATTGACCTCCGAGCTCTGATTCATTCAGCAAAATAAAATCAGTAAGGCATGGAATTTTTAGTGATTTTGCATCATTTCACTATGCAATAAAACGGATTTGCTAAATAGCTTTTCATAATTTACTTTCACTGTGGCAACGAACAAACTGGCCTTAAAAAATTAATCTAATTTAATTTTTTTTGTAGGCTAGGCTGGGTTTTTCAATTTCTAAATCCAGGCCTTGCAAATGAATCGCCTCTTGTCTGGTTTCAGTGGTTAGTTATATAATAAATACAGGTGAATATAAATCCAATATGGAGTCGGTGTTGACATTATTTTACAATTTTGACGATGGATTCATGTTATGGACCCCGCCGGATCGTCAGCTATCGATTTTTATCCAAATCCGAGTTGATCTTACAAAATCCAAGATGGCGTCGGTTTTTACAATATTTTACAGTTTTCACTCTGGATTTATGTTAAGGACCCCGCCGGATTCTCATATATCGAATTTTATCTAAATCGGAGTTAATCTCACAAAATCCAAGATGGCGTCGGTTTTTACAATATTTTACAGTTTTCACTCTGGATTTATGTTAAGGACCCCGCCGGATTCTCATATATCGAATTTTATCTAAATCGGAGTTAATCTCACAAAATCCAAGATGGCGTCGGTTCTTACAATATTTTGCAGTTTTCACTCTGGATTTATGTTAAGGACTCCGCCGGATAGTGAGATATCGATTTTCATCCAAATCAGAGTTAATCTTACAAAATCCAAGATGGCGTCGGTTTTTACAATATTTTACAATTTTCATTCCAGATTCATGTTATGGAAGAACCGAAGCGTCAGATATCGATTTTTATACAAATTAGGGTTAATCTTACAAAATCCAAGATGGCGTCGGTTTTTACCTTTGCCCCAACCACTGTTGTCAAATTGTAAAAACTTTTAAGGAAATAAAACTATTTTCATTTTTTTTTTTTCTTTTTTTTTACGATATTTTACAATTTTGACTCCGGATTCGTATTAAGGACCCCGCCGGATAGCCAGATATCGATTTTTATCCAAATCGGAGTTGATTTTACAAAATCCAAGATGGCGTCGGTTTTTACAATATTTTATAATTTTCACTCTGGATTCTTGTTAAGGACCCCCCCGAATAGTCAGGTATCGATTTTCATCCAAATCGGAGTTAATCTTGCAAAATCCAAGATGGCGTCGGTTTTTACAATATTTTACAGTTTTCACTCTGGATTTATGTTAAGGACCCCGCCGGATAGTCAGATATCGATTTTTATCTAAATCGGAGTTAATCTTACAACATCCAAGATGGCGTCGGTTTATACAATATTTTACTAGTTTCACTCTGGATTTATGTTAAGGACCCCGCCGGATAGTCAGATATCGATTTTTATCCAAATCGGAGTTAATCTTACGAAATCCAAGATGGCGTCGGTTTTTACAATATTTTACAATTTTCATTCCAGATTCATGTTATGGACCCCACCGAAGCGTCAGATATCGATTTTTATACAAATCAGGGTTAATCTTACAAAATCCAAGATGGCGTCGGTTTTTACGATATTTTACAATTTTGACTCTGGATTCGTGTTAAGGACCCCGCCGAATCGTCAGATATCGATTTTTATCCAAATCGGAGTATCTTACGAAATCCAAGATGGCGTCGGGGTTTACAATATGTTACAATTTTGACTCTGGATTCATGTTAGGGACAATAGAGACCCCGCCGGATCGTCAGATATCGATTTTTATCCAAATTAGAGTAAACCTTACAAAATCCAAAATGGCGTCTGTTTTACAATATTTTAAAATTAACAATAAACTGGTCGCAGCCACAAATACTGATTTCCTGAGAAATTACAACGAACAAATCACGTTCTAAAATGGCGTACCTCCCTATGTTATTAATTCACCTATCAAAATACTATAACTTGACAGCCCCGAAAATAGACCTCACAATCAGTATGGAGTTTGTGAGGAAATCCCTCTCCGCCCGCTTCCCCGCACACCCCCCATTGTTGACCCGAAAATCGCCGGAGCTGACTCACTGTATAGAGTCCTTACACTGTGCCTATGGTAAGACCGATTTTTTGCTAAAATTTAATCAATTTTGAATGATTTTTAAATTGAAAACTCTTAATAAAACCTAAATAAAACCTTAATAAATTCTAAATACATACAACTAGTAGCCATTACACCACAAAGACCCTGATTAAGATAGTACGAGTAAAAGGTAAAATTTATTATGATTTGCGCGCCATGCCGCAAAAGTACTAAATTCATGAGCGTTTTTAAGGAGTACTTAATTCATAAAATGCGTACAGGAACTCGTTTGTACAAAAAAAAACAATAAAACAATCGACAATAAATATACTGGCAGTATATTTATTTTATTACTGATTATTTTCGATTGTGTCGAGTTCTTGAATTTTGACACTATTTATTTCAGTGGTGTTTACCACTGAAACGATGAACTACTGAAAAGGTCATACTATCGTAACATACAGTGATACAGAACCTTACGATAAATAACTAATTTTTGGAAATTTCCTTAAAAACTTGAAATGATTTAAAAATTAGGTTAGGTGTACGACAATATGGCGGTTTGTTTACATCGTTAGCATTTTTGCGAGTAGGTGCGATTGACGGCGATTTTATCAACCGACTTCAATATTTCTAAAGGAGGAGGTTCTCAATTCGTCTGTTGATTTTTTGGATGTTCACTCATAACTCCCTTATTACTGAACCAATTTGATTTTTTTTTGTTTTCTGAAAGTAGATGGTTCCAGGTTGGTCCCGTTTTTTTCAAAATCCATTTCTGATGATGGGATCCATGAGGAACTGAGGGAACTCCTCAAATTTGAAAGGCACATGCATAGTAATTTGGGTATTTTCTTGAGAAAATCGAGCATTTCTTTACAAACCTACCAGTTTAGTGGAGTAGACCTGATGATCACGACCAGGGATGTCAAAGAGGAACTGCTCTATAATTTGCGGGCCCCAGCTCTATCTTCTGATTTGAGACATTCATCTTTTGTTTGTTACAAAATGCCTTCGAGGCAGTCCTATTTGATTTTAATTATATTTTGATGATGGATATCATGAGGAATTAATGGAGCTGATGCTGAACCCTGGCAGTAGGTACCTAATGGAACTCAGGTTTGGTGCAACATATACGAGTGCTGTTTTTATGATTCGATTCGTGTTAGCGAGCAATTAGGAGAGCAGTTCACAAGATGGAGCTGATGCTAAACCCAGGTAAGTAGTACCTAATGGAACTCAGGTTTGGTGCAACATAGGCAAGCGCTGTTTTCATGATTCGATTCATGTTAACGAGCAATTAGGAGAGCAGTTCACAAGATGGAGATGGTGCTGAACCCTGGCAGTACCTAGTGGAACTCAGGTTGGGTGCAACATAGGCGAATGCTGTTCTCATGATTTGATTCGTGTTAACGAGCAATTACGAGAGCAGTTCACAAGATGGAGCTGATGCTGAACCCTGGCAGTACCTAGTGGAACTCAGGTTGGGTGCAACATAGGCGACTGCTGTTCTCATGATTTGATTCGTGTTAACGAGCAATTACGAGAGCAGTTCACAAGATGGAGCTGATGCTGAACCCTGGCAGTACCTAGTGGAACTCAGGTTTGGTGCAACATAGGCAAGTACTGTTTTCATCATTCGATTCGCGTTAACGAGCAATTAGGAGAGCAGTTCACAAGATGGAGCTGATGCTAAACCCAGGTAGTACCTAATGGAACTCAGGTTTGGTGAAACATACGCGTGTGCTATTTTCATTAATCGACTCATGTTAACGAGCAATTAGGAGAGCAGTTCACAAGATGGAGCTGATGCTGAACCCTGGTAGTAATATGTATGTATATATGTAAGTTTTAAATACGGTGTAAGGAAAATTAACAAAATAAAAACATAAATTACACTTTTTACATAAAACTCCCGTAAGTATTTACTCCCGTCAATATTGTCTGTTTTCGACAATATTGACGGGAGTAAATATTGTCGAACGCTCGACATGTTTCGGATTTCACACTGCGCGCAGCAGCTCGCTCGCATTCTTCCTTTGTTTGTGAGAAGGTACCTCGACGGTGGTCCCATTTAATTTTAGCTGTGATCTTATGTTATGATGAAATCCCTGATCCATTTAGAGAGCTCCTTAACTTTTCACTCATATGGTGATTAATATGGTTGAAGTTAACTGCAATAATTCGCTTACTTTAACTTTTACCGGGAAGTCCAATTGAAGTCGGTTTTTTTTCTTTAAAATTATTATGACATATTGTGGTTCCACGCCTGACAAACCTTTCGTATATTCCAGTTTTACTACTACTACTAATTTTCACGAGGCAGCTCGAGATACTTCCAAAAACGGTTTCGAAACCCCATCTCTCAAAGTATGAAAATGACAAACACCCTCCCGTAACTCTCTCCAGAGAACACTAAACTGGAGGTTTATCGTACTATGCTTTTAATTTATTACCACGGAAACATGTGCAATAATTAACGATTACATGCGTTGCGCGTGCCGCAATGTCCGACTGTCGGACACAGTAAATTCGGTGCCAAATAAGCATAATCCCTATCTAACATGAATGCTAAGCGGTCACGCTCACGCAAATAGTTGTTTCGTTCGTAAAGGTGAAAGGTCGCGCAAAGTCGGGAACGATTCTATTCTAATTTATATTCAAATGTTGTCGAATATGCACTTATATGTTATACTTTTGTGATTCGTCGTGTAAAACACACTGCGAAAGGAAAAACTGCCTGGGAAAGATCTCACTTAGAGAACTGTTGACCTCCGTGCAACCTATCGAACAACTCGTGAACGGTGGGCAATGGATATTGTTCCAGAATCAGCTGTTTGTTAATATACACCAAATAGGTAATCCGCACATAAGCGTAATGACCCGTCCACGATGGGAGATGCGTATAGTGAATGTTCAACCGGTTTCAAAATACCTACATCAACCAGCCGGTCCAACTCCTTATCTATATTATAGCGTAAAGCAAAAGCGACGGGTCCCGTTAAAAAAATCGGTTGAGCATCCTTTATTAAATTGAGTTTTACTTTATACTTATTAAACGTTCCCAACTTGTCTAAGAAAACATAAGGAAAGTTTGAATGCAGCTGATCACTAAAATTCGTTGATTGTTCACAATAATTAACCTGTACCAACTCCTGCCTAATAAAGGCCATGCACCGCCTCGAATCACGTGTAATATACATTTAATGTGTTTGTTTACCCTGCATACGTAAATGGTAACCTTACGATACCTAAAGAATGTATTTTATCACCCGAATAAGATATTAAGCGCTTATTCAAATTCAAATTATTTATTTCAGACAGGTCGTCCATATACGAGTACACATATTCATATTCATTTATTCGTATTAATCATACATTGTCGACTTACGGCTATTATTATATAAAATGTTTATGTCCATACAATAGAGAAATAAAATTAACCCTTTACCAGGCGAAGGGATATATTCCTCCCACATCTTATATCGGTCACCGTAGTCAGGTTTTAACTCCAAGCCTCCTACAAAATATTTTGTCAATCCCTGAAAATAGTATTTTATGGTCTTCACTCACAACACGTTTCTAAATCGCGTAATATATCTTTGGCAGCCGTTTCAACTCACTTGAACTTTAATTTCAGTGAACTACGGAGAAATTCGAACACTTTCCTTAATTTCTATGCAACGGAAGTACATAGGTCGAACAATTTTTTGATAATTTTGTAGATTTTGAGTGTTGAAAGGTAATGTACGTAAACATTGCTAAATATTCATGTATTATTGTGTATGAGCAGAATTAGGATGTGGGTTGACATTATCCCATGGCCTTATTAGAGTTTAACTGTGTGGGAGCTATTCTTCCCATGGCCCGGTAAATTGTCTTGTCATATCATAAAAACTCACGTAAGTGTAATCATGTACCAGGCTATAAAATGTCCGTGTTTTTCTTAAATTTAGTAAAGTGTTTGGATTTGTAAACAAACCACTAACATCACTGGTCAAGTGGATTTAATGGCTAAAGATACATTATTGGATTTTGAAGCGTGCCGTGAATAAAGATCATAATTATAATAATGTTTTCAGTTATTGATATAATGTTTCGTAGCAGATCTGGAGTTAAACCTTGACTATGATAACCGATATAAAATGTGGGAGGAATATATCCCATCGCCTGATCAAGAATATAATAAGACAAAATCGAATATGACAGTTAATTACTTAGACAGGCGATGGGATAACCGTAACCCACATTTTTATTTCTGGTTTAAAGGAACATCTCCGACTTGCGTAAATACATTTTTTACAAGGCGTTCAATACGGTTGTAACTGTATATACAGCATTTATGCAGACACGCTAGTTCTTAGGGGCCTGGTAAAGGGTTAAGATTAAAATATAACAATAAAACATAAAAAATAGGTAATCCGCAGTGGTAGGTGCTTATGGGTTTCAGACAATTTCAGACAAAGTCCGTTTTTGCTTCCCCGGTGCCGGGCCGGCTAATGGAAAACCGCGCAACGATGTAATGTAACTGGAAGTTACGTAATAACTACATATTTGCAATTATTCTAACTTCTCCAGATGTTATGAACTATTATTATCCTTAATAAATTTCCTTAATAAAATTGAATTACAAAAACAAATCTGAACTAATTTGAATTATATGGTAAGTGCAACTAAACGCAGGCCGCAAAACAGTTATTTTAGTTAAACTTAGTATGTACCTAAGTAGAGTAGGTATATAATTCCTTTTTCCCCGAATCCATCCCCTGAGTAAGCGTAATGGGAGGCTGAAATTAAAACCCAGAGTAGGAAGAGAAGAGAGTGAAAATTCTGAAAAAACCAGTTAAGTTCACAACGTTATTTATAAGCTAGTACTTATGAAAATTGACATTAAATATACCGTGACATAAGCTTTAGGATATTCGAACGTCAAATAGACGCTTTGCGTTTTGGATTAATTGAAACGTGAATATTTAAGTGGATTCGCGGTTTTGATCCATCCTAGCCCCGTTATTGGTTCAATAAATATGAATTTCAGTGCGTTAATAAGTTATTAATTATCCCTATAATCAGTTAAGACACACCTACTGTTAAATCATTGATTTCCCAAATGCTAGTGTTGAGTTACCGTGAAAATAAGTCGTTTGTCATGGCGTTCATGTGCTTAAAATTAATGCACCTATATATAGCATGCATATGAGTAATCGACACCAAACAAAATAATAACAATGACGATAAAACATAATATATTTATAATTTATACTACACTGCCGCGCTGTGGCAGAGTTTCGTAAGTTAGTGTTAGTCCTTAGTGACATATGCCCTTTTGCATCGGCGCAAGCGAATTAGTTGTTTTATTACTTTAACACGTTTATTTTTATTTTGTTTAACTTTAACTTACCCACATTTGTAACGATAAGAAGATTCTTGATATATTAAACAATAATGTAAACAACAAGGGGAATCCTGTTCCACCATGATACAGTGTTTAATTAATAGTACGGGGAACAGAAGACGCTTACTTAATGTTTCATTGTAGTTACTTTATTATAACTTATAATAGTTTTAATATAATGTAGGTACCAGTTATATACTATGATAACTTGATAAGTTAAACATGTATAATTTATTCTTGTAAGCAATATTGAGCCACAGTATGGTGGTAAATAAAGTTATTATATTTTTATTTATAAGTAGCTAAAAGCCTTAATTAAACTTTTACGATTCTCACTGTAGCTAAAAAGCTTCTTGGAATTTATTTTCAGGGCTAAGGTACTATATTTTCATACGCACAAAATAATGTAAAATCTAACTTTTACATACGAGCAATATTGAGATTTCATAAAACTAATAAAATAACATATTGTCACGAAATCTATCCCAGAGGCCAGAGCATATCCCTCCTGCAGGGCAGATGTCAATAGGATTTCCTGCCTATCCTCTTGACAAATTATGCTTAGATGCATGATCTACTTGGCTAACAAAATATGAGTAATCACAGAGACCTGTTCAAGCCAAGAACCATGGAGGAAATGATCTCAAAATCAACTCTAACCTTGGATGCCAAACCTAAAAGACAGGTTATTTACCTATATGGATTCATTTTTTAATCAAAATACTGTAATTAAGTTTCAGTTATAAATTTTAAATTATGTTTTTACTGTAGCAACTCTGCCGTTGACATTTGTTTCGTCACTGTTATTGTTGCCAGCACCACGAATTCTTACCATTTATATAAATACCTAAGATGAGGGGTTCCGTCTGATGCAGGACAACGCCCTTTATCATATCGCGATAGTCACCATGGCGTACCTTCAGGAGGTCGGCATTCGAACGCTGGATTGGCCAGCTCTTAGCCCAGACCTCAATCCGATTGAGCATGCCTGGGACTACCTCAAGAGGAACGTTCGGAAGCGAGATCCAGCACCATCCAACGCCCAGGTCCTGAAGACGGCGCTACTGGAGGAGTGTGAAGCCACACCATAGCATTAATTCAGGAAGTTGATTAGGTCAATGAAAAATCGTTTGTTATGTGTCAGGGCCAGGGGTGGCAATACAAAATACTAAATTTAACAACAAAAACATGTTATACTTTTGTTTTCTCTATCATTTTTGTAGGTATTTTCTGTCTGTTCTTCGAAAACACGCAATTTTTCAGTGCTGAACACTGACATTTATAAAGTTTTGGTGGTTTTCCAAACATTACAGTAACATTATGAGCTTTCATTTGACGCCATATTCACGTAAATCGGATGGAAATCGGAAAAGTTGTAGCACTGAAAAGCCAAACGTGCAGTTCTGATTCCGTTTTATTACACGCGAGTGTAGTATATCATAAATCAAACGTACCTACCTAAAACTTATCTAGCCCTGCTAAACGGGCTCCGTCCCAGTGAGGCAGGTTTTACTACTTACTCGTCAATTAATTATTTATTAAATGCTACTTTTATTTGAATTTACTCATTTAACACATTCTAGGAATCAGCGCCAGAAGCCCCAGAAGGAACAGATTATTGTGAGCCATTTGTTGCTTGAAACCAATTTCAGAAAATTAGAATTGTGGTCTATAATTTAAATTTATATACAAGCGGTTATGTACAATCGTATAGCACGAATCAAATCATTTATTAAATGTAATAAATGTAATAAATTCATGTTTTTTTTTGTTTTTTTAAGTAGTCACACTACTATACGTATATAAATTATAAATTGAAAGAGATGTCATATCATATACTACAGAAAAAAGTGACCAAGGCCCCCGGTGAGCAGGGCTGGGATCGAACCAGCGACCTCCTGCTTTCGCGGCAGACGCCCTAACCACGGGGCTACCCGATCACGGCAGCCAGAGTCCGAAATTTCCTAAGTATATGCAATTTTCTTATTTTCAACGTTTTGGGTACGTTCCGCCAATCCTACACCTCAGACGTACGACTAGTGCTGCCTTCTAGATAATCTTTACAGATTATTTTCAACTAGAAGCGAGGGTGACGTCACCATTCTATACAATTGTACCTACAGCACGAATCAAATCATTTATTATATGTAATAAATGTTTTAATAAATTATATAGTATAGATATACTATATTATATAAATTATAAATTGAAAGAGATGTCATATACTACAGAAAAATGTGACCAAGGCCTTGACAGTATATTTTTACTATATTGCAATTTTGTCAATGTATATCTTAACCGTTGGGGCTCATTCATTAATCACGTCGCACTTATAGGAGGATGGAGGAGATCTACAAACTGTGACACGGTGTGACAAGAGGGAAGGAGCGGTTACGAATTTCGTGACGTCACATGCAAATATTTATAAAATTTTACGGACTTATCGACCTCGATTGTGAACAAAAATTTATTATATGTTTTCGTATATGTTTGGATATTCTCGTTCCCTTTTCTCAAATATTTAGGTAGCGACTTTATTATTAAACACAACTACATTGTTTTCTATTAGGATTTTTATTTTACTAAAAAGAAAATTGCTAATTATGTGACGTCACATCAGCGAGGAGGGGACAGCCAAATGTGACCAGGTGTGACAAAGGGGGAGGGAGGCGTCAAAATGGGAGGCGCCTTTGGTTAGTTAATATAATACACTCAATTTGGTTAGACCCGCTTACAATATTTGAGTATAACGTTGCACGTGTCCGCGTTGGTCGGGCGGGGTGCCACGCAGAACTCCTGGCGAAAGCTGTACAACTCCTCGGGAGTGGGCAGCTGGCTGGTCGGTGGGCCCAGGCGCAACCACCGCTTCACACCCAGCAACCGGCCCAGCTTCAAACAGGCCTGACAAAAATCAGTAGGAGCAACTTAACAATCATAATTAGCTAAACGACGAAATGTTAGAAATTTTAGTATTTACCAATCGCTTTTCGGTGAAGGAAAACATCGTGAGGAAAACGGACTAATCCTAATAAGGCCTAGTTTGGCTACACCAAATCATGGGATTAGTTGCCAAAGCATACCCCAGGCTCCCTCAATCGTTGCATATACTGGGAAAAACGCTAGCAAGAAGAAGAATTTGCTAAGAAGTTGACTTCCTTTTTCAATGTCTTATGTAAGGAACATCTAATTTAACGATTCTATATTAAACTCTGGCAAGCATTTGGAGACAATCTTCTGTTCGCTACCGCTACCATACTACTACTGTTACGTTCAGTTTTTATTTTAAGGCAATGTTTTTCACTGCGATGGTGGCCCACGAATGGTCTCACCGGATGCTTAAAGCGCTGAGCTTCGGAACAGCATTATGCTGAGGTTCACCTGTTTCGTGGTAAACAAGACATTGTTTACAAATGTTTTTAGTTCTAAAGTACTTTTGTATGAAAATTGAGTGTTCCGTGAACAAATTATTTTGTATTTAGGTATATCTTCCAGCACATCGCCGAGCTGATGGTACGAGTATGTGACGAGATGTAATATGCTTACCTAAAAAGCGTCCAACCTTTTTTTACGTTGAAATGGTTTTCTCATCGTACCTTTACAAGTATCACACGAGTTGGATTTATAAAAAAACGCTTGAGGTCTATTTGTAATTTTTCTTTTTAATTAATCTCGAGTTTTAAGCTCACTTTTGCACAGACTATGATTTTGTTTTACGCTCATGTGGCAGTATACGGTCGTGTCCGTTAAACATTTATAAATTAATATATATAAAAAATGGCGCATTAGGCTGTGGGATGCTGCAAAAATAACAATGTTGCCACCAATCCAATGCATATTTGTATTTGTGTGCCTTGTGACTACGTAAATTTGCTTGTGTGAGTTTGGCGACACTGGTTTTCATACTAACAAGCAATCATTTCACATCCACTAGTTTATTAATTGATACCGAAGAACATTTTCGATATGCCGCAAATGTAGGAGAGTAATAAATAAATAAATGCTATGGGACTATTTTACACAAATCGAACCAGTCCCACGATAAGCTCAATAAGGCTTGTGATGTGGGTACTAGACAACGATATATATAATAGATGCTTATAAATACTTAAATACATAGAAAACATCCATAACTGAGGAACAAATATTCGTGATAACACACACAAATAAATGCCCTGACCAGGATTCGAACCCGGAACCTCCTGCTGCGTAAGCACGGTCACTACCGACTTGGCTAGGAGGCCGTTAGGCTAAGGGGCGGAGGAGAAATAACTAAATAGTAATAATAATAAGAGTTTCTAACATATCGAGCTAAGATAGGCATGACTGGTCTGGCATAAACCGGGGGACAAGCCAG
The DNA here is from genome assembly GCA_949128165.1 of Lathronympha strigana. Taxonomy (NCBI): domain Eukaryota; kingdom Metazoa; phylum Arthropoda; class Insecta; order Lepidoptera; family Tortricidae; genus Lathronympha; species Lathronympha strigana. The sequence continues at coordinate 11,507,767 of OX421911.1, forward strand.
TACTGCATTCAGGGGGAAGGACATCCTCATCACCACGAAATGAACAGAAATGCTGGCGAAAACAGGGTCTGAAACAATATTAAAGCTCATATAATTATGTCTATACATAAGTACCTATGGTCGATGTAGCGGAACTTTGATGGTAGACTTGTACAAATATTATAATTATAACTAAGTACTTGATGTAGAATTGGCCAACTAGACATACACATTATGTATGTATGCATAATGGATTGCATACATATCTGAGATTCCGATTTACGCTTCTCGTTGTATTGAAATTATAAGTAAGTAGGTTTACCACGGTTTTTTGAACTTTTAACTAAAGCTCTGGTGTATGCGCTCGCTTCATGCAAGAATTTGCATGTTTGAGATGCCGTACTCTCCTTTTCCTTCTTTTGCTTTTCCAATATTGAACCTACATATCTGTAGGTCTGTATTTTTTAAACTGAGTTTGGCATAATATTTAAGTAAGAGTTCGTTTCTAATTTTTCTAAATTGACAAAGATACCTTATTATTTATAATAAATGTTTTGATTCATGTTTTCAAGTAGTCACACTACATATATATCATACATTGAAAGAGATGTCATATACCTACTAAACAAAAAGTGACCAAAGTGAGCAGGGCTGGAATCGAACCAGCGACCTCCCGCTTTTGCGGCACTTGCCCTCAGGAGTTTGAAAGGAGGGTTTGAAAGTGGTAGAGGTTAAACTATTATTAGAAATAAATCATTGACTTACTTGGATAAACTCTGGACGCATATTTTACCGATGAAGAAAACAACGACTTAGTGTTTGGAAAATAGTCTCCTGTGTTTTCCCAGAGTTGCAAAATCGCTCCATCTTTGATCCCCTCGACGTACACAATTGCACAATCGCCCGTATCAATAGCGAAGCCAGACAAATAATCGTTGCTTTCTTCAGTTTCGTCCAGCATGCGGTTAATTTCAGTAATTTGCTTCAACAATTGCATTATTATCCAACTATCGGTTACAACACAGATCATTCTGGAATAACTGGTCTGTAAACTTTGCGGCCTGCATCCAGCATAACCCAAACGCACTTGTATAGTCATTTGAGCGTCTAAGACAACGTATGATGGAACTATTTGTTCGGGAACAACTGGCAATCGTATACCATTGAGATCGTTTGTGCAGAATTGTTGACGACCTAAACTCTTCACGGAGAAGTTTGGAGGAAACAATGGGAAGTCTCCTTGGACTACGCCGCTGTTTCCTTTTGCAAGTGTCCGTGCGTTGATCTTGGTAGTGGCGATTATAATGTCGGTATTGAATTTTTTTGGCAGTTTAGGAATGTTGGTGGCGAAGAAACGGTCTTTTTTATCAAACCCGAAAAAACTTGGTGGCTCGTTTGATTTAGGATCCTGTCTTATTCCACGAAGCTGTAAAATTATCTCATGTGTTAATCTATCCACATTTTATTATAAAAGGGATATTCAATCTAATCAATCAAAATGATGGCCCCTATGTAATATTGGCCACTTTGTCATTCGTCCTACCCAATTCATGAATCTATAGTTCATAATGCGCATCATGTCAAGATTGATAAACTATTTTGGTCAGCAGAACAGGCTGTTAAATATGTTTTTAGGAGGTCGTCCCTTTTTCTAGTTACGGGGATACTGGCTAAACTTTCTGTTTAATTTATTAAATACAAATAATGACAAATAACGACTGAGATATACGTTTTTCAATAATATACAGGATGGCCAAATAAACATTTATTTTATTAAATACTTTATGAAATCATAAAGTATTTATTAAAAAATATGTTATTGAGGGATGGCAGTCACACACAAAACAAATGCCTACTTACAGCACAATGGGAAATTGATAATTGTTTGTCAATTTTCCCACCATTTTCGCATTATCTCATGAGCTTTGATCAAAAATCATAATCAAAATATTAATTTTTAAGATGGCATGTTACAGTGCACTTTTGAACGTCGAATGAAAAATAAATAAACCGAACACCGGCGATAACCCTATACCACAGCCCCGATAAGATTTAACACTTTGGACCGGCAAGAAAGTCAGCGGGACACATCTTTTCAAAACGTTACATCTTATAACCTAATCATATCGGTTGGTCGCAAATATACGCTTCTTTACACCTTCCAAAGAAAAAAACTCCAAAGGCAAAATTGAATAAAACTTTAAAGGCAAAACCTTCCATGTTTGCCGCGAAAATCTTACCAAAATTACTTATAAACCGTATTTCTGATTCTCTAAGCTAATATTGAAATGTTTGACTTTGACTTTGGAGTGTTTTTCTTGTGAAATTGTGTTTCGTGTGAAATCGCTATCCCTCAATATCATATTTAAAAAAAAAACTAATTTTTAAGTTCCATAGAGTAAAATTTTAAAAATAAAATGTATACTTACCTCTTATTTGGCCAGCCTGTAATAGTATTTTATTCGTGTATGGTATGATTGAGCAGCTGAAATATCCCAATGAGGTACCTACAATAAAATAAGGCCTATGGAACTCACAGCGCGAACTCGAATCGATCGACTTTTGTCTTGTGTCGCTACCGACTCACGGGCTACCCAAACATCCTGTGCCTGTCGGTGCATGCTGCCAGTATTACATAATACAATTTCTAATCGTAGGCAACCCTAGTGTTGTGCGGGGATGAGGAGCCGAACATCAATTTTTTTGCGTAATGTTCATAACTATGAGAGATAAATATCTGTCCTTAAGAACTACTATAGGGTGGCGGCACCAATTAACGACAAGGGACCAGTAATGTACGGTAGCTCTTATATTTGTCTCTATCAATTTAAAACCATATGATATTTCAATTAAGAATGAAGTGCCCATCGCTGGTGCCGTCACCCTATTATAATCCGTGATAAAATTAAATTTTAACTACTGAGACCTAGATTGCCGATAGGTTGACAATTGCAATCGAGGCTAGTGACAGTAGAATATTATCTACAGGATTTTCCAAAATAGTCCTGCCTTTAATATTAGCCGAAACCAATAATGTCGCAGACTTTTTACGCAGACGCAGTAGCGGTCGTAGTACTTTTGGTAGAATTTAAAAATACAAACCGAAATGCAAAAATCGTCATCCATAAACCCACAGACAACTTTGGAAGCTGCATCGCAAAGTAGAGGCACCGCGTGGTTATGGTGCAAGTTATATGTTGTTTTGTTGACTAATAGTTGATGTTCAGACTCATACGTTTCCTCCCCGACAGACCATTGTGTATAAATGTGCGATATGCTGAAATTAGCACCAAAATTTAAACTGATGATTAAACATTTGATAAACATCAATACGGCTTACCGTTGATCTTATAGGTATATAGGATGAAATGAAAATGACAAATGACCGTTCAAACTCTGCATAGTGAATATATATATACGTCATTAAAAAAATGCGGGACAATCTTCCACAAATCAACATAGTCCCACGGTAAGCTCAATAAGGCTTATGTTGTGGGTACTAGACGACGATATATATAAAAAATAGATACATATAAATACTTAAATACATAGAAAACATCCATTACTCAGGAACATTCATTCATCCATTCATTCGTGATAAACACACAAATAAATGCCCTGACCAAGATTCGAATAACAAAAAAAAAGTCAAAAGCAATGTCAGGTGCACATGAACACTATAGGTACCTACCTAAGCGCGACACGATGGAGCGAAAGGAAGAAAAAGCGGACATTCGTACTTTTTTGCGAAAATGGTATTTAATAAATACTATTTGATAGAAAATAACAATACACAGAGCAATAAATATGGTATAACACTTTTCAAAATAACGCATATTTAAAGCAAAAAATAATAATGTGCGTTTTATTTATATGGGACCCAAATTTGGGTAAGTACCCTTAGTTAAGATGCACTTAAGGTTTCCAAATGGAAAAATGAAATGTCCTAATAAAAATCCTGACATCACCTCAAAAGTCCTTATATTTCTTGTAACAGATTTGGCAGATCTTGAACTACGCGCCGTGTAAGCTTTGTAATAAATGTCATAAAAATATTCTTATATTTTGTATGAGGTTAATCCTAAAAATCCTGACAGTTGCGAAGTCTACCCGCAAATTTAACAAAGGGTCATAAATTATGCCATGTTTGGAGAAATCCTGAGATAATGGCTACCCGCTGCGCTGCGTAGTAGCGTCAACGCATGTGCCGTATTTTCTGTGACATACCACGACGCGACGGCACGCAATGCATCAGTGAGGCCGGGCCCTACTAGCATGAAAGAAGGATACAACATCGCTAATACCCACTGATATTTCTTTAACGCTTCTGTCGGCACATCGTATAGAGAATCGATGTTTACAAAAAATATCGGAAAGTCGTCGGAGGCGGGCAAATTCTGGCTCGAGATGAAGACAAAAAACTCCCCCAGTTCAGGCGGACGGTCGCCGATCGTTTGGAAGGGAACTTGCCGACCGGTTCCTGAAACATTAATAACACAAACTGAAACATTAATAAATGGACGGAAAAACAGTAGGTACAGATGTAAGGGGCATACCGTTAAAAAACGGCAATTTTTAATGATAAAATCGGGATGAAACAGGTAGCCAGCGGTATTTCCGGACCGATACGACCTCCACCACCACCTTACTACCACTACGACCTTAAAGGCCGGCTTACTTGTGATAACTCTGGTGTTGTGAGTGTCCATGGACGGCGTTAAACGCTCATCAGGCGATTTGTCTACTCGTTTGCCACCCATATCGTTAAAAAAAACTTCTGGCTTAAAAAAATAAACCAGAAAGACTTAAATTAGCTTATTTTTACAATTTTTGTCGCCTCTGTGTTTCCAGTACTGACTATACAGCTTCTTGCGAACCGAAAATCTGAATCTAATGTTTTACCCGCGTATTTTCTCGTTTTTGTCATGCTATTTCAATGAACCTCGGTACTTTTAATACTGACACTTTCGGACGTTTTCGTGAAAATACTTTTGTTTATAGATTAAATACCACAAGAATTTAGGTATTGAGGAAAACAATAATAGGTACAGTTAGACCATAACTTCCAATTTGAAAGAGAGAGATACTTCCAAGATATTTTGTAAGATATATTAAGATATTTTATTATATTAAGAGAAACTTCCAAGATGTCTGTTTTTTAACTGACTTCAAAATTTCAAAAAGGAAAAGGTTGTCCATTTGTGTATGTTTTTATTTTATATTTCTTAAATATAGTTTTTTATGTTTATTGCCTC